>JAAGEH010000032.1:32245277-32504087 GCA_011751065.1 Lasiurus cinereus
AAGGAAGGAAGGAAGGAAGGAAGGAAGGAAGGAAGGAAGGAAGGAAGAAAGAAAGAAGAAAAGAGTAGGAAAAGGATAGGCAGAGATGAAATAATAAAAATAAAACATAGGGGAAGAAAAATGACTTAAAACAAAAGAGGAAGAAAAAATTTGAAAGGGAAAATAGAGGAGAAAGTAGATAGAACCAAAATAAGAAAAGGAAAAAAGTCGAGAAAGGAGGAGAAAAAGAAAAAAAATAAGTAGGAAAGGAGAAGAAAAAAATCAGATATATGAATGAAACAATAGAGATGAAAATAATAACAAGTCAATAAAGCAGATAAAGAAAATAAAGAAAAAAAGGAAGAGAGAAACAATGAAAAAAGTGAAGTAGCATTTGTCTCAGTTGAATCAAGTGCCCCCTGGGGAGCTCCCTTTGGATCCTGCTCTTCTGATGGTTGAGCCTGACTGTTCTGTCTGCCAATTCTGGGTTTCCAAAGAGGTACTTAGGTGCTAATTGCTGTCAGAAACTGTCCTCCTTTGGCTTTCAGCAACCTGCTTGAAGCTCCATGCAATCCACAGTTTGTGTCTGTCTCCACAGGCGTGGCTGCATGTAGGAGAGGCCAAGCTGCCCTATAAGGCTGGTTTGTTAGCAGCATGAGGTCCAAGGCTGGGTCAGTAAGCTTCCCCAGGTTCCCCTTGCTCTGGCTCATCCTGCCTTTGCTGTCCAGCCAGCTGTTAATCTTAACCACTCAGAATTCTGTTTCTGAAAGGGCTTTAGGAGGAATCAGAAGTCTAGACACGAAAGGGAAGTGCTGTTCAGATTTCAGGGTAAGTGTCCCAGAGACACTCCTCTGCTAGTGGCCCAGAATATTACTCTGCCCCTGGCTGGGCAGAGATCCTTATATGCACTCCAGCTGGAAACCTGGAGTCTCTATCAGCTCTCCCTTGAGGGGGAGGCAGCAGTCAAGGTCCCAGCATAGTGGGACTGATGGCTTCACCCTCAACCCACTCATTGATGTTTCCTGAGACTGTTCAAACCCTGGGCTTGGTCTCTGCTGCTGTCTCCTTTGCAAAGGTCAAGATACAGGGTGTGGCAGGCAAGTCTCCAAAGGTTGGGGCAGACTGTAGCATGTAGGGAGGGGTTTTTTTTCTTTTCCTGTGCTGTGGCTACTGGGAGCAGCTAGCTCTTCTCAGGGAAAATGGCTGTTTAGGTTTGGGAGAATACAACTGATGCAGGACTCCTGACTGCTGCTTTTCCAAGTATCCCCCCTCATGCTTCCCACCCCAGCCCCTCCTTAGGCAGCTAGAGTCCACACTGCCCTCCCTGCAACAAAGTCTCAGGTGAGTAGTTGCAAATGAAAACCTCTGTGCTCTGGGTTTAAAAAATAAACAAAAACTGAGGCTTTCTCTCCAACCAGCTCTAGTCCACTGGCTCCAGACTGCTGGCAGCCAGCAGCCCTGAACCTTTCACTGCTGGATGTTATATGGACTGACTGCTGGTCTCAGCTCTAGTGGGAAGGTGGGGGGAACCGCGGTGGGAGGAGGGGTGTTCCAGGGCGTCTATCTTCTGAGGGAAAAAGCCTTCCCATAGTGATCCCACCTCACTCTGGGCCATCTGTCTCTCTCTCCACTTCCTCACCTGGACCTCAGTTGGTAACTTGGGGTGTTTGTTTCCCACTTCAGTTTTATTTCCAGTCTGGAAGTTCTCCCTATTGGGCCACCATATTCTCTCCTCCTCCTCATATGCATATTTTTAAAGTTAACCATTATTATTCTTATCTTTTTCTGAACAATCCATTGACTTTAAAATATTTAGCTCTGGTCACTCCTCTCTACTTGCAAATTTGGGGGAGTCTATTTTTTATCCTATTTTTCTTTAATAAAAACAAACAGGCATTTTCTTATACAGTTAATGTTTGATTTATATTTATTACTTTCTTGGCTCTTAATTTTTTTTTGTGTGTGTATAACATCTGAGATCTGAGATCACATTCTTCTGGGAAGTGCATGATTATAGAATTTCCTTTAACAAAGATTTGTTTCAACTTCCTCATATTTTGTTTGTAAAAAAATGACTTTAATTTGCCCTTTCACTTAAAAGATACTTTTGCTGAGTGTCAATTTTAGGTTAACAGTTATTTTATCTCAGCACATTTTGCTACTAGCTTCTGGCTTCTGTTCTGCTTATAAGGGTAATTACTTTATAGATCATCTACTGTCTTGCTTTTGTGATCTTTTCTTCATCTTTAGTGTTCTACATTTTCATTATGATTTGTCTAGGGGTAAATTTCTTATCCTGCTTGATATGTAGAGCATCCTAGTCATAAAATTCTTAGGCAGAATTTCTTTCTTTTTATTCTGAAACTCTTCTTTCATGTTTTTCCATTTTTTTCTTCCTAGTTTACATTCTAGTTATTTACTTTATACCTATTTTTTAGTTTATGATTTTCTGTTCAAGTGCTTCTAATCTGTTGTATTCACCATTTACTGATTTTAAGTTTCAGTTGCTATGTTTCTTGTTGTCAGAAATTTTATTTACTTCTTTTATAATTCTTCTTGGTCTTTATTTTTAATATTCTCTTTGGTTATTTTTAAAGTATCTATTTTTCTTTTTGCTTATTTTCAACTATCTCTAGTTTCTTTAAATGTATTAAATATACTTTTGAATATGCTATACTTACTAATTCCAACAATTAAGTATTTTCAGGTATAATTTTACTGTCTATTTTTTCTGCAGGATCTTCCTCATGGTGACCTTCTTTGTGCCTGTTTTGTGATTTTTTTACTATGGGCACAAATTTTTAGAATTTTATTGGTGGGAATTCTTTGAGTCTTGGGATGAAGTTTGTATTTTTCCAGATAATTTATATTTTCTCTGCTGGTGTAAATCTAAGATTACTTTTAGTTAAATTCTCTATTTAAAGCTCCCTGCCCCTTCCCCCACAAAAAAAAATTTATATAAGCAGAATTAATTTGGGCTGGAGACATACATAAGGGCCAGCTGGTAAGTTATAATTTCTCAAAGGCAAAATCTTGTCAGTCAAGGAGAAGTTTGCTGTTGCCCTTCTGCCTGGTGGATTTATTTCCCACACTCTTTATACAAGGGATACAGCCCTTTTGAAACCCAGCTCTGTGTGAGGGGGCCTTTATTAGATTTCCCACTCTGCATGGGCCCAAGACTTTATCTCTCCACACAACATTCTCTTTCAAAAACTGAAGCTCAAGGTTATCAGTTGTTGGCAAATATCTTCAGGGTGAATAGGCTTCTGTGTTTGCTTACCTAACTAGGCTTCCCTGTTACTGTTATTTCTCCTCCTCCTCCTCCTCTTCTTGTTCTTTTGCTTCTAAATATTCATTATTTCCTTGTCATCCAACTTTTCTTTTAAAACCCTTTAAAAATAATTTAATACAATGATCCAGTAATCCCTCTTTTGGGTGTCAAACGCAAAAAAATTTGAAAACATTTATTTGCAAAGATATATGCAGTCCTATGTTCACTGCAACATTATTTATGGTAATCAAGACATGGAAACAACCCAAAGTGTCCTTCTATAGAGGACTAGATAAAGAAGATGTGGTCCGTATATTCTATGGAATACTATTCAGCCATAAGAAAAGAGGAAATACTGCCATTTGTGACAACATGGACAGACTTTGAGAATATCATGCTAAGCATAACAAGTCCATCAGAAAAAACTAAGAACCATTTGATTTCACTCATATGTAGAGTATAAAACTAAAACTCATCACAGTATGATGATTAACCAGAGGGAAGGGGGTGGGAGGATAGAAAGGGTAAAGTAAAGGGTAAGGGAGCCAAATATATGGTGATGGAAGAAGATTTAACTTTAAGTGGTAGGCACACAATGCAATATACAGATCATGTATCATAGAAATGTACACTTGAAACATATAATAATCTTAGTAACCAATATCACCCCAATAAATATAATAATAATAAATAATAGATTACCCATTTTTTAAAGTATTTTCTTCTAGAATCTAATTCAGAGTATCCAGTCCATCATACTCCCTGAAACAAAGTCTGGAAACATTTTTGGATTATGGCAGTTGTCCATAAATAGACCTGTAATTCATATTGTCTACAAACCTGAATTCCACAAATACCCCAGTGTTTTCACTGTGTTGCTTTTATGCCTCCTTCACCTTTAGCAGCACCAAACCCTGTGGATAATGCCAAGTGACTTTTATTTTGTGTATGTGAAGCCCAGAATAGAAGTAATAGATGTTCTTCAGGTCATCTTTTTTTTAAATATATTTTATTTATTTTTTAAAGAGAGGAAGGGAGAGGGATAGAGTTAGAAACATCAATGAGAGAGACATCGATCAACCACCTCCTGCACGCCCCCTACTGGGGATGTGCCCACATCCAGGATACATGCCCTTGACTGGAATCGAACCTGGGAACTTTCAGTCTGCAGGCCTACGCTCTATCCACTGAGCCAAACCGGTTTCGGCATTCAGGTCATCTTTTGATAATGATAATAATGATAGTTTACTTTAGTGGGCATTTATCTACATGCAAGCCATTACACTAAATGCTTTGTGTTATGCATAATCCCGCTTAATCTTCACAACAGCCTGATGAAGTAAAACAATTGTTGCCATACTCATTTAAAATATGAAGAAACTGATGTCTAAGTAATTAAGTAAATCACCCAAGGCAAGGCAGGATTGAAGTTTGAACAGGTTCTGTCTGATTCAGAACCAGAGCTATTGATCACTGTCTGAGTAATGGCTCCTTGGCCATGAACCAATAGCCACAGAGTGCATGGAAAGTACAGGCAGAAATGCATGGCTGGAGAGGCCCCATAACTTACCCATCTCAGAGCATTCAGCCTTCAGACACCCTTAAAGCTGGAGATACATCCTTTTAGGTGAATGCATTGTGTCTTTAATCTTTTACTTGTGGGAATGGCAGCACAGAACTGCTGGCAATGCAAGAAGGAAAGAAAACTACTATTATATGTAGCACCTATTTTGTTCTAGACTCTGAGCTGCGGGCTTCCACAACAATCCTGAAAATGGATATTCTCATCACATTTTGCAGATGGAGCAAATGAAGCTCTGAGAAGTTAAATGATTTACACTGCGTGAGCATGGGATTCAGACCCAGACAGTCTGATTTTTAGTCTATCTCTCTTCTACATAATACTGAAGATGAAGAAACAATGCAGTAAAACACTAGTCTTAAAGTTGTGTGGGAGAAGACCAATCAACGCAGTTAGAGGTCAACCAGGGACCCCAAAACACATATTCATAGGGAAAGAAAGAAACTTTTGCTGAGGACTGGGCTTATCTAGAGGAACTCTTTGACTAGAGCTTGTTCACTTGGCAATAAGCATTGGCACACAGACCCCTTTCATGTCATTTTGAAGCTTGATCCCTTCCCAGTCCTACAGCAATAAGAACCTGGTGTTGGTGGTGAATAAGGTGTTAATAGCCCCTAGGAATTAGTAGATAATAATTTCTAAGACTTTCACCTATAGTGGACAATAAAGTGCTCAGTTATTCAGTAGCTCTAACGTTTGAACAGAATATGGAGAATGGTAATTATAAAGACTGTGTTAGTTATATGGCTTTTACTAACTGCTTTGGAAGCTTTAAAAAGATCTACAAAATTCTGATGAAAGAAATCAAAGAAAAACTAAATAAATGGAACAATATCCCATGTTATGGATAGAAAGACTCAATTTTTCCTTTTTTATTGTTGACACTATTACAGATGTCCCCATTTCTGTGCCCCCTTGCCCATCTCCACCCAGCCTCCCCTCTCCCTCTGGCCATCACCACACTATTGTCTGTGTCTATGGGTTATACATATATGTTCTTTGGCTAATCCCTTCACCTTCTTTCAGATTCAATATTTTTAAGATGTCAGTTTTCCCTGATTTGATCTATTTAATGCAATTCTATAAAAATCCCAGGAAGTTATATCATGGATATCGACAAACTGATTAAGTTTATATAGAGAGGCAAATGACCCAGAATAATAAACACAATATTGAAAGAGAAGAACAAACTTGAAGGACTGATGCTACTCAACTTCAAGATTTACTGTGAAGCTATAGTAATCAAGCCAGTATAATATTGGCAAAAGAAGACAAATAGATCAGTGGAACAGAAAAGAGAACTCAGAAATAGACCCAAAGAAATATAGTCAACTTATCTTTGACAAAACAGTAAAGACAATACAGTGAAGAAAATATAGCCTTTTTAACAAATTGGACTAGAAAACTAGACATCTACATACAAAAAAAAAAATGTATCCAGACACAGACCTCCTATCTTTCACAAAAATTAACTCAAAATGGATTATAAACCTAAATGTGAAAAACAAAACCATAAAATTCTGAAAAGATAACATAGGGGAAAAAACTGATGACCTTGGGTTTGGCGATGACATTTTAGTTGCAACACCAAATGTACAATCCATTAAATAAATCATCGATAAGCTAAACTACATTAAATTAAAAACTTCCATTCTGTGAAAGATACTGTCAAGAGAATGAGGAGACAAGTCACAAACTGGGAGAAAATCTTTACAAAAGACACATCTGATAGAGGACTATTATCCAAAATGTACAAAAAACTCTTAAAACTCATCAACAAGAAAAATGAACAACCTGATTTAAAAATGGGCCAAGGAACAGACACCTTACCAAGGAATATATACAGATAAGCATATGAGAAGATGCTCCACATCATATGTCATCAGGGAAGTGAAAATTAAAATAATAAGTATCTAGGAATTCTATGTACTTACAAGTCAGTTTTGCTGTGACTCAAACTGCTCTAAAATTAGTCTATTTAAAGAAATAAAATAAAATAAAATAAAATAAAATAAAATAAAAATGACAGGCCCAGATTAGGTAGTGATCAACTCAAGATTCACTGTGGAATCCAAATGGCCCCTCTGGAGACTCTCATCTCTTTTACCCACAGGGCTCCTGGGCTGAAACTCAGGCTCCACATAAAGGTTATAATGCTACTCAGAAGACAAGTTTCCCATATCAAAATCAAAGTCTTCGTGGAAGAAGAGCGACCCTGAGATATGGAACAGGGACATCGGATGAACAAACTTGAGAATCTTGAACCCTCAAATGCCCTGAATCCTCAGGACTAGAAGAATCACCCTCCTCTTTATTTAAGAAGAACCTCCACAAGGCTTAGAAACTTGCACAAAGCTCACCTAAGATAGGCACCTTCTAGAATGATTTTGACCTTCTCAGGATCTTTCCCCACCATCACTTGTTGCCCAGTAACCAGGGTCAGGATTCAGTACAACCCAAGAAGAGAAACACACTCCCTTCCCTGGAAGGAGAGAGCTTATACATCAGAAGAATGGCAGTATCTGGCTGGTGAACTTGCAAACACCAAGAGAACACATATGGGAGTGGATTTTGAGTTTGAGCTCACTACATTTGGCTAAAGAAAAGATTTAATATATTTTATATTTATTGACATTGGAGCGTGACATAACTCATGGCCCAGTATCTTGGCAAGGACCTTTGGAGCCAGCCTAAGATACTGCTCATGCCTTCTTAAAGGCTGGACTCAATGAAGGCCTGTGCTGTGATCAGGAGGTAGAGATGCTGGGATGTTTGGCATGAGAATGAGGAAGGGGTGAATTCTCAGAAAGGTGAAAATGTTAAAATGGATGTATTATGTAAAAGCACAGACCTCACTTTGTTTCAAAACAACCACAGCCCACTCCCATGATAAGGCATAAAAATGGCATAGGAAAGGGATCCACCAGCATCTTTTAGAAACTCAGTGGTGGTGACTGTTCTCTGTAGAACAGGGTTGAAAGTAGGAGATGCTGCCATGGAACTGGGATCCCCAGAATAACCTCGTGGGGATGATAGGATTCCAGAAAGGCTGTTGCTAAGGAGAGCATTTAATCAGCAGCAGCGAGGTAGAAAGGTAGCATTTAATAGGCAGCAGGCTGGATCGGCAATCAGGCTGCCTGGACCTGTGAGGATCTTCATGGTTGCTAATTGATCATACTGTTCTGGGGGCAGGATATAAAGCCTAAATAAATAAATAATACTGAAAGCTAACAAGCAGAGGCTGCTGTCAGCTGCCACATGAGAATCTGATGTTCTGCCTACAGTTTCCAGATCTAAGCCAGTTCATAGATCTGGGACCCATTAGTTGAAGAGGAGGCCAGATATCCCAAGAAAGGACTCATTTCCTGATCCCCTCCCCAAGAGTCCTGCATCCAGTTACTATGGTAACTGTGCATTAGGAAAGAAGAACAGCCAAGGAGACATTTCAGGGAATTCTGGACATAGAGTCTGAATTGGCACTGATACCAGGGGAGCTGAAATGCCATTGTGGTTGTCTAGATAGAGAGGGGACTTATAGAGAATAGGAACCACAGGACAGAAGTATGAGTGGAACTTTGAAATCTTTCCCTTGGCCTCCTCTGCAAAGGTAATCATGATGGCACCATCCTCGGGACTATGATAACTAGGTGAGATGCTCCTGGGAAAAGACCATGTAATCATCTGCTGCCTCAAAAAAACTGCTCTCCAGTATAAGAGGTGGTTTCCCCATAGCCTCAACATGGAATGGAGTACACTTGACTAGGGATTGGAAGCTTGGTCCCTAATTCTGGTTCTTCCTGCCAGCTACTTGACCTTGGGAAAGTTCATCACACCTCATCCAGCTTCCTAGTTGGTGGGTGGACTGCATTCTCCCCCCACCCTCCGCCCCAAGTCTTCTTCATTTCCTGGAACCATGGACTTATCGAGGCCAAATCCTGGTAAATATATCTTTGAGGTCTCAGCAGTTCAAAGAAATTCATGCTAGTTAACTGTCATCTCACAAAGACATTCAAAGGCTTTATTTATCTAACACAAATGCCCAACTTGTTTCTGCTGATAGATACCTTCCAAGTTCTCAGGTACACAGAGCCCAGAGATAAGAGGCCTACAGGACTCTTGCTTTAGGACAATCCATGGACCATCCATTTCCCCCCAGGCACACCACTCTTCTCCCATGCACTCTGCTTTCAGGGGTCCCCAAATATGCCATTTGCATCCTCCTTGTGATGCCTTTTCCTGGCCAGGCAGGAGGAGAGAAGGAGGCCCCAAGGGTCAGCCTCTCAATCCAGGCCATGGGCTCAGTTGACTCAGAGATAGGCCAGAGCCTGATCAAGCTGAGAATGTGCACCATAGGTGGATGTCTGCTGCCTCAAAGAAATTCTAACAGCAGCCGTTTTCTCCTCCCAGACTTTTGGCAGAGACTGTACCATTTCTTCATGCTAATAATGAAAAAAACAAAAACAAAAAACAACCTCAATGAATGTGCAGTGAAATGAATCTGCAATTAATTTTAAATAAGCTTAAAATCCTATCAAAATGCCCTCCCTTCATATTTTTATGGGAAAGGGTTTGTGCTAGATATGGGCACCATAGAGATCCTGAAACATATGACAGACAGAATTCTCTTAGGCATGCTGAAGTATAATTTGGTTTTTCTCAAAGCTACATTTAAACATAATAATAATAAGGTATAGAAATAAGACAGTTTTTTAAGCAAATATTAACAGCTAACCTAAAAACTATCCTCAAAAGCAATCTCCTTCCTACTAAGGAAATAGAGCATGTGGTTCTCGAGTTCAACCAGTTAGCTTTTACACATCTTTTATGCATCTCTTGCTTGTGCCAAATCACTTTAAATCCCTCATCACAAGGAGCCTCAAAGGCTTTTATTCCTATATCTAAAACCACCAACAACCCAATGGCCAGAGGCTCCATCTTCACTTGGCTGGCTGCAGGTCACCCACACTAGCCAGGTGGGCAGCCATTCCAAGGTGCCTCCTCCCTTTCTCCCTAAGAGTTTGCAGATCCAGTTCCGAACCCCACACCCCTAACTAATTCCAAGCCAAACTATGGATTCAGTAATAACAAAGAGGCACAGAAGATGAAAAGCTGAAGTGCTTCCCCTTGCAGCTGAAGCTGGTGTGGTATCGGCAGGGAGAGGTTCCAAGCTGCAATGGCCAAATAAACGAAGCTGCACAAAAGCAATAACCCTAGAACTCACCCCACGTGGGCCAGGTGCCCAGACCCTTCACTTATCCTATATAATAAATCCTATAGAAACCAAGATGGTGGCATAGGTGAACACCAAAGTGCTGCCTAGCACAAAAATTTCAAAACTAACTGAAAGACAGAACAGACACCATCCAGAACCATAGGAAATTTGGCTGAATGGAAATTCTACAACTAGAAGAAAAGAGAGGGGCTCATGGAGACTCAGAGGAGCTGCAAAAAGCTGAGGTACAGAGATAGGCACATGGAGAGGATGGGCAGCAGAGTGCCTGGCTGGCTTCCTCTAGCAGAAGGAGACAGAAACTCCTGATTGCACTAAACCCCAGTTCTGACTGCACTGAATCCCAGTTCCAGGAGAGACTCATACAAGGGGAGTCTGGACTGTTGGGAAAAGGGAAGAGTACATGAAAACTTAGGGGAACTGCAAAAGGCAGAGGTCTGGAGAAGCGTGCGAGTGCATGCAGAGAGGACTGACCACTGATTGTGTTGCTGGCTTTTTCTAGTGGGAGGAAGACAGAACCTCCCGACTGTGCTGAACTCCAGTTCTGTCCCCAGAGCACACAGAAACTCAGGGGAGCCACGAAAGGCAGAGATCTTGAGGTGCACACACAGTGCACACAGAGAGGGCAGCAGTGCTTACCGAGGGACAGTGAAACCCAGGGCCTCATGAGGCAGGGATGACAGGAAGCCAAGGCTGTCTGCTCAGCCCTGAGAATCAGCCCCATCCAAGCTAAGCACAAAGACTTATGCAATTTTGCAAGTCTTGTCTCATAAGGCTGACTCTAGCACAGAAGTTCTCCTGGTGTAGACATAGCTGAACCTCACAGTCAATTGGCTTAGAGGTCAATCCCCCACAGTGATACTAACAACAATCAAGCCTTAACTACAACAAGGCTGCACACACAGTCCACAAAGAGGTGTTCCAAGAGTGTCCACCTCAGGTAACTGGGAAGGCGAAGCTACTGGGCCATATAGGACAACTAGCACACAAAGCTACTCTACCAACTCAGGGAAGCAGCAAAAATTCAGAGACAAAAAAAAACAGATCACATAAAAAAGAAATGGATGAAAACAGACAACTGGATATAGAGTTTGAAACCACAGTTATAAGGTTTTTCAAGAATTTCCTAGAAAAGGTCGATAAATTTAATGAGACTCTCAAGGATATGAAAAAGGACCAACTAGAAATTAAACATACACTGACTGAAATAAAATATATTATATAGAGACCTAACAGGAGACTAGAGGAATGCAAAAATCAAGTCCAAGATTTGAAATACAAAGAAGCAGAAAACACTCAACTAGAAAAGAAAAAAGAAAAAAGAATCCAAAAATTGGAAGATAGTGTAAGGAGCCTCTGGGAAAACTTCAATCAGAAGTATAGGGGTGCAAGAAGAGAGCAAGATACTGAAAACCTATTTAAAGAAATAATGACTGAAAACTTCCCCCACCTGGTGAAAGAAATAGACTTATAAGTCCAGAAGTGCACAGAATCCCAAACAAAAGGAATCCAAAGAGGACCACACCAAGACACATCATAATTAAAATGGCATAAGCAAAAGACAAAGAGAGAATATTAAAAGCAGCAAGAGAATAATAGTTAATTACCTTTAAGGAAGCACCCATACGATTGTCAGCTGATTTCTCAACAGAAAGTGTGCAGGAGAGATTGGGTGGCAAGAAATATTCAAAGTGATGAATAGTAAGAACCTACAACCAAGATTACTCTACCCAGCAAAGCTATCATTCAGAATTGAAGGTCAGATAAAGAGTTTCACAGATAAGAAAAAACTAAAGGAGTTCATCACCACCAAACCAGTATTATATGAAATGCTGAAAGTTACTCTTTAAGAAGAGGAAGATGAAGAAAAAGGTTAATATAAAAATTATGAACAACAAATACATGTCTATCAACAAGTGAGTATAAAAATCAAGTGAATAAAAATCTGATGAACAGAATAAACTGGTGAATATAATAGAATCTGGTGCATAGAAAGGGAGTGGACTGAGAATTCTCAAGGGGAAAGGGGTGAGGGGGGTGCGGGAAGAGACTGGATGAGGACAATGGTGGGGAGGTAAGTGCAGAGGGTGGTGTGGAACTGGGTGGAGGGAAGCTATGGGGGAGGGAAAAAGGAACAATTGTAATAATCTGTACAATAAAGATTTATTAAATTAAATTAAAAATAAATAAATAAATCCTATATAATAAAGAGGTAATATGAAAATTGACCATCACTCCAACACAAGATGGCCACCACCATATGGTCAAAGATGGCCACCCTCATGTAGACATTGATGGCCAGCAGGGGAAAGCAGTTGTGGGTGATCAGGCCAGCAGAGGATGGCAGTTGGGAGGTACCAGGCCTGCAAGGGAGGGCAGTTATGGGGACCAAGTCTATAGGGGAGGACAGTTAGGAGTGACAAGGCCTGCAAGGAAGGGCAGTTGGGGGTGACCAGGCTGGCAGGGGAAGGCAGTTAGGGGCAATCGGGCCATCAGGGGAGCAGTTAGGCATTGATCAGGCTGGCAAGGGATTGGTTAGGGGGCAATCAGGCAGGCAGGCAGGCAAGTGGTTGGGAGTCAGCAGTCCTGGGTTGTGCAAGGGATGTCTGACTGCCTGTTTAGGATCGGGCCTAAATGGGCAGTCAGACATTTAGGATCAGGCCTAAATGGGCAGTCAGACATCCCTCGATGGGTCCCAGATTGGAGAGGGTGCAGGCTGGGCTGAGGGACACACACACACACACACACACACACACACACACACACACCTTGTGCACAAGTTTCATGCACTAGGCCTCTAGTTTTACTATAAATGAGTATCATAGAGCAAAATAAACTCTTCCTTTTAAAGAAAATCATAGTCAAAGGCCAAAGAAGAGAAGACCAAGGAAAGAGGAAGGAAGGGAAGGGAATGGAGAGATGTACAGAAGGAACAGTCTCTGGTGGACATGCCAGGGCTTCCCAGGAGCTCAAACAGGCCCAGGTGGTACTTTCTGCTTGTGAACTCCCCTGCAATATTTGCATGGAGAGCAGCTCTAGAAGCTTTATCTAGCTTTTGGGCTTATGTTATGGCCTCAGTGGGGAGGCAGCCATTGTGGGGATTTGCTAGCTTCCTAGGCTGGAACCTTTGGTGCCTGGTAAGCTCCCAAAGGTAGTGTCCAAATCAAAGAGCAAGTTTAGAGAATGGATGGAGTCTACAAGCTGAATTTAAAGATTGTTCCTACCTCTTTCTGCTTTGATGATGGCCCAGGTGCAGGGATTCAAGAAGGCAGCCATCAGCCATGCCTGCCAGGAAACCTTCAATTCTATTTTATGGACTCCAGATCACATATATTTGGAGCTTCTGGAGTCAATCTCAACATGAAAGCAGATGCCCTGCCAAGCTGCTTCAGCCTGGTCATTTCAAGTGGACCATGCAACAGGTTGAGCCAGAGCTTGTGAGCCTAAAAGGGGTGTTTTCTGCAATGATCAGAAATGGTGACAAAGAGGATGGCAGAGGATGTTTCTTTCTGGCCTTTGGTAACAGCTCATTCAAGTAGGGAAAGGTGTGTTGGCTGGTGGCTGCCACTCTTCCCAAGGCCTCAGCAGTCTCGGATATGGAGCCACAAGCTGGAACCCAGCACATTCAACACCAGACTGGTTCTCCTATCCCTCTGGCTTTCTCTTTTAAATGCAACTTGGAGAAGTCTCCATCACATCCACCCTACCAAGATGAAGAGAGGGGTTGGAGGTCTCATTTGTTTAACTGTTATATATTGAGCACATACTAAGTACCTAACAAAGTTATAAGCTCTGGGGATATAGCAAGAAGAAGAAGAAGAAGAAGAGGAGGAGGGGGAGGAGGAAGAAGAGGAGGAGGAGGAGGATCAGGAGCAGGAGGAGGAGGAGGAGGAGGAGCAGGAGCAGGAGGAGGAGAAGAAGTTCTTATTGTCCTAGAGCATGAATCTGCAATCTTCAAAAATCTTCCTAACTAAATCTAATCTCTTCTAAAGATGGGAGACTTTATTTTTATTTCACAGAGGAAGGGAGAGGGAGGCAGAGATAGAACTACCAATGATGAGAGAGAATAATTGATTGGCTGCCTCCTACACACCCTACACTGGGGATCAAGCTCACCATCCAGACATGTACCTTGACCAGGAATCAAACCATGACTTCCTGGTTCATAGGTCAATGCTCAACCACTGAGCCATGTTGGCCAGGCTGGGATCCATATTTTTAATAGTCTCTGGGAGGTGATTCGAGTGTTTCTAAAGGCCCCAGGGGCTTTTTGAGTAATTGAAAATGTAGGTAGGTAGGTAGATAGATAAGAAGAAGGAAAAGAAAGATAGTGTCTTAGTTCATTCAGGCTGCTATAACAAGATAATACACATGGTACATATAAACAACAGAAATTTATTTCTTACAGTCTGGGAGCTGGAGGTCCAAGATCAAGACACCAGAATGATTGATTAGGGCCCTCTTTGGGGTTCATAGCTGGCACCTTCTCACTGTATCCTCACATGGTCAAAGGGCCCTCATTTATAAGGCACTAATTCCATTTAAAACAGCTCTATCCTCATAATTTAAGCACTTCCCAGAAGCCTCAGCTCCTCATACTCTCACATTTGGGGGTTAGGTTTTCAATATAGAAATTTGGGGGCAGAGGATAGCAAGCATTTAGACCATGACAGATAGATGGATAAGAGAGAATGAACATAAATGAGTAGATAGAACTGGCTATAAAATTTTAGTCTCAATTTGACACATTAAAATTTAGAAACTTCTTTATGAGATGTAGTCACACTCCTGTAAATAACAAGGCCTTAGTGAGTGAGTCATTGCCCTCTTTAGAAAAAAAAAGGGGGGTGAGGGAGAAGACCTCAAAATCAGAGACCAACACCAGGCAAAACTAAATAAGCCACCAACTACCTGCATGCAGATTTTTACTTCCATAGGGGAGTCAGATTTTCTGCAACATGCTTGCAAACTCATCTGTGTCTGTTTGAAATGAACATTTCATTTGGAGACAGAACAATTCTGTTGTAATTAATTATAGTAAATCCAATTCAGGATCAGATTTTATAACTCCATCCCAAAATATGCCAAAGTTCAGAGCACACAGACCCCAAGAGATTCTCTTCCATGATCCAAAGCCCCACCAGAGCCAGTGCTGACTCAGACAGAAAGAATTGCTTTAAAATTGGCCCCTTGCAGGTTTTCGCCAGTACCTTATCATTCACCTACTATGTAATGTCTAAAAACCAAGGCTTTGGAACGGTCCTAATTTCACTTCTTCCTGCCTGTCTGGCAACTCTCCTAAAGTTTAAATAAGCCAAAATCTAACTGCATGGCGGTAGATGGGAATCAGGATGAAGAAAAAAAGACCAAGAAAAATATAGCATGCTTGACACTTTATTTCAGGAGAATAATTTGTTATGTTCTTTTTAAAATATATTTTTTATTGATTTCAGAAAGGAAGGGAGCGGGAGAGAGAGATAGAAACATCAATGATGACAGAGAATCATTGATGGCTGCCTCCTGCACACCCCCAATGGGGATCGGGCCCACAACCCAGGCATGTGCCCTTGACCAGAATTGAACTTGGGACACTTCAGTCCACAGGTCAACACTCAATCCACTAAGTTAAACTAGCTAGGGCTATTATGTTCTTAAGGTTCCTGCTTCATCAATCTTGGTAAATGTCAGTTTAAATATTCAACTTTTCATCAACCTTGATCTCTAGTTGATACCTCTTCCTCACTACAGAGCAGAAATTTCAAAGGATTAGAAGCAAATAACCTCAAAATCATGGCCTCTTAGTAGTTTGGAAATCAGATTGTCTCTCCTCCTGCTTCATCTCTCTGTGCAATTGGTGTGTCCCCTGGAAGCTGCACCTCACTTCACTCCATATCAGCCCCAGTGTCTATGGAGGACTTTTTATTTCCTTCCATTTTTCGGTGGACAAAACATTTTGAACCTGAAGCTGGGGTACTAATAAAGTCTGCACATGGAATGGAGAGCTGTGTGGCCTGAAATGTACAAACTCCATTTGGAAGAGTAATTGTTCCTGTAGATGTTTTCTGCTGATGGTGTTAGGTTGCCAAAGCATCTTAAGAAGGGTTAGGACACTTTTAAGATGAACTCAGACAAACCAGCTGGAACCCTATGGAGGCCTTTAGATCAGGTTTCATTGCTCCAAAATATTTTTCGGTTTTTGTTTGAGTATGGTGGCCCAGGGTGGTAGGAAAGGCACCTCGGGTTGGAACCCTAGCATTCCCATCAATTAACTGTGATCTCAGGACCTGAGTTCTCATGTGTAAGTTTAGCAGGGAAGATGCCTGCTTTATTAGGGGACATATGAAACACACAAACACCATGTAGGATGCTGGCCTGGCCCCTGACACGTGGTAGTCACTCAATCCAAGTCCACTCCTCCCTCTCACCCTGGCTTTATTCCTAGGGATTTTGAGAGGTCAGAACAGGGTCTTCTGCTCAGAAGAGTTCTCCTTTCAAAGTATTATCCTTGCATAAATTCAACAAGCTAGGACTCCTTTGCTGCTCAACAGAAAATTTCTCTGCCGTCTTGCTCTTGGTTATAGCAATCTCAATATCAACCTCTGCTTTACTTCAAGAAAGACTATAGCACTGCAATTTAAGTTCCCATGAAGACTAAAATGTAACAATCAACACCTGCAAAAAGAACTGATAGATTAATCTTTAAAATCTTGAGAGATTATTCCTACATAGTAAATCAACACATTTGTTTTTCTTCCCTGAAAAGACCTCTGTCCTTGCTAGCATCCTTTCAAATAGTGGATATTTATTTCTAGGACACAATTGTTGCTGGTGAAAATTGGATTCTTCCACAGAGTCATGAGAAAAGCATTTGGGGACCCATGAATAGGAGGATGAGGTGTAGTGATAAGATATTAGAACAAATAAATGAGGTAGACACACAGGTGCATGACCAGATGGCTCAGTTCACTCTCATTGCAAAAGAAGTCCAGACTCTGGAGCCACCTACACTGTCCTCACCAAGCTCAGGAAGACCAGGGCCCAGAGTCACTATGGCATTACCAGGGCAACCAAAGCTCTAGTAGTCTAGCTTAGTCTCTGCTTCCATTCTCTGCTGAGCTTGGGGCCTTGTGGCTGTGGAGAGAGAGCACATGAACCAAACACCTTCAGGCCTTTGTTAAGATTTGATTATGTCTTCTTAGGTTTGGGAAAGGGTAAGCTTTCTTTCAAACTAACCAATCTCTTTCCTGATTCTTCATGGGCTTGTACTAGTGCGCCCCTCCCACCCCCCAACTCAATCTTTTCCCTGGGGGAGGGGGCGTTTTATGCCATTATCCTATCCTATCCTTTCCCCCAGATTAGACTCCTCCCCTTATGCCATTTTAGCTCCTACTGTGCATGTCTCACCAGAGGAATGTACCTCTTACTGTTTTATCCCTCTCTTCTCCCCAGTAGTCCAGGCAAATGGCTGGTTTTCCCAGGAGATTGGAACACCAATCTTTCTGCTGGCCCCAGGAGTTATAAGTCCCTTATGACATAGGATGTAGCTGTCCCCTAGATTGTCTGAAGCCATAACTTACAGACTTAATCAGGCTTGGGCTTAGCCAGTTTTGTGCCCTTATCCTTTGTTAGGATCTCACTAGCTGACTCCCTACTGTGATACAATTACACTTTTCTCTTAAGGAAAAGAAGTTCTGGGATTTAGGAAAATCTTTCTAGACCACACATAAAATCTCCTATGTGCTGTACTGTAGCATGGGTTTTCCACTCCCCTACTATATGCAGAAACATCCTCTTAGTAGACTATCCTCTCCAAATGTTTCCACCACGGACCCAATACTTTGGGTTAGGCATTATCTTTCACTTGGCTCCTGGGTAGTTAGGGAGCATAATACTGTAGTTGCAAATTACACGATAGCAAGAGTAAACTTCTACTCATGTGCAATAATTTAACATGCAAAACATATAATTATATTTCTTTTCCTCAGTTCAAACTTTTTCCAGACACCTGAGTCCTGAATCCTTTCAGAGTTTCCTCCCATTCTTCTGATTTCTGCCCCATTCTCTGGGGGTCTTGCTGAAATTTTGGTTCCTTATTCTCAAAAGACTTGGGTAGAAAGTGGACCCCACTGGTGGGAGTCTAACTCATTTGTCTAATCCAATCCTCTGGTGATCCAGTCCTAGGTGGCTTTACATCCTCCTAAGATAAGCAGTATTACGATGACCATCTGGGTGCATGTGTCCCAGTGAAGCTCTCTGGCACTTGAGAGTAGTTGGCTAGATACTACAGTAATGTTTGCCCAGCTTCACTCTGCACTGACAGATTACTCTCGAAGATCACTGGACTAGCATACTCATGGCTCCTCGTTCCCCATCGCCTCCCCAACACTTACCATTATCCAACTTGCAATGTTTGTCAACATGATAGGTATAATGTGTATTTACCGCATTTTTGCTTTAGTGTTTCCGTTCTGTGAGTACCAGTGAAACTCAGCATTTCTTTGTGTACTTGATATAATCAGGTCCTCTTCTGTGAATTGCCTATTTCTATCCTTTGCCCATTTTTCTAAATTGTTCTTTTTTTAATTAAATATTTATTATTCAGATTATTACATTTGTTTCTCTTTTTTCCCCTCCATAGCTCCCCTCCACCCAGCTCCCAACCCTCCATTTACCCTTACCTCCCTCCCATTGACCTCATCCATAGGTGTATGATTTTTGTCCAGTCCTCCCTGTACACGCCTCACCCCTTTCCCCCTGAGAATTATCAGTCCACTCTCTTTCTGTGCTCCTGATTCTATTATATTCACCAGTTTATTCTGTTGATCAAATTTTTAATTCACTTAATTTTTAGATTCACTTGTTGATAGATAGGGATTTGTTGTTCATGATTTTTTTAATTTAATTTTTATACATATCTTCCCATTGCCCCCCCTCCCTCCCAGGCATACCCCAACCGCCAGTGTCTATGTTCATTGGTTATGATTATATGCATAGATACAAGTCCTTTGATTGATCTCTTATCTACCTCACCTAACTTTAATCTTCCTGCTGTAATTTCACAGTCTGTTTGAAGCTTTACTGTCTCTGTATCTATCCTTTTGTTCAACAGTTTATAATGTTCTTTATTATCCCCCAATGAGTGCGATAATGTGATGCTTCTCCTTCGTTGACTGGCTTATTTTGCTAAGCATAAGGCTCTCCAGTTCCAACCAGGTTGCTGCAAATGGTAAGAATTCCTTCTTTTTAATGGCAGCATAGAATTCCATTGTGTAGATGTACCACAGTTTTCTGATCCACTCATCTGCTGACGGGCACCTAGGCTGTTTCCAAATTGTGGCTATTGTAAATTGTGCTGCTATGAACATAGGGGTGCATAAATCCTTTCTGATTGGTGTTTGTAATTTCTTAGGATAAATTCCTAAGAGTGGTATTACAGGGTCAAATGGGAGATCCATTTTTAGTTTTTTGAGGAAACTCCATACTGTTCTCCACCGTGGCTGCACGAGTCTGCATTCCCACCAACAGTGCACAAGGGTTCCTTTTTCTCCGCATCCTCGCCAACACTTGTCGTTTGTGGATTTGTTGATGATTGCCATTCTGACAGGTGTAAGATGGTATCGCATTGTCGTTTTGATTTGCATCTCTTGGATGATTAATGACTTTGAACATGTTTTCATGTGTCTCTTGGCTTTCCTTCTGTCGTCTTTTGAAAAGGTTCTATTTAGGTCCGTTGCCCATTTTTTTATTGGATCCTTGATCTTCCTTTTATTAAATTGTATAAGTTGGTTGTAGATTTTGGAGATTAAACCTTTATCAGTGATAGCATTTGCAAATATGTTCTCCCATGCATTGATCTTTCTTGTTGTTTTGTTGATGGTTTCTTTTGCTGTGCAAAAGCTTTTTATTTTGATGTAGTCCCATTTGTTTATTTTTTCTTTAGCTTCCATTGCCTTTGGAGCAGTATCAGTGAAGAAGTTCTTTCGGCATATATCTGAGATTGTGCTGCCTGTGGATTCCTCTAGTATTTTTATGGTTTCCCTTCTAATGTTTAAGTCCTGTATCCATTTTGAGTTTATTTTTGTATTTGGTGTAAGTTGGTGGTCCAGTTTCAATTTTTTGCATGTATCTGTCCAATTTTCCCAACACCATTTATTGAAGAGGCTATCTTGGTTCCAATGAATGTTCATGCCTCCTTTGTCAAATATTAATTGAGCATAGTGGTTTGAGTGGATATCTGGGTTCTCTATTCTTTTCCATTGATCTATATGTCTGTTCTTGTGCCAGTACCAGGCTGTTTTGAGAAGAGTTGTTTTGTAGTATAGCTTGAAGTCTAGTATTGAGATCCCACCTACTTTATTCTTTTTTCTCAGAATTGCTGTAGCTATCCGTGGTCTTTTTTTGTTCCAGATGAATCTATGAAGAATTCTTTGTAGGTCTGTGAAATATGTCGTTGGTATTTTAATGGGTAGTGCATTGAATCTGTAGATTGCTTTGGGTAGTATGGACATTTTAATGATGTTGATTCTCCCAATCCATGAGCATGGTATGCTCTTCTATCTGTTAACATCTTCCTCTATCTCTTTTTTCAGTGTCCTGTAGTTTTCTGCATAAAGGTCTTTTACCTCTTTAGTTAGGTTTATTCCTAGGTATCTTAATTTTTTTGGTGCGATGGTAAATGGGATTGCTTTTTTAGTTTCTCTTTCTATAATTTCATTGTTAGTGTATAGAAATGCCACAGACTTCTTAGCATTAATTTTGTATCCTGCTACATTGCCGAATTCATTAATTAAGTCAATTAGTTTTGGAGTGGAATCCTTTGGGTTTTTTATGTACCATATCATGTCATCTGCAAATAAGGACAGCTTTACTTCTTCTTTTCCAATTTGGATGCCTTTTATTTCTTCTTGTTGTCTAATTGCAATGGCTAATACTTCCAGAACTATGTCGAACAGGAGAGGTGAGAGTGGGCATCCGTGTCTTGTTCCTGTTCTTAGGGGAAATGGTTTTAGTTTTTGCCCATTGAGTATGATGTTAGCTGTGGGTTTATCATATATGGCTTTTATGATGTTGAGGTATGATCCTTCTATTCCCACTTTGCTGAGAGTTTTTATCAAGAAAGGATGTTGGATTTTGTCAAATGCTTTTTCTGCATCAATTGATATGACTATGTGATTTTTATCTCTCAATTTGTTTATGTGATGTATCACATTTATTGATTTGCGGATATTGTACCATCCCTGCATTCCTGGGATGAATCCTGCTTGGTCATGGTGTATGATCTTTCTGATGTACTGCTGGATCCAGTTTGCTAAAATTTTGTTGAAGATTTTGGCATCTATGTTCATGAGAGATATTGGCCTATAATTCTCTTTCATTGTGTTGTCTTTATCTGGTTTCGGTATTAGGGTGATGCTGGCTTCATAGAAGGTGTTTGGTAGTATTCCTTCTTCTTGAATGTTTTTGAATAGTCTGAGGAGGATAGGTTTTAATTCTTCCTTGAATGTTTGGTAAAACTCTCCTGTATAGCCATCTGGACCCGGGCTTTTATTTGCTGGAAGCTTTTTGATGACTGCTTCAATTTCTTCCATAGTTATTGGACTATTGAGATGTTTGGCTTCCTCCTCATTGAGTTTTGGGAGGTTATATTTTTCTAGGAAAATGTCCATTTCTTGCAGGTTGTCCAATTTGTTGGAATAGAGTTGTTCATAGTATTTTTTAACAATCCTTTGTATTTCCACAGGGTCTGTTGTTATTTCTCCTCTTTCATTTCTGATTTTGTTTATTTGGGTCTTCTCTCTTTGCTTCTTGGTGAGCCTGGCTAGGGGTCCATCAATCTTGTTTATCCTTTCAAAGAACCAGCTCTTTGTTTTGTTGATCTTTTGAATTGTTTCTTTGGTCTCCAAGTTGTTTATCTCCGCTCTGATCTTCACTATTTCCTTCCTTCTGAGTACACTAGGCTTTTCTTGTTGCTCACGTTCTAGCTCTTTGAGTTGTAGGTTTAGCTGATTTATTACCATTATTTCCTGTTTTTTGCAGTAGGCTTGTAGGGCTATGAACTTCCCTCTCAAGACTGCTTTCACTGTGTCCCATAAATTTTGTATTGTTGTGTTGTCATTGTCATTTGTTGCCATGATGTTTTTTATTCCTTCCTTGATCTCTCTGGTTACCCAGTCGTTGTTTAAAAGCATGCTGTTTAGTCTCCATGTGTTTGATTTCTTTCTATTGTTTTTATTATAGTTGATTTCCAGTTTTATGCCACTGTGGTCTGAGAAAATGCTTGATATGATTTCTATCTTCTTGAATTTGAAGAGACTTTTCTTATGACCCAACATATGATCTATCTTTGTAAATGACCCATGTGCACTGGAGAAGAATGTATATTCTGTGGCTTTGGGGTGAAATGTTCTGAAGATGTCAATTAATTCCATCTGGCCTAGTGAGTCATTTAGGATTGATGTTTCTTTGCTGATTTTTTGTTTAGAGGATTTGTCCAATGGTGACAGTGGGGTATTAAAGTCTCCTACTATGATTGTATTGCTGTCAATCTCTCCCTTAATATCCTCCAAGAGTTTTTTTATGTATTTAGGTGCTCTTATATTGGGTGCATATATGTTTACCAGAGTTATTTCTTCTTGTTGGATTTTTCCCTTTAGTATTATGCAGTGGCCTTCTTTATCTCTAGTTATGTCCTTCACTTTGAGATCTAATTTGTCAGATATAAGTATTGCAACCCCAGCTTTTTTTTCATTTCCATTTGCCTGAAGTACCATGTTCCATCCCTTCCACCTCAATCTGTGTGCGTCTCTTTTCCTAAGATGGGTTTCTCGCAGACAGCAGATATATGGATCATGTTTTCTTATCCAATCGGTTATCCTATGTCTTTTGATTGGAGCATTTAATCCGTTTACATTTAAAGTTATTATTGATAAGTACTTATCTGTTGCCATTTTTAGTCCTTACCCCTGAGTTCCTTCTTCGCTTCCTCTTTCTTTTGATTACAGCAGACCTTTTAACATTTCTTGCATTGCTGGTTTGGTGGTAATATATTCCCTTAGTCCTTTTTTGTCTGTGAATTTCACCTTCAATTTTGATTGAGAGTCTTGCAGGGTACAGTATTTTTGGATTCAGACCCTTCCTTTGCATGACTTTGTATATTTCATTCCATTCTCTTCTGGCCTGACGAGTTTCTGTTGAGAAGTCAGTAGCTAGTCTTATGGGGGTTCCTTTGTAGGTAACTTTCTGTTTCTCTCTGGCTGCTTTTAAGATTCTTACTTTGTCGTCGGTGTTTGCCAATTTCATTATAATATGCCTCGGTGTCAGTCTGTTGGGGTTCATTTTGCTTGGGACTCTGTGAGCTTCTTGGATTTGTGTGGGTTTTTTCTTTTCTATATTGGGGAAATTTTCTGTCATTATTTCTTCAAACACGTTCTCTAATCCTTGTTCAGTTTCCACTCTTTCTGGAACCCCAATTATGCGGATGTTATTTTGTTTCATGTTATCCCAAAGTTCCCTTAGACTCTCCTCTTGCTTTTTAACTTTTTTTTCTAGAAGCTGCTGTACTTGGGTATTTTTTCCTACCGTGTCTTCTAGCTCACTGATGCGGTCCTCTTCTTCTTCTAGTCTACTTTTGATGCTTTCTATTGAGTTCTTTATAGCAGTGATGTCATTATTCATTTCTTCTTGTTTATTCTGCACCTCCTCTAGTTTCTTCTGCATTTCTTCTTGTTTATTCTACACCTCCTCTAGTTTCTTCTGCATTTCTTCTTCATGCTTCTTCACCTCCTCTAGGTTCTTATTCGTTACCTCTTGGCTCTTACTCATATTGTCAAATTTGTCTTCCATTCTTTTCAACCACATTATGATAATTTCTCTGAACTCTTTCTCTGGTAGGCTTATTTGTGGTTCTATTTCGTTTACTTCTTTTTCTGGTGAAACCTGCCTTTCTGTCTTTTGTGGGCTGTTTCTTTTTCTGACCATGGTCTTTCTTCTCTGGGTGTCTGGTTATGTAGTGCTCTCTCCTACATTGACTGAAAGGCACAAACTACAACACGACCAGGTACAGCACACAAGGCACTGAGTAGAAATGTATTCAAGATGTTAATAATCACAAATAAGGTGACCACCAATGAAGGACAAATTAGGGGTAAATAGAGAAAGAAGAAGAGGAAAATGAGGAAGAAAGAAAAGAAAGAAGTGCCAAAATCAAATTGAGAGAGTGAGAAAAAAAACATAAATAAATGAACAATAAAATAAAATAAAATAAGAAAATAAAAAGGAGAAAAAGGAGAATGAAAGAGGAAGAGAAAAAAGTCAGAGAGAAAAGAAAGTGTATAAGAGAGAAAAGAGGAACAAAATATAGATGTCAGGAGACAACTCCAATAGAACAGTCACTAATCCCAATAAAGGCCAGCAACCAGTACCTAGAGATTGATGCAAATTGCAAATAGCAACTGGTATCGAGGGAGATGAGGGAAAAGAGAGGTAGAAAACAAAGCAAGCAAAAAGCAAAATAAAACAAAACTAAAACAATCTCTCAAAAAATTTTTCAAAAAATCGATATAATCACTTTTCAGGCAAATAGCAACAAAAGGACATAAAGAAAAAACAACTTTTTGGCTAGTGAAGACAAGAGGGGACAGGTTTGTGTGGACTTGTAGTAGGGGCTTTGAAATTAGATATATAAATGGGGTGAAATTTTAAGCAGGTAAAGAGAAAAATAGGGAGAATCTAAAGTTGGAAAAGGGAAAGAGAAACAAGACAGCAAAATGGGGCAAGTTAGGAGGAAAGTGTTGGCATAAAGGTGGAGTTGAGTTGGAGTAAAATTATGCTAAATGGAAGATGAAAATAGAATGTGGAACTCTAATCCCGAAATAAAATAAAGAGAAAACAAAATGACACTTTTTTTCCAAAAACGGTAAAGTACTAGTAGTAATTAATAATACTAGTTTAAAACAAAAATGTAGTAATTATAAAGGTAAAATCAATTGAGGCAGAAAGAAAAAAAAATATTCTTTTAATTAAAATATGTGAAAATGAAAAATAAAGAATTAAAAATTAAGAAAAAGAAAAAAGAAAAAAGGAAAGAAAAAAAAGAAGAAAAATAGAATGGTCCTTCACTTCCACTATTATTCTGCTTGGCACTCCTGTTTCCCAGTAGGGGAGGTATTGCAGTTCCCTGTGTTCCCCTCTTGGTGTTTTAATCTCTTTATTCTCTTGTGGTTATGCGAGAGTCAATTTGTGTGTCATCCATTGGGTGGCAGTGTTTCGGAATTGATCTCTGAGACAAAGCACAGGACCTCTCTAGGCTGTGCTCAGATCCTGCTACTCTGTGGTTCCCAAAACCAGTTTGTGGGGGTTTTGCAGCCTGGACACTGCAATAACTCCCAGGTTGTCCCTCTGCCCCAGAGAAAAAGAAAAAAAAAAGTCGTTTTCTGGAGCTCTCCTCTGTCAACAGCTCAGAGGGTTTGCCTTCACACTCAGGGATCACGCCCTGACCACCTCTGTAGACCTCTCCAGAGGCAGCTTTCCCGCAGCCCGGCTCCCACAGTGTGCGCGTCTCTGCCCTGTGGGGGTAAGAGACCACACCCTGGCCCAGGCGAAATCTGACCCTTCCGAGCGCGCAAGCAGTGTGAATCTCTGAATCCTCAGTCTGCGTGTCTGTGCTGCCTGGGAAGCCGCGCTCTGGGTCCTGGCTGCTCTGTGGGTGCCTCTGTCAGCCGCAGCTTTCAGACCTCGGCAGACATCCACCTCCCCCTTAAGTCAGGCGCAATCTGACCTTTCCGTGTGCTCTGTGGATCTCTGATTCCGCCAAGTGTCTGCGCCGATTGGAGAGCGGAGTTCTGGGTCCCCGGGTTCCTGGCTGCTCGATGGGTGCCCAGCCGAAGGCTTCAGAGCGCCGCAGACATCCACCTCCTACTGTAAGATGGCTTGGGCTCCGAGTTTGCGCTGGTGGCTCCGGCGGACAAAAACCCTGTGGCAGTGGGGCTGCCTGGCCGGGAGAGCCCCTTCCAGCAGTTCTCCGCCTTCCCCTAGAGGACAACTGACTCCTAGCTTGCCAACAAACACTCCCAATGCAACTCTCAGCCGCTCTCTCTCCCTCTGCCCAGAGACAAAGCTCCAGACGCATCCATCTACTCCGCCGCCATTTTCTCCAACCTGTTCATGATTTTTTATCTTTTACCTTTTTCTTTTTCCTCTTCTAAAAGAGTACCTTTCAGCATTTCATATAATACTGGATTGGAGTTGATGAACTCCTTTAGCTTTTTCTTATCTGTGAAGCTCTTTATCTGCCAATTAATCCTGAATGATAGCTTTGCTGGATAGAGTATTCTTGGTTGTAAGTTCTGGCTATTCATCACGTTGAATATTTCTTGCCATTCCCGTCTGGCCTGCATGGTTTCTGTTGAGAACTCAGCTGACAGTCGTATGGGTGCTCCCTTGTAGGTAATGAACTGTTTTTCTCTTGCTGCTTTTAATATTCTCTCTTTGTCTTTTGCTCTTGGTATTTTAATTATGATGTGTCTTGGTGTAGTCCTCTTTGGATTCCTTTTATATGGGTTCTGTGCGCTTCCTGGACTTATAAATCTATTTCTTTTACCAGATGTGGGAAGTTTTCAGTCATTATTTCTTTAAGTAGATTTTCAGTATCTTGCTCTCTCTTCTTCTGGCACCCACAGAATTCTGATGTTGGTATGCTTGAAACTGTCCCAGAGGCTCCTTACATTATCTTCCCATTTTGGGATTCTTTTTTCTTCTTGCTTTTCCAGTTGAGTGTTTTCTGATTCTTTATATTTCAAATTTTTGACTTGATTCTTGCCTTCCTCTAGGTCTCCGTATAATATTTTTTATTTCAGTCTGTTTAATTTCTAGTTGGACCTTTTCCATCTCTAGTTGGTTCTTTTTCATCTCCTCTTGGGTCTCACTAACTTTATCCATCTTTTCTAGGATATTCTTGAAAAACCTTATAAGCGTGGTTTTGAACTCTATATCCAGTCGTTTGTTTTCCTCCATTTCTTTTGTCTGTGATCTTTTCCCTTGTCTCGGCATTTTCAATATGCCAGGAGCACTTCTGTGTTGGATTCAGCCTTATGATACCAGACTTGCAAAACTGCAAAAGCCTCTCTGTTGAGCTTGGGATGGGTGGAGTCACAGGGCTTAAGGGACCGCCTTGCCTTCCAGTCGCCCCACCCTCCACGGCCCCGAGTCTCACGTGACTGGGTAATCACTGGAGCGGTCCCTGTGTGTGCACACACTCTCTCACAGTGCCTCTAGACTGCTGCCTCTCTGGCTCCCCTGCACTCCGGGACCATATTAGTGTGGGTCCCCAAGACTTCTCCAGAATCTGGGGCTTAGTGGAGTTAGAAGTGATGCAGTTAGGATGCTTTGTCTCCCACCCTCTCATGAAAGCCAGTGGCACAATCAGCAATCGATCTTCTGTGCACAGTGCTGTGCGCATCGCCCGACTTCTGCCCTCCTGTGACTCCCCCAAATTTCCGTGCACTTCTCCCTTTTCATAGTCCAAACTCCCCCCGTATGAGTTTCAGCTGAACCTGTGGTTTAGTGTCATAAGATAAAGGGTTCAATGCCGTTGGGAGTCTCCGTTTCCCTCCCTCCAGAGAAAGCCAGCCAGGTACTCTGGCACCCGCTCTCTCCACATGAACGTCTCTGCACCTCAGCTTTTTGCAGCTCCTCTGGGTCTCCATAAGCCCCTGTCTTCTAGTTGTAAAATTTCCACTCAGCCAGCTTTTCTGTGGTTCTGTATGATGTCCGTTCTGTCTTTTAGTTGTAGTTTTGAAATTGTTGTGCAAGGCAGCAGTGTAGGTGTTTACCTATGCAGCCATCTTGGTTCTCTGCCCTTCTTTAAATCTTAACAGTTGCCCTTTCTTCTCTAAATTGTTCTTGACCTTTTATTGTTGGCTTTTAAGAGTTCCATTTATATTTTGAATGTTACTTTATTGCTATTTTCTCCCACTTCCTATTTTTAAAATTTTCAAACAGAAACTTACCTGAATATCATAATAGATGTAAGTTGTTAAAATTGTTCCATGCCTGCTTTATTTATCACTATTTCTATGACATAAGTGTATAGATATATAAATATATTTAGATGAAACATTTGAAAGTTTTTGACCTTCAGACACTTTCCCACTAAATATTTCAGTGTGTATCTCTAGTGAACAAGGACATCCTCCTATACAAGCCATAATACAATTCCCCATTCAATAAACTTAATACTTATACAATACTAATGTCAAATTCTGGGTTCATATCCAATGTTTTCCACTTGTCCCAATAATTTTTGACATTGTAAAAATACCTCCCAATCTATTATAGATTTTTTAATGTCATCTATGAAGACTACTTAATGAAATATTTAATTTTGATATCATCAAATGCATTAATTTTTCTCCCTAAGGAAAGGGATTTTAAGGGTCTCATTTAAGAAGATTTTGGTGATCCCCAAATAGCAAAGATATCTTCTAACAATTTCTCCTGTTAGTTTTATAGTTTCACCTGTCAAGTTTAGTTCTTAAATCTAAGTAGGATTCATCATTGTATAGGGTAAGGGTAGGATTCAACTTTATTTTCATAGAATGAGCAAGGCTTTCCACACCATCTAATGAGCAAGCTGTTCTTGCCCAGGTGATTGTGGCACTCTGTTATACATCAGGCCCCGCACATAGAGGTCTGTTTTTAGGCTCCTGCTTCTTTCTGTGTATTTCTATGCCCATTCCTGCACAGGAACCACCAGGGGCTTTGCCACATGCTTTCACATCTTCCTTTCTGATCAATCAAGTTCTCTCTCTCTTTGCTCTGATTTCCAAAATTGACAACTATTTGGGGACCTTTATTCTTCTGTATCAGTTTTAGATTTAAATTCCTCGTTTTGCCCGTAGCTAGGCTCTATAATAAAAGCTGGCTTGTGACAGTAAGCAGCAAAGTTACAAATGAGGGTCCTATTTCTGAAAACTCATTTCAGACACCACAAAAATGCCAAAATGTATCTTGAAAATAGGCAAATTAAATAAAATATTTATGAAGTGGTTGTGAATTTCACAAGTTCAGATGTGCAAAGAAGAACACTTTTTCTAATACCTCAAAACTCAGCTGAATTTATTTTTATAGCCCCTATCCTGCTGTGGTAGCAGAAACTTAATTCCTGTTAATCTGGGGACTCTTCCCACTTTCTCTGGATTGACATTAAAGTACTAAAGGACTTACAGAGAACCAAGGCTTCAAAAGAAAGAAAGAGATCTATTAAGTCCTCAATATCATTGAGAAGACAGGCATCCTTAGATGTGCATGGGCTCCACATATGTATAATAATAAAAGTGTAATATGCAGTGGGCAGGGGCCAGGGTCAAGGCTTTTCATGAATTTTGTGCATCAGGTCTCTAGTATGTATATAAATTCTTTGGTTTATCTCTTCTCATCCCACCATTCCCACATTGAGATATGTCAGTCTGTTTCATACTCCTTACATCAGGTCTTATTTTGTTGGTCAATTCATTTTGTTCATTAGATTCCACAAATAAGTGAGGTCATGTAATATTTGTCTTTATCAATTTGGTTTCCTTCACTTAGCATAATATTTTCCAAGTCCATCCATACTGTTGCAAAGGGTAAGAGATCCCTCTTTTTTATAGTTGCATACTATTCCATAGTATAAATGTCCCACAGCTTTTTTATCCATTCATCTACAGATGGGCACTTAGGCTGTTTTCAAATCTTAGCTATTGTAAGTAATGTTACTATGAATATAGTGCTGCATATATTATTCTTATTGTGTGTTTTTTCCTTTGGTGGGGAGGAGGTTAGGATATATTCCCAGAAGTGGGATCACTGGGTCAAACAAAAGTTTATTTTTTTTAAATAAATCTTTATTGTTCAGTTTATTACAGATGTTCCTCTTCACCCCCCATAGCTTGCCTCCACCTGATTCCCCACCCCCACTCCATGCCCTTACCCCTCGCCACTGTCCTCATCCATAGGTGTAAGATTTTTGTCCAATCTCTTCCTGCACTCCTCACACCCCCTTTCTCCCAAGGATTGTCAGTCCATTCCTTTTCTATGCCCCTGATTCTATTATATTCACTAGCTTATTCTGTTCATCAGATTTTTTATTCACTTGATTTTTAGATTCACTTATTGATAGGTATTTGTTATCACTTTGTTGTTCATAATTTTTATCTTTACCTTTTTCTTCTTCTTCCTCTTCTTAAAGAAAAATACCTTTCAGTATTTCATATAATCTTGGTTTGGTGGTGATGAATTCCTTTAGATTTTTCTTGTCTGTGAAGCTCTTTATCTGCCCTTCAATTCAGAAAAGTTCCATTTTTAATATTTTGAGAAAACTCCATACTGTTTTCCATAATGGCTGCACTAGTCTTCATTCCTATCAGCAGTATACTAGGGTACCCTTTCCTCCACATCCTTTCCAGCACTTGTTGATTTTTTTATGATAGCCATTCTGATAGGTGTGAAGTGGTATCTCATTGTGGTTTTAATTTACATTTCGCTGATGATTAGTGACTTTGAGCATTTTTTCATAATTCATGTATTAAGTCTAGTAGTTTCCTGGTGGTGTCTTAAGGGTTTTCTATGCACAATATCATGTCATCTTTGAATAGTGACAGTTTTACTTCCTCTTTTCCAATTTAGATGTCTTTTATCTCTTCTTCTTGTCTGATTTCAGTAGCTGGGACTTCCAATACCATGTTTAATATGAGTGGTAAAAGCAGACATCCTTGTCTTGTTCTTATTCTTAAAGAAAACATTTTTAGTTTTTGCCCATTGAGTATTATGCTGGCTGTAAGTTTGTCATATATGGCCTTTATTATGTTGAGGTATGATCCCTCTATTCCCATTTTACTGAGAGTTTTTATCAAAAAAGGGTGTTGTATTTTGTCTAATTTTTTCTGCATCTATTGATATAATCATGTGGTTTTTAGCTTTCAAATTGTTTGTGTGATGTATCACATGTATTGATTTGCAAATATTATGCCAGCCTTACATCCTTGGAATAAATCCCACTTGATCATGGTGTATGATGTTTTCCATATATTGCTGGATCCAATTTGTTAACATTTTGTTGAGGATTATAGCATCTGTGTTCATAAGGAATATTGGCCTATAATTTTCATTCTTTGTAGTATCTTTATCTGGTTTTGGAATTAGGATAATGCTGGCTTTGTAAGATGAGCTTGGACATGTTCTTTCCTCTTGAATTTTTCAGGATAGTTTGAGGAGGATGGGTTCTTCCTTGAATGCCTGGTAAAATCCATCTGTAAATCCATTCAGTCCATGACTTTTGTTTGCTGTTTTTTTTAAATTGCTGCTTCAATTTCATCAGTTTTTATTAGCATACTCAGGTTTTCTGATGCTTCCTAATTGAGTTTTGAAAGATTGTATGTTTCTAGGAATTTGTCAGTTTTACCCAGGTTGTCCAGTTTGTTGGCATATAGTTGTTCATAGTATTTTATTTACAATCCTTTGTATTTCTGTAGTGTCCATTGTTATATCACCTCTTTAATTTCTGATTTTTTTTTTTTAGGTAACTTTCTGTCTCTCTTTCTCGCAGCCTTTAAGATCCTTAATTTGTCATTGGTGTTTGCCAATTTAATTATGATGTGTCTTGGTGTCAGTCTTCTAGGGTTCATCTTGTTTGGGACTCTATGTGCTTCTTGGACTCGCATGGTTTTTTTCTTGCCAATATCAAAGAAGTTTTCTGTTATTATTTCTTCAAACAGGTTTTCTATTCCTTGCTTTTCTTCTTCTCCTGGTATCCCTATTATGCAAATGTTGTTTCACTTTGTGTTGTCCCAAAACTCCCTTAGGCTCTCCTCTTGTTTTTTAAGTCTTCTTTCCAGTTGCTGCTGTGGTTGTGTGTATTTTCCTACCTTGTCTTCTAATTCACTGATGTGGTCCTCAGCCTTCTAGTCTACTATTTAATCCTTCAATTGTATTCTTTATTGCAGCTATGTCGTTCTTCATCTCCTCTTGGTTCCTTTTTATGTTGGTGACATTCTCATTCAGCTCCTTATAATTCTCATTGAGATGTGTATATTTGTTATTGAATTGTGTGTATTTGTCATCCAGCCATTTGAGCATCCTTATAACCATTACTCTGAATTCTTTCTCAGGTATAGTGCTAGCCTCAATTTCATTTAACTCCCTTTCTGATGATTCCTCTTTCTTTCCTTTGGGAATTGATTTTTTGTCTTCCCATGTTTTCCTGTAATGTTTTAATTGTAGATCTTATTGCTTTACTACCCAGGTTCTTTTGAGGATGATGCTACTGGTCTCAGGTCTCTCAGGTCTCCTAGGCTTTGTGATCTAGTGTAGCTTCCTACTTGAGCTATTTGGGTTCTCTTGGTGTAGAGAGGAGAGGTACAACTGCATTGTCTAGAAGTCAGCAGCTGTGGAGAGGAGGGGGGATGTCCCAATTTTTGCTGTCTTGCACCCTTGATTGAAATCATGCATGCCCAGTGGAGATTCACAGTGGCACCCAGGAATCATCTGTTGGGGTGATGGGGCTCAGGGGACCTGTGCTCTGGAAAGGTGTGACTGTGGTGTCCAGAGTTCTGTAGTTGTGTGGTGGGCAGACTCAGCTTTTGCTGCTGCACCTGTGGTGGATAGGTGCTATCCCCCCAGTGGCGGCTCACAGGAGCACCCACGGTACTTTTGCCAGCATGGCACACTGAAGCACTCTGAGGGTCCCTGGCAGTGTAACCGAGTAGTTGAGGCATCTGTGGGCAGGTATCCAGGATGAGTGAATTCAAAATTTGCTCGGTGTGGGGGGTGGAGTGCATCCCTGTTTGTCCAAGATCACACCCAGGGAGAGCTCACAGTGGCTCCCACAAGCGCCCTGTGTATAGATGGGGTCAGGATGCCTGCTTGTTGGAAAAGCACATCTGTGAAAGTGTGTTTGCTGGCGCAAAGCTCTGACGCATTCTGAGGGATCCTGGCACTAAGGTTGGGCAGCTGGGGTGGCTGTGGGCAGTTATTCGGGAAGAGGGAATTCAGAATTTCTACTGCAGGGCAGCGTGCTCTTGTCTGTGCAGAATCACACCCAATAGATTCTCACAGCTACTCCTCTAAATGCTCTGTTGATGGATGAGTCAAGGTGCCTGCCTGTTGGAAATGCACATCTGTGGAGATACCTTTACCTCTGCAGACCTCTGACAAACTCCAAGGGGCCCTGGCATTGAAGTTGCATAGCTGGGGTGTCCATGGGTAGTTACTCAGGAAGAGGAAGTTCAGAATTTCTACTACAGGGCTGCATGCCCTTGTCTATACAAAAATCACACCCACGAGGGCTCCCAGGCACTGCCTAAGGAGTGGTGTGCTCTGGATGCCTGCATGATGGAAATGCACCAATGTGGTCTGGAGTTCTGCCACTGGGGAGGAGGAAGTTGCACTTACTGCTGCCGGAGCGGTACACCTTTTGAGGTGGAAGTCCCAGAATCTGCGGGTTTGCAGATGGGGCGGCAAGATTTTGGCTGGAGTGACTGCTGGATGGCAGGGCAGTTCCAAGTCCTGTCTGGTTGGGAGTGCTAATGAGTTCCTGAAAAAGGCCATTCTCCCCTTCAAGATGGAGTGGGTTCTGTGCTGGAGTCCTACTGTACAGGGAGTGCCCGCAGTGGTGATAGTCTCTGTATGTCCAAGAGAGCCTGGTCAGCCAGCCCTTGCTGCTCCTATGGAGATTTAACTGTCCCTTACTCACTCACCACACAGATCCACACACTCTCCTTTCATCCCCTCACTCACTCATTTCCTCTACCTCAACTCCATCCTGCCAGCTGCAATCTTCCTCCCCCAACCCAATCTTCAGTGCTTGCAGGGAAAGAAGAGTCTAAACACTGTAAACTAATCCAGAAACACCACCACCCAGGGGTTGTATCAGAAATTGATTCTTTTTTTTAAAAAAATTATTTATTAGTGTTACATATGTGTCCGTATTCCCCCCTTAGCCCCGCCCCCCCCACTCATGCACTCACCTCCCTCTTGTCTGTGTCCATTGGTTAGACCCATATGCATGCATACAAATCCTTTGGTTGATCTCTCCCCCTTACCTCCACCCTTCCCTACCTCCCCTCTGAGGTTTGATGGTCTCATAGATGTTTCTCTGTCTCAGGAACTGTTTTTGTTCATCAGTTTATGTTGTTCATTATATTCCATAAGTGAATGAGATCATGTGATACTTATCTTTCTCTGACTAACTTATTTCACTTAGCATAATGCTCTCCAGTTCAATCCACGTTGTTACAAATAGTAGGAATTCCTTCTTTTTTAGAACAGCATAGTATTTCATTGTATAGATGTACCAGTTTTTTAATCCACACATTTGCTAATAGGTATTTAGGCTGTTTCCAAATCTTAGCTATGGTAAATTGTGCTACTATGAACATAGGAGTGCATATATCCTTTCTGATTGATGATTCTAGCTTCCTAGAAGTGGTATTACTGGGTCAAATGGGAGTTTCATTTTTAGTTTTTTGAAGAAACTCCATACTGTTCTCCACAGAGGCTGCACCAGTCTGCAATCCCACCAGCAGTGCACCAAGGTTCCCTTTTTTTCTGCATCCTTGCCTACATTTATCATTTATTGATTTATTGATGATAGCCATTCTGACAGGTGTGAGATGGTACCGCATTGTCATTTTGATTTGCATCTCCCAGATAATTAGTAACTTTGAACATGATTTCATGTCTCTTAGCCTTCCTTATGTCTTCTTTTGAAAAGTCTCTATTTAAGTCCATTGGCCATTTCTTGACTGAATTGCTTATCTTCCATTTGTTGAGTTGTATGAGTTCCCTGTAAATGTTGGAGATTAAACCTTTATCAGTGATAACATTGGCAAATATGTCCTCCCATATAGTGGTCTTTCTTGTTGTTTTGTTGATGGTTTCTTTTGCTGTGAAAACGCTTTATATTTTGATGTAGTCCCATTTGTTTATTTTCTTTTTAGCTTCCATTGCCCTAGGAACAGTATCAGTGAAGAATTTCTTTCAGCATATGTCTGAGATTTTGCTGCCTGTGGATTCATCTAGTATTTTTATGGCTTCCCTTCTTATGTTTAAGTCCTGTATTCATTTTGAGTTTATTTTTGTGTATGATGTAAGTTGGTGGTCTAGTTTCACTTTTTTGCATGTATCTGTTCAATTTTCCCAACACCATTTATTGAAGAAACTGTCTAGACTCCATTGTATATCCATACCTCCTTTGTCAACTATTAACTGGGCACAGTGGTTTCTCTATACTATTCCATTGGCCTATATGTCTGTTCTTGTGCCAGTACCAGGCTGTTTTGAGAACAGTAGGTTTGTAATATCGCTTGATATCTGATATTGAGATTCCACCTAATTTATTCTTCTTTCTCAGTATTGCTGCAGCTAATTGGGGTCTTTTTTTATTCTAGATGAATTTTTGGAGAGTTTGTTCTAGGTCTGTGAAGTATGCCATTGGTATTTTAATGGGGAGTACATTGAATATATAGATTGCTTTGGGTAGAATGGACATTTTGATGATGTTGATTCTACCAATTCATGAACATGGTATGTTTGTCTATCTGTTTACATCTTCCTCAATCTCTTTTTTCAGTGTCCTGTAGTTTTTGCATGTAGGTCTTTTACCTCTTTAGTTAGGTTTATTCCTGGGTTTCTTAATTTTTTTGGTATGATGGTAAATGGGATTGCTTTATTAGTCTCTTTCTGTAAATCCACTATTGGTGTATAGAAATGCTATAGATTTCTTTGCAATAACTTAGTATCCTACTACATTGCTGAATTCATTTATTAAGTCTATTAGTTATTTGATGGAGTCTTCAGGGTTTTCTATGTATAGTAACATGTCATCCACAAATAAAGACAGTTTTACTTATTCTTTTCCAAATTAGATGCCTTTTATTTCTTCTTGTCTGATAGCAATGGCTAGTACTTCCAGTATTATATTGAACAGGAGTGGTGAGAGTGGGCATCCCTGTCTTGTTCCTGTTCTTAGGAAAAATGGTTTAGTTTTTGTCCATTGAGTGTGGTCCTGGCTGTGGGTTTATCATATATGGCTTTTATGATGTTGAGAAATTCCTACCTTGTGGAGAGTTTTTATCAAGAAAGGGTGTTGGATTTTATTAAATGCTTTGTCTGCATCAATTGATATAACTATATGATTTTTATCTCTCAATTTGTTTATGTGATGTATCATGTTTATTGATTTCTGGATATGTACCATCCTTGCATCCCTGAGATAAGCCTTATGTAGTCATGGTATGATCTTTCTCATGTACTGCTGGATCCATTTGCTAGAATTTGGTTTGGTATTTTGGCACCTATGTTCATGAGGGATACTGGCCTGTATTTCTCTTTCATTGTATTATCTTTTGGAGTAGTCTGAGGAAGATAGGTTTTAGTTCTTCCTTGGTATAACTCTCCTGTGAAGCCATCTGGGCCTGGGCTTTTGTTAGCTGGAAGCTTTTGGATGACTGCTTCAATTTCTTCCATAGTTATTGCCCTATTGAGATGTTTAGAATCTTCCTGATTTAGTTTTGGAATATTGTATTTTTCTAGGAATATGTCAATTTCCTCTAGGTTGTCCAGTTTGTTGGAATAGAGTTGTTCATAGTATTTGTTAACAATCCTTTGTATTTCTGTGGGTTCTGTTGTTATTTCGCCTTTATCATATCTGATTTTGTTTATTTGGATCCTCTCTCTTTGCTTCTTGGTAAGCCTGGCTAGAGGTTCATCAATCTTGTTTATCCTTTCAAAGAACCAGCTCTTTGTTTCATTGATCTTTTGTATTGTTTTTTTTTTTTTTGGTCTCTATGTCATTTATTTCTGCTCTGATCTTTATTATCTCCTTCATTCTGCTACTCTGGACTTTTCTTGTTGCTCTCTTTCTAATTTTTTGAGTTGTCACATAAGTACCATTTTTTTCTTTTTCTTTTTCTTTTTTCTTTTTTTATTATTTTATTATTTTTATTTTTTCTTTTATTTTTTAAATTTATTTATTTATTATTTTTCCCCTTATTTCCCTCCCCACTTCCCGGTAAATGCCCTCATCCATCCCACCCCCACCCTTGCCTTCCCCCATTGCCCTGTATCCACTGGCTATCCCCACACACATGCATACAAGTCCTTTGATTAATCTCCTATTGGCCCCTCCTACCCAACTTCCCCTACCTTCCCTCTTTGCCTCTAGGTCTGTTTTCCCCCACCCCCACCCCCTGATTCTTGTCTTTAAAAACATCTTGCCCCTGTAGGCTAGAAATAAAACCATCAAAGCAAAAGAAAAAAATGAATGAGTACCAATTTCAATGTCCGATAGCTTTGAGTCCCAGTTTCAATGTCAGATAGTTGCTTATGTGTACATGTCATCAAATGGTATCTGGATACTGGACAAATGGTGGTGAGGCCAGTCTGACCCTCTCTGGTTGGTTCTGGGCATCCTGTAGTGATGCTCAGCTGCTAGTGGCTCACATGGCAAGGCATCATTGTCCTCTTCCATCTGTGGACTGTTTCTCCTCTTGCCTTCGTGTTTGGCGCAGACCTGTCAGTTCCTCTCTGTTGCAGGAGTCCACTTGGTCTTGGAGTTGTTTTCTGAAAGTATATAAACATATTCTCGACCAAGAGTTAATAAAGGAATCTTTCTATAAAATTGACTTGGAGTCCTTTTTATTTTTGCCTACCCGCTTTTCCTTTGGCTTATTTTGACACCATGTGTGTTTTTCATGGGTGTCTTGCTATTAGTATTACAAATGGAAATTAATTTTCTAGAGTGATAATTTTCTTAATGTAATTTACTTACCGGATATTTTTCCTTACATGCTATTATCCTATTCCCACCCACCCCCGCCTTTTTTTTTTTTTTTTGATTAATGGAGAATTTGCTAAAATTTTTAATGCAATCTTGATAACTTTAAATTTTAACTTTTTGTACACAAATATGCCTGTTTTCTGTTCATTACATATTAAACAATTTTACAATGAGATGAGCAATTTTAATTAATACTTTAGAAACAGCTTTTTGTCCAGTACACTTAAATTTTCTTGGGTGTTCGCTTATTTCAGTTCACCAATTTAAATTAATCTGAGAGCTTGTTAACTCTTTTACATCAAATTTAATACTCTACCAACAATCTTAGATTACCTTGTATATATTAGTGGAAAGGTTTATTTGCATTGAGTTGGCACTGAGCTTTCCTAGTGCTAGGATGAATTTAACTATAGGGCAGCTGCTGTTGGCATGTTTCTGTCTTACCTGGGTCCCGATCTGTGCTGAGCATGGGAAGCAAAGTAGCCATGGGGGCAGGAGACCGCCCTCAGAAGGGGTGAAGGTTCAGATCCCTGTAAGGTTGGTGGGGTTTTTCTTCTTTTTTGAGGTAGTCCTGTAGAGCTATAAACTTCCCTCTCAGGACTGCTTTCCTTGTGTCCCATAGGTTTTAGGTTGTTGTGTTTTTATTGTCATTAGTTTCCAGAATGTTTTTAATTTTTTCTTTGATCTCATTGGTAACCCAGTCAATATTTAAAAACATGCTATTCAGCTTCCAAGTGTTTGAGTGTTTTGGATGGTTTTATTGTAATTTATTTCTAATATTATGCCATTGTGGTCTGGAAAGATGCTTGGTATGATTTCAATCTTCTTGAATTTGGGTAGACTTTGCTTGTGACCCAGTATGTAGTCTATTTTTTTTAAATGTCCCATGTGCACTTGAGAAGAATGTATATTCTGCAGCTTTGGGATGAAATATTCTGAAGATGCCAATTAAGTCCATTTGGTCTAGTGAGTCATTTAGGATTATTGTTTCTTTGTTGATTTTTTTTTTTTGTCTAGGGGATTTATTCAGTGATGTCAGTGGTGTATTAAAGTCCCCTACTATGATTTTATTGTTGTGTATCTTTCTCTTGATATCTTCCAGGAGATTTTTTATGTATTTGGGTACTTCTGCATTGGGTGCATATATGTTTACCAGTGTTATATCCTCCTGTTTTATCGATCCCTTTAAGTATTATGAAGTAGCCTTCCTTTTCTCTTTTATGGTCTTCACTTTGAGGTCTAGTTTGTCTGATGTAAGTATTGCTACCTCAGCTTTTTTTCTTTCATTTCCATTTGCCTGAAAGATACTTTTCTATCCCTTCACTTTCAATCTGTGTGAGTTCCTTGTTCTGAAGTAGGTCTCTTGTAGACAGTATATATATGGTTCATGTTTTTTTATCCATTCAGCCACTCGATGTCTTTTGATTGGAGCTTTACTCCATTTACGTTTAAAGTTATTGAAAGGTACTTGTTTGTAGCCATTTTTATTTCTTGAGGCTATGTTCCTTCTTAGATTTTTGTTTCTTCTTTTTACAGCATTCCCTTTACCATTTCTTGCATTGCTGGTTTGGTAGTAATAAATTCCTTAGTCTTTTTTAGTCAATGAAGCTCCTGATTTCCCCTTCAATTTTGATTGATGGTCTTGCTGGATAGATTATTCTTGGATTGAGTCTCTTGCTTTACATCTCTTTATATATCTCCTTCCATTCCCTTCTAGCTTGATGTGTTTCTGTTGAGAAATCATTTAAAAATTTGTTGGGGAGATCCTTTGTAGATGACTGTCTCTCTCTTGCACCTTTTAAGATTGTCTCTTTGTTGATAACATTTGCCATTGTAATTATGGCATGTTTTGATGTGGGTCTTTTGGGATTCATCTTGCTTGGGTATCTTTGTACTTGAGTAACTTTTTTCTTCCCCATATCAGGGAAGTTTTCTGTCATTATTTCTTCAAATAAATTTTCTAATCCTTGCTCCTCTTCTTGTCCTTCTGACAGCTCTATTATATGTATGTTATTTCGTTTGACATTGTCCCAAAGCTCTCTTAGGCTCTCATCCTGCTTTTTAATTTTTTCTCTAGTTACTGTTCAGATTGAGCTTGTTTCTGTACCTGATCTTCTAACTCGCTGAGTCAGTCCTCTGCTTCTTCTAGGATACTGTTGAAGCCTTCCATGGTGTTTTTGATTGTAGCTATATCATTTTTTATTTCTTCCTGATTTTTGCATAGGTTGTTGATTTTCTTGTCCATCTTCTGTATGAACTGTATGACCATTACTCTGCATTTTTTTTCTGTCATGTTGCATGTTTCTGTTTCACTTATTTCCTTACTTGGTGATTCCTCTTTTTCTTTCCTCTGAGGATTGCTTCATTGTCTCCCCATTCTGACTATCGCCAAAAGGTTCAGATGTCAAGTTGTGGCAGCCTGGACCATGTGCAGTGGGAGTTTTGCACCTCCCAAGTGTCACTTAAGAGTTCTGATACCAAAACATGCAGTTGCTGTGGTTTCTTGGGAACCACGCTCACCCTGGGTCAGAGTCACCGGAGCTTAGTGTGGCCTCATGTGTGCACCTAGAATCACAGAAGCTGCCTGTGCCACATTGAAAGAGAACCCACTGGCGTGTGCCAAAAATCAAAGTCCCCTATTGCATGGCTGGAGTCAGAGGCTCCCTGTATCCATGCCAAGAATTGAGTACCAGAGTCTCTGTTTCTTGGTGCTACCACACACTGAGAATCAGGTCCCTGTGTGTACTAAGATTTGGAGTCACTGGCTCTTAGTGTAAATGTACTGGTAATCGGGGTTTTAAGGCACATGTAATGAGGAACAAAGTCTAGTCACTGGTGGTCAATGCTGCCTCTTATGTGGAGATTCAGGGTCCCCAATCTGCCCAGGAGACCCAGTTGCACTGTGTTGGCATGAGGTCCACTTCTTCCCTTCAGTAAACCGCTTTCTATGGACACTTGCCCTGAATCAAAGTCAGATGGAACTCCCATTAATATGGGTGTGGGGTCTGGTCACACAGTGTGCACTGTGGAAAACAAACTCCCTGTGTCCATGTACCCAGGCTCAAATTCAGCACTGCCTTCTTGTGTGGGCACAGGGTCTGGTTATGAGGAACAAACACACCAAGACTGCACATACAGATTCAAATTCACCACAGCGTCTTCGTTAAGATGCATGGTTTGGTTATGGGAAACTAACTAACTCCCCAGGTTTGCACCCCCAGGCTTAATTTTAGTACTGTCTCCCTGTGTAGGCATAGGATCTGGTCACAGAAAACAAAATCCCCAAGGTCATGCAGCTATACTCACATTCAGGACTGCCTTCCTGCCTGGGCATGGAGGCATGTTGTGGGAAACAAATTCCCTGAGTTCGCAAGATGAGGCTCAAGTTCAGCGCTGTCTCCCTGCCCTGTGTGGGCACAGGATCTGGTCGTAGAAGACCAGATCCCTAGGGATGAGTGGATAAGCTGAAATTTCACTCAGTTTCTCTGTCTGGAAGTGGAGATAAGTCATGGGAAACAAATTTCCTGAGTTCACAAGTCCGGGGTCAAGTTCAGCACTGTCTCCCTGCCCTGCATGGGCGCAGGGTCTGGTCACAGAAGACCAGCTCCCTAGGGATGAGTGTAGGCTGGAATTCCACTCAGTCTCCCTGCCTGAGCACAGAGATGAGTAGCAAGGAAACAAATTCCCCAAGTTCGCAAGTCTACAGTCAAGTTCAGCACTATCTCCCTGCCCTGTGTGGGCATGGGATCTGGTCGCAGAAGATCAGATCCCTAGAGATGAGCAGCTAGGCTCAAATTCTGCTCAGTCTCCCTGACTGACAGGGAGACTATTCGCAGGAAACAAACTTCCTGTGTCTGATGCCAAGGCTCAAAGTCATGTAGAGTCACCACTGCTTTGTGTGTGCAGAAAGCCTTATTGTGCATCTAGGGTCTGATAGTTTCTATGTAGCTGTAGCACAGGTGGTGGGGGAGGGGGATTGGCTTTGTGACTCACTGAAATCTGCAGACAGGTGCCTAGAATCCTGGTGTCCCTGGGTCTGCTGCTGTGGCGGCAGGTCTTCTACCAGAGCAGCTGTAGGATCCTGGTTTGTTTCCAAGACCAGACTGGGTGGTGATGAGGATAGGATCCTAGTCTCAAGCAGTTCTTGTCTTCAGGATAGCATGGTCTCTGTGTCACCAATGTCCTCCCAGAATGTTTGCAGTGGCCGTGGGGTTTTGCCATATAATACTGCCCATATTGGCAGTCCTCTGAAAGAACTGCAGGGTTTAACTGTCCCTATTTCACTCACACACACCCCCACACACATCCACACACAACTCTATTGCTCCCTCACTCTCTCACACACTCTCCCTCCCTACCTTCTTGCTGGTCACCATCTTGCCTCTTTTTTTTAAAAATATATTTTATTGATTTTTTACAGCGAGGAAGGGAGAGGGATAGAAAGTTAGAAACATCGATGAAAGAGAGACATCGATCAGCCACCTCCTGCATGCCCCCCACTGGGGATGTGCTCGCAACCCAGGTACATGCCCTTGACCGGAATCGAACCTGGGACCCTCCAGTCCGCAGGCCGGTGCTCTATCTACTGAGCCAAACCGGTCTCGGCTTGCCTCTTTTATATATAATCCAGAAATTGACTCTTTGTGTAAATACAACTGAAGGCAGGCAGAAAAACAAAGTGAGAAAAGAGATCCTGCCTGCTTGAAAACAAGATGTGACTTATGACACAGAGGATTGGTGGATCACAGGGAACTTCAACACTGTGCTAACTACCTGACAGTAAACAGACGTGCCAGACAGAACAGTAGGGGGGTCTTAAATCAGCCCCACTGAAGTGAACAACTTTTTACTATTTCATTTTTTTATTATTTTTATCTTTTACTTAAGAGACTAAATTTTGTTTTCTTTTTTCTCACTTGATATTAATTTTTTATTATTATATTTTTATTTTCATTAATACTATTATTTTACCTTTTTAAAGTTTTATTTTATTTTTTATTTTATGTTATTTTTGGATTCATGTTATACACTCTAGTATTATTTTTATTTTAGCAATATTTTACTCTACCTCAATTTTTCCTTTATGTCAACACTCTCTTCCCCACTTTTCCCCTTTTTCATTCTGTTTCTCTTACCCTGTTTCTGTTTTAGTTTTTCTCTATTCTTTCTTTTGACTCCCTGTTAAAAATTGATCTTACTCATATCTAAGTTTCTCTCCCCTGCTCCAAGTCCATGCACATTTCTCTCATTTCTTTCTTCACTAGCCAACTTATTGACTTTTCTTTCTATCTTCTTGTTGTTTGTTTGACTTTTTGTTTGTCTGTTTTCTGTTGTTTTTTTCCCATCTGTTTTTCTTCTCCTTGCTTGTTCTCTTCTACTAATAGCTTAGTTTCATTCACCAACTCAGGCCTATCTACTCTCTATTCTCTTTTTACAAATATAGATAAATAGAATAAAGGGAAAAATTATATATTTTTTCTTTTACATATATATTTTGATATATTTTCCTTTTTTATATTTTGCTTTTTACCTTTCTTCTTATCCACTCACTCGCTTTCTACCTCCTCTATTCTGAATTGTAGCCATTTCCCCATTCATTCAATTCCTTAACCTTACCTTCTAGAAAAAAGCTCTGTCTATTAATATTCATGAGGGTATTTGTTGTTGGGGTGTTTGTTGTCTGCATATTTTGGATTAGTTATTGTTTGCATTCTTCTCTGGGTGTTTGTTGTTTGCATTTTTTGGATTAGTTGGTTTTTTGGAGAACTGTGTTGTTTAATTTCAAATATGTGAATAGTTTTTCTTGATGCTGTATCATTATTGATTTCTAATTTAATTCCCTTTAGGTTAGAGAACATATTCCGAAACCCCAGATTCTGAATTTACCCTTATAGGTTTCCCAATAATCTCCACCATTATATCAGCTTATTAGAGTCTTCAATCAGAGTTTAAAAATAATATTTTGGGTTCCACTGCATGGAGCTGCTCCCACTCCCAGGCCGCTGCCTTCCTGCCAACTCACCTAGCTCCACCACAGAGAGCCTAGGCCTGCAGCCAGCAAGGTGTCATGTTGGTGGCCGAGCAGCTGCTGAAGAAACCTTAGAATTAGCGATATTTAAAAAGTCATCTGAGAGCCTGGGAGAAAAATGGTGGCAGAACAGAAGTATGTGTCCTGAACCTTGTCCCAGAGCAGACAGAGGAAACAGCTGAGGGTTGCATGGGGAGTGTTTGTTGGCAAGGTGAGGGACAGCTATACTCCAGGAGAAGGTGAGGGACTGCTGGATGGGACTCTCCTGACTGGGCAGCCCCTACTGCTGCTGCTTAGACACAGAAATCATGTGATCTTGAAGGGAAGTGTGATGTTATCAGAAGCCTGAGAACCTACAATTGCAGCATCCACTGAGCAGCTGCAAACCACAGAACACCAGTCCCCAGTTGGAGCAAACAGTTCACCACAGAAAGTCAGATACTGCCTGGGATGAGGTGATAGGGAACTACATAACTAGACACTCAGAGAAGAGAGACCAGAGGCAGACAAAGAAACAGCCAGCGTATAAAAGAAAAGCAGGCATCACCAGAAAAGGAAAGAAATAAAACGGAGGCAAGCCACCTGCCAGAGAAATAATTCAGACAAATGGTCATAAGGTGGATGAAAAGAATGAAAGACAAATTTGACAATATGAGTAAGAACCAAGAGGAAATGAAGAAGAACCAAGAAGAAATGAAAAATGACATCGCTGCTATAAAGAACTCAATAGAAAGCATCAAGAGTAGACTAGAAGAAACAGAGGACTGAATCAGTGAGCTAGAAAACAAAGTAGGAAAACATATCCAAGTAGAGCAGACTCAAAAAAAAAATTAAAAAGGAGGAGGAGAGCCTAAGGGAACTTTGAGACAACATGAAACTAAACAACATCTGCATAATAGGGATTCTAGAAGGAGACAAAACTGAGCAAGGAATAGAAAACCTGTTGGAAGAAATAATGACAGAAAAAATGTCCTGATATAGGAAAGAAAAAAAACAATACAAATAGAGAAACTCACGGAGTCCCAAGGAAAATGAACCCCAAAAGACCGATACCAAGACACATTATAATTAAATTGGCAAACACCAATGACAAAGTAAGAATCTTAAAAATGGCCAGAGAGAGACAGAAAGTTACCTACAAAGGAACTCCCATCAGAATAGTGACTGATTTCTCAAAAGACCGGTTTGGCTCAGTGGATAGAGCGATGGCCTTTGGATTCAAGGGTTTCAGGTTCCATTCCAGTCAAGGGCATATACCTTGGTTGTGGGCACATCCCCAGTGGGAGGTGTGCAAGAGGTGGTTGATCTATGTCTGTCTCCTATCAATGTTTCTAACTCTCTATCCCTCTTCCTCCCTCTCTGTAACAAATCAATAAAATATATTAAAAAATAAAAATCAAGTGAATAAAAACCTGATGAACAGAATAAACTGGTGAATATAATAGAATCACGGACGTAGAAAGGGAGTGGACTGACAATTCTCAAAGAGAAAGGGGTGAGGGGCTGTAGGGATAGACTGGACAAAAATCATATACATATGTATGAGGACAATGTTGGGGGGGAGAGGAGGTAAGGGCAGAGGGAGAGGTGGGAGCCGGGTGAGGGGAGCTATAGGGAAAAAGAGGAACATTTGTAATTATCTGAACAATAAAGATTTATTAAATAAAAAAATTAAATTATTGTTGATAAGTACTTATTTGTCACCATTTTTATTCTTTACTCTTGTGTTCTTTTGTGCTACCTATTTCTTTCTTTTTTACAGCAGACCTTTTGTCATTTCTTTCATTCCAGGCAAATGGAAATGAAAAAAAAACAGGGTTGCAATACTTATATCTGACAAATTAGATCTCAAAGTGAAGGACATAACAAGAGATAAAGAAGGCCACTTCATGATACTAAAGGGAACAATCCAATAAGAAGAAATAACTCTGGTAAACATATACAACCCAATATAGGATCACCTGAATACATAAAAAAAACTCCTGGAGGATATTAAGGGAGAGATTGACAGCAATACAATCATGGTAGGAGATTTTAATACCCCACTGTCACCACTGGACAAATCCTCTAAACAAAAAACCAGCAAAGAAACATCAATCCTGCCAGGACCGGTTTGGCTCAGTGGATAGAGTGTTGGCTTGCAGATTGAAAAGTCCCAGGTTCGATGATGGCTGGGGGCATGTACCTTCCTTGCAGGCACATCTCCACAGTGGGGTGTGCAGGAGGTGGCTGATCGATGTCGCTCATCGATGTTTCTGACTTTCTATCTCTCTCCTTTCCTCTCGGTAAAAAATTAATAAAATATATGTTTTTTAATTTAAAAAAAAGAAACATCAATCCTAAATGACTCATTAGACCAGATGGAATTCAGTGACATCTTCAGAACATTTCACCCCAAAGCCACAGAATATACATTCTTCTCCAGTGCACATGGATCATTTTCAAAGATAGACCATGTGTTGGGTCATAGGAAAATTCTCTTCAAATTGAAGTAGATAGAAATCATATCAAGCATCTTCTCAGATCACAGTGGCATAAAACTGGAAATCAACAACAATAAAAACAATACAAAGAAATCGAACACATGGAGACTAAACAGCATGCTATTAAAAAACTACTGGGTAACCAAAGAGATCAAGGAAGAAATAAAAAATATCATGACAACAAATGACAATGACAACACAACAATACAAAATTTATGGGACACAGTAAAAGCAGTCTTGAGAGGGAAGTTCATAGCCTTACAAGCCTACTGCAAAAAACAGGAAACAATGTAATAAATTACCTAACACTACAACTCAAAGAGCTAGAAAGAGAGCAACAAGAAAAGCCCAGTGTAAGCAGAAGGAAGGAAATAGTAAAGATCAGAGTGGAGATAAACAACATGGAGACCAAAGAAACAATTCAACAGATCAACAAAACCAAGAGCTGGTTCTTTGAAAGGATAAACGAGATTGATGGACCTCTAGCCAGGCTCACCAAGAAGCAAAGAGAGAAGACGCAAATAAACAAAATCAGAAATGAAAGAGGAGAAATAACAACAGACCCTGCTGAAATACAAAGGATTGTAAAAAATACTATGAACAACTCTATTGCAACTGATTGGACAACCTGCAAGAAATGGACATATTCCTAGAAAAATATAACCTTCCAAAACTCAATCAGGAAGAATCTAAACATCTCAATAGTCCAATAACTATGGAAGAAATTGAAGCTCTCATCAAAAAACTTTCAGGAAATAAAAGCCCAGGACCAGATGGGTATACAAGAGAGTTTTACCAAACATTCAAGGAAGAATTAAAACCTATCCTTAGACTATTCAAAAGCATTCAAGAAGAAGGAACACTTCCAAACACCTTCTATGAAGCCAGCATCACCCTAATACCAAACCCAGATAAAGATAACACAATGAAAGACAATTATAGGTCAATATCTCTCATGAACATAGATGCCAAAATCCTCAATAAATTCTAGTAAATCGGATCCAGCAGTACATCAGAAAGATAATACACCATGACCAAGTAGGATTCATCCCAGGAATGCAGGGATGGTACAATATCTGCAAATCAATAAACATGATACATCACATAAACAAAATGAGAGATAAAAATCACATAGTCATATCAATTGATGCAGAAAAAGCATTTGACAAAATCCAACACCCTTTCTTGATAAAAACTCTCAGCAAAGTGGGAATAGAAGGATCTTACCTCAACATCATAAAAGCCATATATGATAAACCCACAGCTAACATCATACTCAATGGGCAAAGACTAAAACCATTTCCTCTAAGAACAGGAACAAGACAGGGATGCCCACTCTCAACTCTCCTGTTCGACATAGTACTGGAAGTATTAGCCATTGCAATTAGATAAGAAGAAGGAATAAAAGGCATCCAAATTGGAAAAGAAGAAGTAAAGCTGTCCTTCTTTGCAGATGACATCATACTACACATAAAAAACCCAAAGGACTGCATCCCAAAACTAATTGACTTAATAAATGAATTCAGCAATGTAGCAGGATACAAAATTAATGCCAAGAAATCTGTGACATTTCTATACACTAATAGTGAAATTACAGAAAGAGAGACCAAAAAAGCAATCCCTTTACCATCATACCAAAAAAATTAAGATACCTAGGAATAAACCTAACTAAAGAGGTAAAAGACCTATATGTAGAAAACTATAGAACACTGAAAAAAAAGAGATAAAGGAAGATGTTAACAGATGGAATAGCATACCATGCTCATGTATTGGGAGAATTAACATCATTAAAATGTCCATACTACCCAAAGCAATCTATAGATTCAATGCACTACCTATGAAAATACCAATGACATATTTCACAGACCTAGAAAGAATTCTTCATAGATTCATCTGGAACAAAAAAAGACCATGAATAGCCACAGCAATTCTGAGAAAGAAGAATAAAGTAGGATCTCAATACCAGATTTTAAGCTATATTACAAAGCCACTGTTCTCAACACAGCCTGGTACTAGCACAAGAACAGACATATAGACCACTGGAATAGAATAGAGAACCCAGATATCCACCCAAACCACTATGTTCAACTAATATTTGACAAAGGAGGCATGAACATACAATGGAGCCAAGATAGCCTTCTCAATAAATAGTGTTGGGAAAATTGGACAGATACATGCAAAAAAATGAAACTGGACCACCAACTTATACCAAATACAAAAATAAACTCAAATTGGATACAGGACTTAAACATTAGAAGGGAAACCATGAAAATACTAGAGAAATCCACAGGCAGCACAATCTCAGACATATGCTGAAAGAACTTCTTCACTGATACTGCTCCAAAGGCAATGGAAGCTAAAGAAAAAATAAACAAATGGGACTATATCAAAAGAAAAAGCTTTTGCACAGCAAAAGAAACCATCAACAAAACAACAAGAAAGACCATTGTATGGGAGAACATATTTGCAAATGTTATCACTGATAAAAGTTTAATCTTCAACATCTTCAGCCAACTTATACAACTTAATAAAAGGAAGATAAATGATCCACTAAAAATATGGGCAATGGACCTAAATAGAACCTTTTTGAAAGACGACAGAAAGAAGGCCAGGAGACACATGAAAACATGTTCAAAGTCACTAATTATTCGAGAGATGCAAATCAAAACCACAATGTGATACCATCTTACACCTGTCAGAATGGCAATCATCAACAAATCAACAAATGACAAGTGTTGGTGAGGATTCAGAGAAAAAGGAACCCTTGTGCACTGTTGGTAGGAATGCAGACTGTTGCAGCCCCTGTGGAGAACACTATGAAGTTTCCTCAAAAAACTAAAAATGGATCTCCCATTTGACCCTGTAATCCCACTCTTTGGAATTTATCCTAAGAAATCACAAACACCAATCAGAAAGGATTTATGCACCTCTATGTTCATAGCAGCACAATTTACAATAGCTATAATTTGGAAACAGCGTAGGTGCCCATCAGCAGATGAATGGATCAGAAAACTGTGGTACATCTACACATTGGAATTCTATGCTGCCATTAAAAAGAAGGAACTCTTACCATTTGCAGCAACCTGGATGGAACTGGAGAGCCTTATGCTTAATGAAATAAGCCAGTCAATGAAGGAGAAGTATCACATGATCTCACTCATTTGTGGATAATAAAGAACATTATAAACTGATGAACAAAAGGATAGATACCGAGGCAGTAAAGCATCAAACAGACTGAAAATACAGCAGGAAGATTAAGGTTAGGTGGGGTAGATAAGCGATCAATCAAAGGACTTGTATGCATGTATATAAGCATAACTAATGAACATAGACACTGAGGGGTTGGGGTATGCCTGGGAGGGGGGGGGCAATGCAGATATATGTATAAAAATTAATAATCATAAAAAAATCATAAACGTGATACATCACATAAACAAATTGAGAGATAAAAATCACATAGTCATATCAATTGATGCAGAAAAAGCATTTGACAAAATCCAACACCCTTTCTTGATAAAAACTCTCAACAAGGTGGGAATAAAAGTATCATACCTCAACATAATAAAAGCCATATATGATAAACCCACAGCTAACATCATACTCAATGGCCAAAAACTGAAATGATTTCCCCTAAGAACAGGAATAAGACAGGAATGTGCACCCTCACCACTCCTGTGTGACATAGTATTGGAAGTATTAGCTATTGCAATTAGACAGGAAGAAGCCATAAAAGGCATCGGAATTGGAAAAGAAGTAAAGCTGTATTTATTTACAGATGACACAATATTGTATATGAAAAACCCATAAGACTCCATCAAAAAAACTAACAGACTTATTAAATGAATTTGGCAATGTAGCATGATACAAAAGTAATGCCAAGAAATCTATAGCATTTCTATACACCAATAGTGAACTTACAGAGAGACTTAAAAAACAATCCCATTTAGCATTGCACCAAAAAAAATAAGATATCTAGGAATAAACTTAACTAAGGAGGTAAAAGACCTATATGCAAAAATTATAGGACACTGAAAAAAGAGATAGAGGAAGACGTAAACACTTGGAAGAACATACTATGTTCATGGATTGGGAAATCAACAACATTAAAATGTCCATTCTATCCAAAGCAATCTATAGATTCAATGCACTCCCCAATAAAATAACAACAGCATATTTCACAGACCTAGAAAGAACTCTCCAAAAATTCATCTGGAATAAAAATACTCCAAATCGCCACAGCAATCCTGAGAAAGAAGAACAAAATAGGTGGGATCTCAATATCAGATATCAAGCTGTATTACAAAGCTTCTCTTCTCAAAACAGCTTGGTACTGGCACAAGAACAGACATATAGTCCAATGGAATAGAATAGAGAACCCAGATATCAACCCAAACCACTATGCTCAATTAATAGTTGACAAAGAGGCATGAACATACAATGGAGCCAAGACAGCCTCTTCAATAAATGATGTTGGGAAAATTGGACAGATACATTCAAAAAAGTGAAACTAGACCACCAAATTACATCATACACAAAATAAACTCAAAATGGATACAGGACTTAAACATAAGACAGGAAACCATAAAAATACTAGAGGAATCCATAGGCAGCAAAATCTCCAACATATGCCAAAGGAACTTCTTCACTGATACTGCTCCTAGGGCAATGGAAGCTAAAGAGAATGTAAACAAATGGGACTATATCAAAGTAAAAAGCTTTTGCACAGCAAAAGAAACCATCAACAAAACAATAAGAAAGCCCACTGTATGGGAGAACATATTTGCAAATGTGATCACTGATACAGGTTTAATCTTCAACATCTATAGGCAATTTATACATCTTTATAAAAGGAAGATAAATGATCCAATAAAAAATGGGAAATGGACTGAAATAGAATCTTTTCTACAGACGACAGAAGAAAGACCTAGAGACACATGAAAAATGCTCAAATGGACTGAAATAGAATCTTTTCTACAGACGACAGAAGACCTAGAGACACATGAAAAATGCTCAAAATCACTAATTATCCAAGAGATGCAAATCAAAATGAAAATGCGATACCATCTCACACCTGTCAGAATGGCAATCATCAACAAACAACAATTGTTGGTGAGGGTGAGGAGAAAAAGGAACCATTGTGCACTGCTTGTGGTAATGCAGACTGGTGCAGCCACTGTGGAGAACAGTATGGAATTTCCTCAAAAAACTAAAAATGGATTTCCCATTTGACCCAGTAATCCCACTCCTAGGAATATATTAGGAAACTCGAAACACCAATCAGAAAGGATGTATGTACCCCTATGTTCATAGCAGCACAATTTACAATAGCTAAGATTTGGAAACAGCATAGTGCCCGTCAGCAGATGACTGGATCAGAAAAGGAAGGTCCGTATATACAATGTAATACTATGCTGCCATAAAAAAGAAGGAATTGTTACCATTTGCAGCAACCTGGATGGAACTGGAGAAATCAGCCAGTCAATGAAAGAAAAATATAACATGATCTCACTCATTTATGGATAATAAAGAACATTATAAACTGATGAACAAAAAGATAAATATAGAGGCAGTAAAACATCAAACAGACTATCAAATTACAGTGGGAAGATTAGGAAGAGTTTGGGTAGATAAGAGATCAACCATAAAACTTGTATGCATGCTTATAAGCATAACCAATGGATGCAAGACACTAGGGTGAGGGCATATATGGAAGTGATATGGGTAGGACAATGGAAAGATATGTACACATGTAATATATTAATAAAAATTAAATTTAAAAATAAATAAAAAATTTTAAAAAATAAAATAATATTTTGTCTGTTCTTTCTTTTTACTGTACTAAGTTGAAGAGCTAATACAATTACCTTGTTCTTCAATACCGATGTCATTGTAATTGCTTTGATAAAATTCAGACAAAATCAGTCACTTGACATAAAATCTATGCCATAAATCCTCTTGGTGAAATTTTTCTACATGGGATAGACTGGCTCACCTTTTGAAACATAAGTTAAATGAAGTTTGGGTCAAAGGTATTTTCCCCTTCTCCCAGAACCACCTTCAGAATCAAACTTAAGCATTTTTATATAAGGACTTCCAAGAGGACCTCAGAATTGGCATCCTCTCAACCAGTATGTTCTCAACCATTTTTCATTGCTTAATCAGTCTTTGACATTTATTAAGTGGTGATTTCCAAGGAAGGAGAAAGTTTATTTTTTCACTCTTCTTCTATTCCTTGATCCCTTAGTTTCATCATCCTAAGAGACTTATTTTGAACTGCCTTCCTCTTCAACAATATAATATTTTCTCAAATTCTACAACGCTCTAGCCAGTTTTACAGTTTTCCTTAGAACCCAATGTCATTGTTAGGAGGAAAAGTTTATTCCCCACTTATGTCTAATTCTACATGTAGGGGCACATGTTTTGTTTTCTGTTAATCCTCACACAAATATATTTTTCCATTGTTTTTTTTTTTTTTTTTAGAGAGAGGGAAAGACAGAGAAAACATCGATGTGAGAGAAACACATGGATTGGTTGCCTCTTGCACATGCCCTGACCACGGCCCTGGGCCAGGGAAGAGCTTGTAACTGAAGTACATGCTCTTGACCAGAACTGAACCTAGGACCTTTGGTCCATAAGCTGATGCTCTATTCACTGAGTCAAACCAGCTAGGGTTCATATTTTGTAACACTCTGGCCTCACTCAGAAAGAGGAAAGACAAACCAGGATGCACAGTCCAATCTATTCTTCCTTTTCTCTTGGAAACAGGATGCCCTAAGGAAGCATACCCTCTGTTTCATTCCTCCCAGAGCAAAAATTTCCAAGTTAGTATTTCTAAAAGGATACATTTATAAAAAATTGAAGTTCAGGATCAAAAATACAAAATGTCAAGTTCATCAATAATTAAGGAGCTATTTTTGATGTTTGTCTGCCTTATTCTCTTGTCTTATTTCTCAGTCCACTCAGAAACTAGGGTAGGGTAAGAAGGCACTATTTACTAGGTTCCCTTGAGTGCAATAGATATGCAAGCCAATTGTCTTCCTTTGCTTTAAAAGTAAACATTCTCATGTTCTCAAACATTCCATAGAGAGCCTGAGGCTCTCCTGAGTGGTTCCACAGTTCAGAGGCCCATGGAGATAATGCATCTATGGAAAAGCTTTTCTGCATCATGAATTAGCTCAACATATTTTTGACACCACTGATTGCTTGGACTATCAGTAGCTTCATGTGATACTTGAATCCATAAGTTGATTTTAACTAAAGGAGTCTTGTGTTAGGAAAGATCAATAATGGGGAGGAAGTAGTAAAAATGTGCATAAGTGGAAAACATCTCTAATGAGAGAAAACCAGTCTCCAGTGTGCTGTGATAGACAGAACTGAGGCCAAACTGCAGTTCTGTGTCATTGAGCAGATACTTGGCCCCAGTTTCCTCCCTTGTGAAAACAGAGACAAATGTGCCCATGTTAAAGGATTGTTAAATGAGCTAACATATTGGAAAGCCTAGAATGCAGTGAGTACTCAGTAATGGCTTTTTTCCTTCCAAAAATCAACTGGCCTAAATTTTCTTGATTATTTTAGCAAGTGATGAGGAAAATTCTCAATAATACCAAAAACCTGAGAAATAAGAAAACTGGCAAAGAAACAAACAAATAATCCTCACAAACAATAGACTTTAGAAAAGGAGTGATTTCAACAAGCATCCCACATTTGTGCAACTTAATGCTTTGCCAAAGGGCTCTCCCAACTGTTATCTGATTTGAGCCTCACAATAGCCCTATGAAATTGATGGGGCAAATATTACTGCATATATTTGAAACATGAAGAACTAAAGTTCTTAATGTTTGATTGCTCATGGTACTTCAGTGTACAATCTAGTACATTTCTCTGAAGGTACCCTTGACATGTTATGATTACTCTGAAATAATGGCCACAAATAATGATGCCACAAATGCACATATATGGCACTTTTTGATGTGCAAATCTCATGTTCATTTTCTTATTTAGTTCTCACAACAAGAATTTCTGGACATTGCACAGATGAAGACCCCAAAGCTTCAGAGGGGCCAGCAGCCAGCCCAATAGCACATAGCTAATGGAGAGGCTGAACCCAGGTCTTCTGACAAGTCCAGGGCTTTTCTGAGAATGGATTTTAATCCCACTCAGATATCAAAGGCAATGGGGAGGTAGATTCACATTTGGAATGACAGTAGAGCATGTGTTCTTCAGCCCTGTAGGAGCACCACCCACGAGTGGCTTTGGCCCTTGTGGTCACAGCAATTAGTACAGCCACTGCTCTGCCCAGATCATTTAGTATAATCTGCAGCAACACTGAGATTTATTGATGGCTTTTATTTTCCACTGGGATGGCATGAAAATAATCAGATGAGTAATGAGCATGTGGAGCATTCTGAGCAAGCTCTCACAGAAAGGAATTATACTACACTGGGATTCTGCCTTGAGCAGAACAGGACAATGGATGTCTCTGCAGAGGCTGGGCCTTTTCTCCTTTGGCAGCTAGTTGCTTCTCTCTACAGATACATGTTTAAGAGGTAGTAGTGCTATCGTTTCCCTGTTCCAGGAGTAGAGATAGGTAAGCATTGATGGGCTCAGATAGAACAAAACAGAACCTCATCCTGGGAGACATTTAACCCTGTAGAAATTGGTGGAAGGCCCTCCCCTCCAAGGTTTTCCAATGCTTGGGTAACTACCCTACTGGATCACAGGCCTTGCCACTTCCCTGGTGGTACAGACATGCTGTTTTACTTCTCTGTTGCTGAATCACAAATTACCCCAAAATGTAGGGTCTTCAAACAACAATCATTTTATTACCCGTAATTCTATGGGACAAAATTTGGATGGTTCAAGTGGGGAAAGCTCTACATTGTGTTGACTGTGGTGGCCTAACAAGGACTACGGATCTAAGGTAGTCTCACTCACCTGTTGGGGCCAGGGTGCTGGCTGTGGCTGGATGCCTCAGTTTTCCCCACACAGCCTTCCTGCAGAATGACAGCCTGATGTATTTACATGGTAGCTGGGTTCTGAGAGCAAAAACAGAACTTCAAGTCCATGGGGTCCTGGATACAGAAGTTCCAGCAAGTCATTTCTACACATTCTCTGTGTGAAAGCAAGACAAGACACGAGACCAGCTCAGATTCAAGGGGTGGATAAATAGGCTGCAGCCCTGCATGTCACTGCAAAAGGGTGTGAACAAACGATGTGATTCATTGGGAACCACTGGGAATCAAAGTCTTGGTGGGCTGTAGTGAGTAGGAAATTTATGAAGGAGAATGAACAGCTGTGGAGAATAAAAGAAGAAGCAGGAGGGGTGGAGACAGATGGTGAGCTGTGATCAGGTCCAAAGAGAACCTGGGCCTAAACCACAGAAGCGTTAAAAGTAAACTGCCCCTTTAGAGACGTACCAAGGTGGGCTAAGATGTCTAGGACTTCATACACCTGGAAGGGCTGACTCTGAAGGCTGCCTGGAACAGGTCTCACTTAAGGGGTACCAGGTGGCTCTCATGATATCCACCCATGTTTTACTAGTACATGGTGACCTCCTTCAAGAATCTAGTTTCCTCCCGAACTCCCCACCAAGAAGACCAAGCAGGATGCCTGGACCCCTCTCCCTCTTGGTGTAACTCCTCAGCATTCCCTTCCCATCTGTCCAGCCTTTCCCTTCTTACCTGACTAGTGCAGCCCTTACCTGGATGATCAAGACAGCCTCCTGACAAAGTATCCCTCCTTCTATCTTTACCTCTGAAAACCAATGTGCCCACAGTAGCCCACCTCTCTTTCTAAAACAGAAATCTGCTCCTGAGGTTCCTGCTTAACACCCTTTTCTGACTCCCATCATTTCAGCACCAAATCCCAACTTCTTTACATGGTTTTCCAGGCCATGCACAGCTTTGCCCCAGCACAGGCATAACCAGGCTTTGGCCACTTAACTCGTCACTTTCCTTCCTGATTCTTGGGAGCTTTATGTAGCTCTCTTGCCTCTGGGCTGCTGCACAAGCTGTCCCATTAGCTTGTCATTCTGTCCTGTATGTCCTTTTTTTCCTCTCTCACATCCCCCTCTGCTACTCTTCAGCTAACCATGTACATCTGGAGCATTTCAGAGCCCCAGAGCCCACCCCACATGTGTCAGGAGGTTCCCTTAAGTCCCCAGGACATCTCTGCTACCCCATCCCAGTGCTCTGCACATCAGTATAGGAGTCTGTCTGTCTCCCACCAGGCTGGACCCATGTCCGCTGCATCCAGTGAGCAGAGCAATGATATTCATGTAGAGCCACGTGCTCAGGACATCATAGTGACTCAGTCATGTGTTCTCTGGGCTACATTGCTGACATGACAGCTGGAGGGCAGCAAAAGGAAGATGAAAGAGCTCTGCAGCCTAAGGTCCTCAATGTCACAAGCCTCAGAAGGGGAGGGAAAGAGGTCCTGGGCCGGCCCAGCCACAGCCTAGCATGCCGAATGTCCTGCCTCAGGTGTGAACTTGAGTATCGCCCACAAGTGGCCCTGGCCATTGTGGTCAGGACTGTGCAAGTCTGGAGTAACCCAGCAGGAGAGAACAGGCTATGGAAGCCACCACTTCTCTTATAAAATCCAGATTTCTCCTCCCTACTGGGCCCCTCCACATTGGCAGAGCCCTCAACATTCCTGCTATTGGATAAAATGTACAGTCTATCTTCCTTTCACCATAGAAAAATGCCCCTCACCCACAGAGCAAGAGAGTTTCCCATCATTTTTAAAATTCTTTATTGTTGAAAATATCACGTCTCCTTTTCCCCTCATTGACCTTTCCCCACCTGCTCCCACCCACCCAGCATATGCTATCAACACTCGTACTGTCTGTGTCCATTGCTTATGCTTATATGCATGCATACAAGTTCTTTGGTTGATTTCTTACCACATCCCCTTCCCTGCTTTTCCTCTGAGGTTTGACTGTCTGTTCGATGCTATATCTCTGGATCTATTTTTCTTCATCAGTTTATGTTGTTCATTATATCCCACAAATAAGTGAGATCATGTGATATTTATCTTTCTCCGACTGCCTTATTTTGCTTAGCATAATGCTCTTCAGGTCCATCCATGCTGTTGCAAATGGCAAGAGTTCCTTCTTTTTTACAGCAATGTAGTATTTCATTGTGTAGATATCCCACAGTTTTTTAATCCATTCATTTGCTGATGGACACTTAGGCTGTTTCCAAGTCTTAGGTATTATAAATTGTGGTGCTATCAACATAGGGGTGCATATGTTCTTTCTGATTGGTGTTTTTGATTTCTTGGGGTATATTCTAGAAGTGGGATTATTGAGTCAAATGGGAGTTCAATTTTTAATTTTTTGAGGAAATGCCATACTGTTTTCCACAGTGGCTGCACCAGTTTGCATTCCCACCAGCAGTGTACCAGGGTTCTTTTTTCTCCCAATCCTCTCCAGCATTTATCATTTGTTGATTGTTGATGGTAGCTATTCTGACAGTGTGAGATGGTACCTCATTGTCATTTTGATTTGCATCTCTTGGATGATTAGTGACTTTGAGCATGTTTTTATGTGTCTCTTGGCCTTCTGTATGTCTTCTTTCAAAAAGTATCTATTTAGGTCCTTTGCCCATTTTTTTATTAATTAAATCTTTATTATTCAGATTATTACATTTGTTTTTCTTTTTTCCCCTCCATAGCACCCAGCTCCCACCCTTCCCTCCCTCCCCTTGACCTCATCATAGGTGTATGTCTCTCCCTGTATACCCCTCACCCCTTTCCCCCTGAGAATTATCAGTCCACTCCCTTTCAATGCTCCTGGTTCTAGTATATTCACCAGTTTATTCTGATCAAATTTTTAATTCACTTAATTTTTAGATTCACTTGTTGATAGATACATATTTGTTGTTCATAATTTTTTGACTTTAATCTTTTTCTTCTTCCTCTTCTTAAAGAGTACCTTTCAGCATTTCATATAAAACTGGTTTGGAGTTGATGAACTCCTTTAGATTTTTCTTATCTCTGAAGCTCTTTATCTGCCCTTCAATTCTGAATGATAGCTTTGCTGGATAGATTATTCTTGGTTGTAGGTTCTTGCTATTCATCACATTGAATATTTCTTGCCACTCCCGCCTGGCCTGCATCGTTTCTGTTGAGAATTCAGCTGACAGTCGTATGGGTGCTCCCTTGTAGGTAATAAACTGTTTTTCTCTTGCTGCTTTTAATATTCTCTCTTTGTCTTTTGCTCTTGATATTTTAATTATGATGTGTCTTGGTGTGGTCCTCTTTGGATTCCTTTTATATGGGGTTCTGTGTGCTTCCTGGACGTGTAAGTTTATTTCTTTCACCAGACGTGGGAAGTTTTCAGTCATTATTTCTTTAAATAGGTTTTCAGTATCTTGCTCTCTCTCTTCTGGCACTACCACAATTCTGATGTTGGCACGTTTGAAGCTGTCCCAGAGTCTTCTTACATTATCGTCACATTTTTGGATTCTTTTCTCTTCTTGCTTTTCCAGTCGAGTGTTTTCTGCTTCTTTATATTTCAAATTTTTGACTTGATTCTTGCCTTTCTCTAGTCTGCTGTTAGGACTCTGTATAATATTTTTTATTTCAGTCAGAGTATGTTTAATTTCTAGTTGGTCCTTTTTCATCTCCTATTGGGACTTAATAAATTTATCCATCTTTTCTAGCATATTCTTGAAAAACCTTATAAGCGTGGTTTTGAACTCTATATCCAGTCGTTTTTTTTCCTCCATTTCTTTTGTTTGTGATCCCTTCCCTTGTCTTGGCATTTTCACTATGCCGGGGGAAAACTTCTGTGTTGAATTCAGCTTTATGATACCAGACGCAAAGCCTCAGAAGCCTCTGTTGAGCTTGGGAGGGGTGGAGTCTCAGGGCTTAAGGGACCGCCTTGCCTTCCAGTCGGCCCCACCCTCCACGGCCCCTGAGTCTCACGTGACTGGGTAATGGCTGGAGCAGTCCTTGTGCGCACACCCGGTCCTTGTGTGCGCACCCGCAGTGCCTCTAACCGCTGCCTTTCCAGCTCCCCTGCGCACCAGGACCACACGAGTCTAAGTCTCCAGGGTTTCGCCCGAAACAGGGGCTTAGTGGAGTCAGAAGTGGCACAGTTGGGAGGCTCTGTCTCCCGCCCACTCCCAAAAGCCAGCAGCACAATCAGCAGTCTGTCCTCCGCGTAGTGCCTTGTGCGCCGCCACCAGCCCTCTGATCTTTTGCGACTCCCCTAAATTTCCGGCACTTCTCCCTTTTCACAGTCCAAACTCACCCTGTATGAGTTTCGGCTTGATCTGGTGTTTAGTGTCGTAAGAGAAGGGGTTCAATGCCGTTGGGAGTCTCCGTTTCCCTCCCGCCAGAGAAAGCCAGCCAGGTATTCCAACACCCGCTCTCTCCTCGTGCACGTCTCTGTACCTCAGCTTTTTGCAGCTCCTCTGGGTCTCCGTGAGCCCCTCTCTTTCCCTCTAGTTGTAGAACTTCCACTCAGCCAGCTTTCCTGTGGTTTTGGATGATGTCCGTTCTGTCTTTTAGTTGTAGTTTTGAAATTGTTGTGCGAGGCAGCAGTGTAAGTGTTTACCTATGCCTCCATCTTGGATTCTCTCCACCCATTTTTTTTTATTAGATTGTTTATCTTCCTTTTGTTAAGTTGCATGAGTTCCCTATAAATTTTGGATATTAAACCCTTATTGGAGATAACATTGGCAAATATGTTTTCCTATGTGGTGGGCTCTCCTGTTATTTTGTTGATGGTTTCTTTTGCAGTGTAGAAGCATATTATTTTGATGCAGTCTCATTTGTTTATTTTCTTGTTAGTTTCCATTGTCCTACCTATAGCCAACATCATACTCAATGGGCAAATACTAACACCATTTCCCCTAAGAACAGGAACAAGACAGAGATGCCCACTTTTACCACTCCTTTTTGAAATAATACTGGAAGTGCTAGCCATAGTGATCAGACAAGAAGAAGAAATAAAAGGCATCCAAATTGGAAAAGAAAAAGTAAAACTGTCATTATCCACAGATGACATGATATTGTATATAGATAACCCTAAAGACTTCATCAAAAAACTACTAGATTTAATAAATGAATTCAGCAATATAGCAATTCACAAAATTAATACTCAGAAATCTATAGGACTTTTATATACCAATAATGAACTTACAGAAAGAGAAACTAAAATAATAATCCCATTTACCATTGCACCAGAAAAATTAAGATACAGTGGTACCTCGAGGTACGAGTGCCCTAACATACGAGATTTTTGAGATACAAGCCGTCGAGCGAGGGATTTTTTTGCTTTGAAATACGAGCAACATTTGAGATACGAGTAATCCTGTGGATCAGCCGGCTGCACACGACCCACCAGTTTACTGCGACTTGAGCGTCTCATAGTTTCCCATGCCTCAGTCAGTGTGCTTGTTTACCTCGTTGTCGAAGCATCTTTTGTGCATTTACATACTTTATCACATTTCTTTTTATAACCATGGGTCCCAAGAAAGCGAGTGGAAAGGTCAGTGCTCAGAAGAGGATGATGCCTATTGAATTAAAGTGTGAAATCATAGAAAAATATGAGCAAGGTGTGCGAGTGGCTGACTTGGCGAGGCAGTACGGGCGTAATACTTCAACAATATGCACTGTGCTTAAACAGAAGGAGTCGATAAAGGGTATAATGCCAGCTAAGAGCATTACAATAATTTCTAAGCTCCGTAGCTCTATCCATGAAAAGATGGAGAATCTACTGATGGTGCGGGTGACGGAGAAGCAGCTTAAAGGAGATACATTAACACAGGGCATCATATTCGAGAAGGCATGAACGATTTATGGTGATTTGCTGGAGCAGACCCCGCGCACTTCCATGGATGAAGAATCGAAAGACTCATTTAAAGTCAGTAGAGGCTGGTTTGATAACTTCAGGAAAAGGTCCTGCATTCATTTCATCGTCAGGCATGGTGAGGCAGCAAGTTCGGGTGTGAAAGCAGTTGAGGATTACCTCAAAACTTTTTCCGAACTGATAGAAGCCAAAGGATATATCCCCCAGCAAGTCTTCAACTGTGACAAGGACTTTTCTGGAAGAAGATGCCGAATAGGACTTATATAACAGCACAGGAGAAGGCGATGCCAGGCCACAAACCCATGAAGGATAGGCTAACTCTCACACTGTGCACCAATGCGAGTGGCGACTGCAAGATCAGGCCTCTACTCGTATACCATTCGGAAAACCCCAGAGTCTTTAAGTCACATAAGATTTTAAAAGATAAACTGCAAGTTATGTGGAGGGCAATCCTGAAGGCATAGGTCTCCAGGCAGTTCTTTGTGGAGTGGGTAAACCTAGTTTTCGGCCCTTCTGTGAAGAAATATCTACAGGAAAACAACCTAACCATGCAAGCCCTCACTGAACCTCGAAGATGAACTCCTCGAAGAGTTCAAGTTTATAAAGGTTGTCTACCTACCTCCCAACACCACTCCTATCCTGCAGCCCATGGATCAGGAGGTGATTTCTTATTTTAAAAAGCTGTACCTCAAGCACCTGTTCCGGCGCTGCTTTGAGGTGAGGGAGAACACAAACCTCACCCTTCAAGAGTTCTGGAAGAACCACTTTAACATTGTGATATGGCTCAGAATTATTGATCAGGCCTGGCTGGGTGTTACAACGAGGACTTTGACCTCTGCATGGAAGAAGCTGTGGCCTGAGGCCGTAGCCGAAAGGACCTTCGAAGGATTCGAACCCGAGGTGCCAGTGGAGGAGGAGATAGTGTCTCTGGGAAAATCCATGGGCCTGGAGGTGGATGAGAGAGACGTGAATGAGCTCGTCGAGGAGCACTCTCTGGAACTCACCATGGAGGAGTTACAAGAGTTGCAGTCTCAGCAACATGTGGAGGTTCTCCAAGAAATTGGTTTCCAGGAGGAGCCAGAGGTGGAGGAGATCTCTACAAGTGAGATAAAGGAGATCTTAGGAAAGTGGGAGAGGGTATCACACTTCGTGGAAAAGAAACACCCCGAAAAAGTTGCTACTGGTCGTGCATCGGAGCTGTTCAATGAAACTTGCCTCACCCATTTCAGAAACATTCTGAAAGGGAGGAAGAGGCAAACCTCGTTGGACATGTGTGTTTTTTTTTAATCGGCCAAAAATGCGAAGACCAGTAGCAATTAAGTTCAGTGAAGATTAGTTAAGTTACATTCAGTTTAGGGATAAAGTGTAGCATTAAGAGTGTAACGAGTAGGTAAATACACTTTATAAAACCAGTTTATTCCTTTACATTCTCTTTTATTATGTTTTTATACAATATTTGTCATTTATAAATACATTTTTCTTATTCAAAAACATGTAACAAGAACAACTGGGGTGGCATTTTGGGGGCTGAAACGGATTAACGGCATTTCAATTGATTTCAATGGGGAAATTTGCTTTGAGATACGAGCAACTCGATATATGAGCAAGGTTACGGAACGGATTAAACTCGTATCTCGAGGTACCACTGTACCTAGGAGTAAACTTAACTAAGGAGGTAAAAGACCTGTACTTGAAAACTACAGGATGTTGAAAAAAATAGATAGAGGAAGAGATAGAACAAGTGGGAAAATATACCTTGTTCATTGATTGGTAGAATCAAGATCATTAAAATGTCTGTACTACCCAAAGCAGTCTATAGATTCAATGCAATCCCCATTAAAATTCCAACAATATATTTCACAGACCTAGAACAAACTCTCCAAAAGTTATATGAAATTTTAAAAAGGCCTGAAATAACCACAGCAATCCTGAGAAAAAAAGAACAAAGTTGGAAGGATCATAGCATCAGATATCAAGCTGTATTACAAAGCCACTGTTCTCAAAACTGGCACAAGAACAGATGTATAGACCAATGGAATAGAACAGAGAATCCAGAAATTGACCCAAGCCATTATGCTAAATTAATATTTGACAAAGGAGGCAAGAGCATACAATGGAGTAGAAACAGTCTCTACAATAAATGGTTTTGGAAAATTGAACAGGTAAAGTGAAACTAGACCACTAACTTACAGCACACACAAGAATAAACTCAAAATAGATAAGAGACTTAAAGGTAAGGTGGGAAACCATAAACATCTTAGAAGAATTCATAGGCAGCAAAATATCCGACATACTTGTAGCAATATCTTTACTGATACATTTCCCATCATTTTTTTGAACTCTTACTATAAGCCAAACCCTATTCAATGCACTCTATGAGGTTTATTATCCTTATTTCTCAGATTAAATTATAGGCACAGAGAAATTAAGTGGCTTTCCCATTGTCCCTACAATTAGCAAATATGAGATTTGAAACCAAGTCCTGTCTACTCTGAGCTCCTGAGAGGCCTGTGCAGGGAAACCTGGCAGAGACAGAGCTAATGCCTGTGGAAGTAGCTCACAACCACCAAAGGATGTGGGCTTGGAGAATAGGCCACAAAGTTCCTATTTCTAATTTCTGCCACCACACTGCCTTATAATAATACAGCACAGAAAGGGAGCTTGGAGACTGTCTTGTCTACATCCATTTGTATTTAATTTTATTTTGTGGGCACTCAAGGATATGGTTTTAAGACCCACCATGTTTTTAAGTGAACATCTGGTCCATTGTTTTTAAAAGCTTCTAATAGGTCATCAACTCTGGTTTACTGCCCAGTGCTGCTGATTTGCATGCCCAGATTACAGCTCTCTCCGCAGACTACACTGTGATCTTCCACAGTCATAGCTCTGTTTTCAATGGGCCAAGAACAAGAGCCAAGAGCAGAGGCGGCAACCACATTCATTCATTAGAGGAATCTCTAGTTATCTCTTAGCACCTTCCCTGGTTGAGGGGGAGTGCATTTTTCTCTTTCCAAATTTCTACATGGCCATTCAGGCAATAACTCTGAGTGGCCTTGCCCGTGCATCCCCACCTGGGACTAATTCTTGGAGTTAGGTGTTTCTGATAGGCTGAGACTGGTGATGTGCCACCCTGTAGTGGGTAAAAACATTCTCTACCACCTGTCTCTATGGGACAGGTGGAATGGGGAAGAAACACTTAGTCTTACAAAGAAATCTTTGCAAAGAAAAATAGCAGGTGTCCACATAGGTCCTGATAGTCCTCCCATGCTGAGACACCAGCGCTAATCATAGGAACAGGGCCCTTGTTGGGGATGGGACACGGTGGAACTCGTAAGGAGCCATGGTAGTGAATGGAGGTAAACCAACACCACCAATCGGGGGTGTACATTTCCTGCAGTGTGCTTCTGCACAGGACAAAGGAACCTAAATGCCTCTCCCTCCCCTCTAGTGCTTAGCAGGGAGCAGAGGGCTCCTGCACTTACTTACAGTCCTTCTCCCCACCCTTGCCCAGCATAGAGGAAAGAGATGGTGAGTCTCTTTTGCACAGAAGCAGGCATGGGGACAGTGAGAATCCTCAGACAACTGAGGGATCTGCAATCTCCATTCTCCTAAGTGTGAAGTCCAATCTTGTGACAATGTAATTCATCAGAAAGTGGAGGAAAAAGAACAATTGCTTCGATGAGCTTAATTGTGGTCAACAAAGAATTGGCTGTAGAAATGGAAGAGAAGGAAAATGAGAATATGACCATCAACTCAGAATATTGTTGCAGAAGATCAAAGAAAAATAAGGATACTTCAAAGAAGAGGAGGGACACTATTTAATACACTGGTGACTCAGGGAAGAGCCTTCTAAATCTGAGTGAAGGAACACACATGGTGCTTTCCTTTATATCTCCCTCCCTGTAGTCGTGCCGCAAATATGTATTATGTTTCCAGTTCTTTCCACAGGCCTTAAAGAAAGCCCCCAGGTATTGGGGGTCCCCAGGCCATATCTGATGGTCTGGTCTGGTCTGGTGCCAGCATTAATAACCCTCCTTCTGGGGCAGTGCACTATCCATAGCCCCATGGCCTCTGTAACCAGTTCTGCAAGACCAGTATCTGGGAAGGAGACAGTGACTTCATTATAGGTTATCAAGAATGTACACTGAGCTTGCTGGCATGGGTTCAGATCACTAGCCTCCAAATATCAGCGTTACATTGGAATTAGCTCTTTTTAGCCTTCTCAATATGAAGGTGGACTAGGTGAGTGCCCATATCCCCTGGAAGCAGTCCTCATCACCAGGTTTGGTGAATGGACACTCAGCTTCCTTTGCCTTCCATGGTGTGCTCTCCAGGGATTCCCAGCTCCCCCTTTCTCACCCCTCCTCCTCCCTACCCCCTCTTCTCTTACCACCATTCTCTCCCATCCCTGGTTCAGCTTTTGTTGCCCACAGTGGTAACTCAAATAATATACACTCCCTGAGCTTCCTTTCTTTCTTGCTTCACTTCTCCACTCCCCTACAAATGTTTTCTGGGATCATTTTCCAAAAATGCACCTTACACTCAAGTTCTTTTCCCAGGCTCTGTCTGGAGGGACTGAAACCAAGTGTTAAGGTCGCTAGAGGAGGAATGCATGAGGTTGCGAATGGTAAAGAAATATAAATTTAGTAGATCATCTGGAAACCAGATGGGCTGAGTCCCAAAATGGCGCCAGCACCCAGGGATGGGTAATCAGATATTTTAAAGGACTCTAGGCGGGCTTTTTTGGTGAGGAATTCTCCAGGCAGGTTCAGATCCTGGGCAAGTCCAGAGGGAAAGTAACTGCCTCTTAGCAAATAAAATGTGGTCTAAGGAAAAGAGAATGTCAGTTGCAAAATGAACTAAAAGTCAATTTCCAGGATAGGGGGTATTGATTCCATTATTTGATCAAACCTAACATTAAGATGATGTGATAACCAAGAAAGTAAATCTGGAAACGTGGAGACACAGTAGTTAAGTGGATAATCCTACAGCTTTAGAGTCAGACAGTCTGTATTTGAATCTGCCTCTACTAGCATATAAATATTTAACATTAAAATGAGTGTTATTTATAGCCATTAGGAAGTAGATTTCAGGACAGGCAGAGTTGAAAACTCTAGCAACAGGAAGATGGCTCAAGAAAGATGGGAAACTTTTCAAATTCTGAAAACATACAAATAATTCATTCTCTGGAAGCAACTACAGAAACACGGTGGCTTCACAGAATGTGCTCCTGGGCAGGGAAAGGGAGCAGATGTTAGAAAGACAAGGCCAGAGGAGTAGCTATGGCACAGTAGAGAACAAGGCTCCAACCCCGGGCCTGTAAGGTAGGTATTGGGAGGCCAAGCCACAGAATGAGCAGCAGCTTTGAAGTCAGACAGTCTGTGAATATCCCAAGACAGTAGAAAGGGATTTGTTAATGAAATGGAGGAGGAGGCAAGGACAAATTAGTGTTTGTGGCAAAGTGGGCTATTCACAGGTGACAGGAGAGAGCAGTAATGCTGAAATCAATTTTGTGCCTGTCTTTCCTATCAAGCAAAGCTTTGCGGAACATAAAAAGTGAAAACAGAGTTAAGAAAAATCAACACTCAACTAAAGACCTGCAGGCTTTGGTGCTTGACAGGGTTACTAGGCTAGCAGACACCTGAGAGCCAGTGAAGCTGGATTCAGGCCTTTTACTGGACCAGCAACCTCGGTCAGGGGGGCAGTGGGCAATTAGTAACTAGGAGTGGGCTGCAGGGCTCTGTTCTTGGTCCCAGTATATTTTCCAAGACATCTTAAGCACAGAGAAGGTTCCATCCCCAGGACATTTGTCAAGTTTTGGAGACCATTTTTCGTTATCACAATTGGAGTGCTATTGATATATAGTGGTTAGAGGCCAACAATGCTGCTTAACTTTCTATGATGCACAACAAAGAAAGCCAAGGGACCAGCATGTCAATAGCCCAGCTCTGAATGAAGAAGGGAGCTATTGAGCACCCTGAGCATACACAGATGAAAAAGACAGTCTCTTCACTCAAGAGCTCATACTCCCATATAAGAGACAGAGGCAAGTGGCTGTAATATAATGTGAAATGTGCTGTAATGGATGGGATATGAGAGCAGATGTAAAAGGCCCATCAATCCCACTAAGCCATGTGAACTGGGCGTGAAAGATGAATGGAAGATTGGCCAGGACACAGGTGGAGATGAGGGGTATATGGAGGCATTGAACATGCACTCCAGTGTGACAAGAGTGCAGGAGAAGCTAAATGCCACAGAAGGGCCCCTGAACTTGACCTATAGGCATAAAATGTAAGAAAGTTGCTAACCAGACAGTAACATGGTCAGATCAATATCTTTAAAATAAGAACTTATTTATGATTTCTTTGGTTAAAAGAATTCCTCCTTCATATAAAGAATTAGTATATTAATCTCCTTAATAACTCCACCATGGATGACCTCACACGAAAACACACAGTGGAACATACTTCTAGAGCACACCAAAACACTGCATATCCATACTCATCCCTTTGGCCTGTATATGTGCCAGATTTTATTAAGTGTACAATACAATCATTTTTAGTAAATTTACAGAGTTGTGCAACCATTACCATAATCCAGTGTTAGCATGCTTTTATCACCCAAAGCATGTGCATTTGTAGTCAATCCCCATTGCTACCTAAAGCCCCAGGCAACTGCTAACCTGTTTTCTCTCTAGATCTGCCATTTCTAGACATTTCATATAAATGGAATTACACAATATGTGCTCTTTCATTCAGCACTGTATTTTGAGGTTTAGTGGAAGCATGGGGAAGGTCCTGAAAAGAAATGGACTCCCCTCCATCTTGTCCTATAAGGGCTGGGACCCCTGCCTAAACCCCCTCCCTTTTCTGGGAATGGCCACAGGTATGCCAACAATGTCTTAACTTCCCCGACCCCCACCTGAAAGGACCAATGAAGCTCCAGGGACATAGCTAAGGTCCTAATTAGGCTTAACCACAGAAAGACCCCAATTCAAGTGACCCATCTCTGTAACCCTCTTCACTTTCCCAAGCCCCCTAATTATCCTACCCCATAAAACTCATTGTTCCCGCCCGGTTCGCTCTCTCACCTCACTGTTGTACCAGAAAGAGGCTGAGAGCCAATCCCGGGTTTGAATAAAGACTCTTTGCTTTTGCATTGGAAAAGGCTACTTAGTGGTGGATTATTGGGGACCCCACACTCTGGGCACAACATTTGGGGGCTCGTCCTGGATTCCCAATACCCACGAGGGACCCCGATCCGGAGAGTCCGTCTGACCACGGTAAGTGTCTGTCTGTTTCTGTTCTGTGTGCAAGCTTGCTTCTGAAGTCTGTAGTGCCCGAAATGGTCTAGGTGGATGCACTAGTGGATCTCGGGTGGTGAGGAGGAGGGGGTCAGAGGATGCTCTGCTTCCTTACGAGGGACGTGGAATCCCCTCATCGGAGGGATGTGGAATCCCCTCAAACCTCTGGGACGAAGTGGGTCATTCCTACGGGTTGGCGCACGGCCATCGTCCAGTGATTGGTTTTATTTCCAAGGAATCGGAAAGTGGCTTTGGATGTTCTTATCTGTTTGATCGGTTTTGCTTCCACGGGTTCGGAAGGCTGCTTTGGGTATTTTTATCTGTTTGATCAGTTTGTGTCTTTTTGTGTGCTTTTGTGAGCTCATTGGACAGAAGTTATGGGACAGACTCAGGCTACCCCCTTGAGTATTATGGTTGATCATTTTAGAGAGGTTAAGAGAAGGGCTAACAACCTTAGTTTAGAAGTGAAGAAAAGCAGATGGCAAAAATTTTGTTCCAGCATGTGGCCAGCCCTCAATACCGGATGGCCGCCAGAAGGGATTCTTGATCTCCCCACCATTCACTGGGTCAGAGAAATGGTTTCTCGGCCAAGGGGAGGCCATCTTAATCAACATTATTACTTGGCAGGATCTCGTAGAGGACCCTCCCGTCTAGATTAAACCTTTCCTAGCTCCGCGACCTCCGAAGCCAGAACCCATTCTTGCTTTGCAGGAAACGGAGAAGAAAAAGAAGGCGGTTACTTCAGAGAAGAAGGAGAAGGAAGCCACCCTGCCATCAGCTCCTGATCCCCTCTACCCGGTTTTACAGGGGGGAACAGGAGAAGAGTTAATTTTCCCTCCCCTGTACCGGTTCCCCAGGTTACCGGCAGGGGGCGGGCTTCCGGCACCGGAAAGGGGCGGGCTTCCAGCGGCGGCAGGGGGCGGGCTTCCGGCGGCAGCAGGGGGCGGGCTTCCGGGTATGGCCGCAGTTCCGGTAGGAAGCCCACCTCTTACCAGGCAAAGGCTCAGAGGGAACTGCATGTTGCAGCCCTTGACTCCACCATGAAGACTCTGCCCTTGCGAGCTGTGGGCCCCCGGGACACGGATGGCAATCAGCCCCACCACTACTGGCCTTTTGCCACTAGTGACCTTTATAACTGGAAAGCACAGAATCCTAAGTTTTCTGAGAAGCCAGAGGGCTTATCGATTTGTTAGATTCTGTTCTTTTCATCCATCAGCCTACCTGTCAGCAGTTTTTGCAGGTCCTATTCACCACTGAGGAGAGGGAGAGGATCCTCAATGAGGCCTTGAAGCTAGTCCCAGGCATGGACGGGAACCCTAGCACCAACCAGGCTCAGACACCTTCTTTCCCCTGACTAGACCTGAATGGGACTTCAACAAGGCAGAAGGTAAGGATAGGCTCCGGGTCTACTGCCAGACTCTAATGGGGGGTCTCCGCATGGCTGCTAGAAAGCCTACCAATTTGACCAAGGTAGGGAACATACAGCAGGAAAGGGATGATTATCTAGCTGCTTTCTTAGAACAGATCATGGAGGCATATCGCACTTACACCCCCATGGACCCAGAAGCCCCTGAGAATAAGGCAGCTGTAGTCATGAGTTTTATAAACCAGTCAGCTGCAGTCATCAGAAAGAAACTGCAGAAAATAGATAGATTTGGAGAAAAGAGTTTTTGGGACTTGCTGGAAGTGGCCGAGAAAATGTACAAAAACCGGGAGTCCCCTCAAGATAGGCAAGCCCACGCCATGGCAGCTGCCAGTGACAGGCAGACCCGAAACCTGGCCAAGATTCTGCTAGCCACTACCACAGAATCCCCCGAGGAACGGACCCGCCGCCTTCGCCAGCTTGCAGATGACCAAGAAGAAGGTAAGGGGGCCGTCAGGGGCGGGAAAAAGAAGCTGCAGCGGAGTCAGTGTATTTATTGCAAGGAGATAGGGCAATTGGGCCCAAGAATATCCAAAGAAGGCCGGTGGGAAGGGAAGCAAGACTGACCGAGTGAGTCTTAGAGCTGGAAGAACTGAGCTATTAGGGGTGTCGGGGTTCTGACTCCCTCCCCGAGCCCAGGGTAACTCTTAGAGTGGAGGGGAGCCCTGTTCACTTCCTTGCTGACATCGGAGCATAACATTCAGTCCTCCGCACACCGCAAGGGGAGCTAGCCAACAAGAAATCCTGGGTGCAAGGGGCAACTGGCATGTGTCAGTATTCATGGACTACCTGAAGAACAGTAGATCTAGGAACGGGCCGGGTATCCCATTCATTTATGGTAATACCAGAATGTCCCTACCCGCTACTAGGACGGGACTTGCTAACCAAGATTGGAGCCCAAATAATTTTCAGACAAGGGGGGCCCCAGGTCACTGATGGTAGAGGCCATCCCATCCAAGTTCTGACCCTGAGACTGGAGGATGAATATCGTCTCCACCACGGGGCACTCCCAGTAGAAAGTACTGTGGACAGGTGGCTATAAGAATTCCCCACAGCTTGGGCAGAAACAGGGGGAGTTGGACTGGCTGCTCACAGGGCCCCAATCCTAGTGGAGCTAAAGCCTGGAGAAAGCCCAATAAGAGTCAAGCAGTATCCTATGTCCCAGGAGGCCCGGAAGGGAATCCAGCCTCACATCAGGAGACTGCGAAGTCTAGGGGTACTAGTCCCCTGTCAATCTGCCTGGAACAGCCCCTCTTCTCCCGGTCAGAAAGCCTCACACCAATGACTATCGACTGGTGCAGGACCTCCGGGAAGTAAATAAGAGAGTCATGGATATACATCCAACTGTTCCTAAGCCATACACTCTTCTAAGTTCCTTGACACCCTCTAGAGTCTGGTGTACTGTACTAGACTTGAAGGATGCCTTCTTCAGCCTGCCGCTAGCACCTCAAAGCCAACCCCTGTTTGCCTTTGAATGGCACGACCCGGAGGAGGAATACAGTGGACAACTAACCTGGATGCGACTGCCCCAAGGGTTCAAGAATTCGTCTACCTTCTTCCACGAGGCACTACATGAAGACCTCGGTGAGTACAGGAGAGAGCACCCCACTCTCACCCTCCTTCAGTACATAGATTACATCTTGATTGCTGCCAATACCGCCGAAGTCTGCCAGCAGGGGACTAGAGACCTGTTGGCCACCCTGGGGACCTTAGGGTATCGGGCCTCCGCAAAGAAAGCTCAAATATGCCAAGAGAGGGTGAGTTACCTGGGATACATCCTGGAGGGTGGACAGCGGCGGTTATCAGATGCTAGAAAAGAAACTGTCCTGAAGATCCCTGCCCCCACCCCCTGAAGAGAAGTCAGGGAGTTCCTAGGGTCGGCTGGCTATTGCTGCCTCTGGATTCTGACAAACTGACCTTAGGACAGGAGATCTGGATTACAACCCCGAATGCCATTGAGGGGGTCCTAAAATAGCCTAGCAATGCACGTATGACTCACTATCAAAGCTTGCTGCTCAACCCTCCTAGAGTGCGGTTCCATCCAAGTGTGGCCCTCAACCCCGCTACCCTGCTGCCTGACCCTGACCTAGATGCCCCGCTACATGACTGTGCGGGAATCCCGGAGCGGGTGCATGGACTCCAGAAAGACTTGACTGACCGGCCCCTCCCTGATGCAGAGGCCACCTGGCTCACGGATGGAAGTAGCTTCATGCAAGATGGGTGCAGGTATGCGGGTGCAGCAGTGGTCACCAACACGGACACTGTATGGGCGGAGGCTCTGCCCCCTGGGACATCAGCTCAGCGAGAACTCATTGCACTCACCAAGGCACTGACACTGGGGGCTGGGAGACCGCTTAACATCTACACAGATAGCCATTATGCATTTGCTACAGCTCATGTTCACGGGGCGATCTATCAGGAGAGAGGGCTATTGACAGCAAAGGGATGGACAATAAAGAATGAATAGGAAATTCCTGACCTGCTTGCGGCTTTGTGGCTCCCCGCTAAGCTAGCCATTATCCACTACCAAGGGCACCAGAAGGTAGATGACCCAGTGGCAAGAAGTAACCAAAAGACTGATCAGGCAGCCAAAGCAGTGGCCTTCACTTTGGTCCCTACCATAGCCTTACAACTACCAGACCCCGGGGACCTAGTCTTGCCAAGATCAGCCTGGGTATTCTCAGGAAGAGCTGCAGTGGATCAGGAGGCTTCCCCACGTCCAGGAAATTAAAGTATGGTGCTATATACCAAACAAGGAGCTCATACTACCGGACTGGCTTGGGTTACAGTGTTAGAACGCATGCACTGGTCCACTCACCTGGGGGCACGCAAATTAAAGGAATTAATCTGACACAGCAGAATTAAGACCCACCAACAGGACATCAAAATAGAACAGGTTGTATCCACCTGCAAGACCTGTCAACTCACAAACGTGAGAACCAGGCCAAGTGAAAAAGGAACCCAGCTCAGAGGAACCAAGCCTGGAGCACAATGGGAGGTCGACTTCACTGAAATTAAACCAGGAAAGTATGGCTATAAATATCTTTTAGTATTTATAGATTCCTTCTCTGCATGGGTAGGAGCATACCCAACTAAGCGTGAAACAGCTTCAGATGGTAGCTAAGAGGCTGCTGGAAGACATCTTGCCCAGGTATGGTTTTCCCACTGTGATAGGGTCAGACAATGGATCAGCCTTTGTCTCGCAGGTAACACAGGCAGTGGCCAAGGCCATTGGGGCAAATTGGAAATTACATTGTGTTTATAGGCCCCAAAGTTCAGGGCATGTAGAAAGAATAAATAGAACTCTAAAGGAGACCCTTACCAAATTGACCATGGAGACTGGCAGGGACTGGGTGGCTCTCCTTCCATATGCCCTTAATCGGGTTAGCAACTCCCCCTACACCCTGGGTTTTACTCCTTATGAAATCATGTTCGGCTGGCCACCCCCTGTTATCCCTAACCTTAAAGCCAAATTTCTTGCAGAATTTGAAAGTCAAGAACTGTTTCTTTCCTTGAGAGGGCTCCAGAGGATGCAGGAGAATATTTGGCCGCGGCTCCGCGCCATCTATGAACTGGCCCAGCCCTGGGACTGGGTCTATGTCAAGAGACATCACCAGGAGACTCTTGAGCCACGTTGGAAGGGTCCCTACGTTGTAGTGCTGACGACCTTCACCGCCCTCAAAATAGACTGTGTCTCAACCTGGGTCCACCCACCACAGGGAACCTGACCCAGAGTCAGACTTCACTGCCTGAGAGTTGTCAAGGAATCTATGGCCCTCGTAAGAGAGGGATACAGAAGCATAGGCTAGAAGGGAGCGGTCTCAGTCTTGGTATGAATCACTGTTTAATTGGTCCCCAAGGTTAACTACTCCTATTTCCACCCTCATTGGACCCCTTATAATCCCCTTAATGCTGTTAACTTTCGGTCCTTGTATTATTAACAAACTGGTCCAATTTGTCAAGGAACGGATAGGAGTAGTCCAATTAATGGTTACAAGCCCAGTACCAGCCTCTAGCAACAGAAAAAGAGGCAGAAATGCATCCCGTCTCAGGGTTGAGACGTGTGTCCCAAGACAAGGGGGGAATGAAAGGAAATGGACTCCCCTCCATCTTGTCCTATAAGGGCTGGGACCCCTGCCTAAACCCTCTCCCTTTTCTGGGAGTGGCCACAGGTGTGCCAACAATGTCTTAACTTCCCCGACCCCCACCTGAAAAGGACCAATGAAGCTCCAGGGACACAGCTAAGGAGCACAGAACGGGAGTGGACTGAATTCTCAGGGGGAAAGGGGCGAGGGGTGTACAGGGAGAGACTGGACAAAAATCATACACCTAAGGATGAGGTCAACAGGAGGGAGGAAAGGGTAGAGGAAGAGGTGGGAGCCGGGTGGAGGGGAGCTAGGAAGGGAAAAAAGAGAAACAAATGTAATAATCTGAATAATAAAGATTTAATTTAAAAAAAGATTTAAAAAATGCAGATGTTTATTTATAAGAAATATGCATTAACCAGAATTTTCCATCCCATACCCACAATAAAAAACAGAGTTTTTCATAATGGCAATACCCAACTGACAGATTCCCCCAAATTCCTGCCTATTATCCAAGATCATCTTTTATTTTTTTACAAGCAATTGCAGAAAGATTTGGAATTTGATAAATATATAGGTTTTCAAGCGAAGATGAGAGATATTAGACCAAAGGCACACAATGAAGAGTAAATAATAATAATAATAATAATAATAATAATAATGGCCTAATATAGGAATTTCATACCTCTTCAAAATGGCATTACAAATAAGTGGAGAAAACAAAGATTACTGAATTAAAGATAAAGGCAATTGGATAATTAAACACTTTGATTAAGAAACAATGTGAATAGTAATTAGACTGAATCTGTACCTCACATAATACCATACAACAAATTCCAAATGGACCATTTGATATAAACCATAAGACCATAAAAGTATGAGTAAATTATAGGTACACATGTTGGGAAAAATGTTTATGATATGATACCAATGCCAGAACCATAAAAGATTGACAAGTTTTATTCTATACAAAATTTAAATTTCTGAATGAGAGAAAAACAAAGTTACAAGATAAAAACCAAATCAGAGGGAAAATATTGCCACTTATATGGGGCCAAGAGTTAACATCCTTTATAGGTGATTTTTAAATTAGCTACAGAAGAGTAATTTTTCCCCATAAAGTCCAATTCAATTAAGCACTCAACCCTGAGCTCTTAAAACAAGAGCAGGAAGTCTAGTTATTGGATTTCCTGGGAAAAGAAGGAAGTGGCCCCCAAATCCTGTGCTATTACTTTTGTATATGATAGTCTTCCTTGGAAGGGATGTATGTAATAGTATTGTAAAAGTCATACCAAGAATTAGTGATTTTTATCTAGGTTTGGAGTGAATTGTGTTTTTTCTTCTCTGTAAGTATCTAAATTGAATACACTTTGCTTTGGAATTAAAGAGAAAATATTTACATTAGCCCACGTTCCTATTTGCAAGAAACAAAGACTTCTGGTTGTTTTACATATACATATAGGTGACTTTAAGAATGTATTGGATATCTCACTGAATTACAGACAAGGTGGGAAATCAGACTTGTGCTTGAGTAGACAGGATAAGCTTTAAATCCTACTTGAAGTCTGTCTGTGGGATATTAAGGGAGAGACTGACAGCAATACAATCATAGTAGGAGACTTTAATACCCCACTATCACCATTGGACAAATCCTCTAAACAAAAAATCAGCAAAGAAAAATTAATCCTAAATGACTCACTAGACCAGAGGGAATTAATTGACATTTTCAGAACATTTCACCCCAAAGCCACAGAATATACATTCTTCTCCAGTGCACATGGATCATTTTCAAAGCTAGACCATATGTTGGGTCAGAGGCAAAGTCTCTTCAAATACAAGAAGATAAAACCATATCAAGCATTTTCTCAGACCACGGAGGCATAAAACTGGAAATCAACTACAATAAAAACAATCCAAAGAAGTTAAGCACATGAAGACTAAACAGCATGCTATTAAACAATGACTGGGTTACCAGAGAGATCAAAGAATAAATAAAAAACATCATGGCAACAAATGACAATGAAAACACAACCATCCAAAATCTATGGGACATAGTGAAAGCAGTCTTGAGAGGGAAGTACATAGCTCTACAAGCCTACTGCAAAAAAACAAGAAACAATTGTAATAAATTACCTAACCCTACAACTACTAACAAGAATTAGAAAGAGAGCAACATGAAAACCCAGGGTAAGCAGAGGGAAGGAAATAAATATCAGAACAAAGATAAACAACATAGAGACTAAAGAAACAATACAAAAGATCAACAAAACCTATCTTTGAAAGGATAAACAAGATTGATGAACCTCTAACCAGGCTCACCAAGAAGCAAAGAGAGAGGACCCAAATAAACAAACTCAGAAATGAAGGAGGTAAAATAACTACAGACCCCACCAAAATACAAAGGATTGTTAAAAAATACTATGAACAACTCTATTCCTACAAACTGGAAAACCTGGAGAAAATGGACATATTCCTATAAAAATATAACCTTCCAAAATTCTATCAGGAAGAATCTAAACATCTCAACAGGCTAATAACTATGGAAGAAATTGAAGCAGTCATCAAAAAGCTTCCAGCAAACAAAAACCTGGGGCCACATGGCTTCACAAGGGAGTTTTATAAAAAACTAAAGGGAGAATGAAAACCTATCCTCCTCAGACTATTCCAAAAAATTCAAGAGGAATGAATACTTCAAAGCTCTTTGTATGAAGCCAGCATCACCCTAATACCAAAACCAGATAAAGATAGCACAATGAATTACTATAGCACAAGAGAATTACAGGCCAATATCCCTCATGAACATAGATGCCAAAATCCCCAACAAAATCCTAGCAAATCGGATCCAGCAGTACATCAGAAAAATCATACACCATGACCAAGTAGAATTTATCCCAGGAATGCAAAGATGGTACAATATCCCACAAATCAATAAACATGATACATCACATAAACAAATTGAGAGATAAAAACCACATAGTCACAGAAAAAGCATTTGACAAAATCGAACACCCCCTTTTTTATTATTAACTAAACCAATATTTATTAAGTCACTATGTGATCTAATACCATTGTTTTAGATTTCTTTTGTTTTAATAAATCTTTATTGTTAAGATTATTACAATTGTTGCTCTTTTCACCACCATGGCTCTCTTCCATCCAGTTCCCACCCAACCCTCTGCCCTTACCTCCCCTGAACTGTCCTCATCTATAGGTGCATGATTTTTGGCCAGTCTCTTCTGCAGCCCTCTTACCTCTTTCCTCCTGAGAATTGTCAGTCCACTCATTTTCTATGCCCCAGATTCTATTATATTCCCCAGTTTATTCTGTTCATCAGATTTTTATTCACTTGATTTTTAGATTTACTTGTTGATATGTATTTGTTGTTCATAATTTTTATCTTTACCTTTTTCTTCTTCTTCCCTTCTTAAAGAGTATCTTTCAGTATTTCATATAACACTAGTTTGGCAGTGATAAACTCCTTTCGCTTTTTCTTATCTGTGAATCCTTTATCTGACCTTCAATTCTCAATGATAGCTTTGCTGGGTAGAATAACCTTGGTTGTAGCTTCTTGCTATTCATCACTTTGAATATTTTTGCCACTCCCATCTGGCCTGCATAGTTTCTGTTGAGAAATAAGCTGACAATCGGATGGGTGCTCCCTTGTAGATATTTTTCCCTCGCTGCTTTTAATATTCTCTCTTTGTCTTTTGCTCTTGATATTTTAATTATGATGTTTCTTGGTGTGTTTCCCTTTGGATTCTTTTTGGGGGGTTTTCTGCACTTCCTGGACTTGTAAGTTTATTTCTTGCAGCAGATTGGGGAAATTTTCAGTTATTATTTCTTTAAATAGGTTTTCAGTATCTTGCTCTCTCTCTTCTTTTGGCACCCCCATAATTCTGATGTTGGTCCCCTTGAGTTGTCTGAGAGGCTCCTCATACTATCTACAGATTTTTGGATTCTTTTTGCTTTTTCAGTTGAGTGTTTTCTACTTCTTTGGATTTCAAATATTTGACTTAATTCTTATGTTCCTCTAGTCTGCTGTTAGGTCTCTGTATAATATTTTTTATTTCAGTCAGTGTATGTTTAATTTCTAGTTGGTTCTTTTACATATCCTCAAGGACTCGCTAAATATATTGATCTTTTCTAAGAAATTCTTGAAAAACCTTATAATTGTGGTTTTGAACTCTATATCCAGTCGTTAGTTTTCCTCCATTTCCTTTGTTTGTGATCTGTTTCTTTGTCTCCACATTTTTAGTGCTTCCCTGAGTTGGTATAGTAGCTTTGTGTGATAATTGTCCTATATGGCCCGTATCTCTGCCTCCCCAGTTACCTGAGGTGGACACTCTTGGTGCACCCCTTTATAGACTATGTATACATCCTTGTTGTAGTTAAGTCTTGACTGTTATTGTTATAACTGGGTGGAATTGATCTTCAGGCCAATTGGCTGTGAGGCTCAGCTGTGTCTATGCACAGAGAACCTCTGTACTAGAGTCAGCCTTATGAGACAAGACTTGCAAAATTGTATAAGCCTTTGTGCTCTGCTTGGATTAGGCAGAGTCTCAAGACTGAAAAGACAGTCTTGGCTTCCCATCAACCCTGCCCTATGAGGCCCATGGGTCTTAGTGTCCCTCAGTAATCAGTGCCTTCCTCTCTCTGTGCACTCACATGCATAGTGGGATTCAGTGCAGTCAGATCTGGGGTTCAGTGCAGTTGGGAGTTTTCATCTCCCTCCTGCTAGAGGAAGCCAGCCACACTTCAGCCACCTTTTTCATGTGTGTCTCTCCATACCTCAGCTTTTTACAGTTCCTCTGAGTCTCCGTGAGCCCCTCTCTTTCCTTCTAGTTGTATAATTTCCACTCAACCAGCTTTCCTGTAGTTCTGGATGATGTCCCTTCTGTATTTTAGGTGTAGTTTTGAAATTGTTGTGCAAGGCAGCAGTTTAGGTGTTCACCTATGCTGCCATCTTGGTTTCTCCCAATACCCTTTATTGATAAAAACTCTCAACAAGGTGGGAATAGAAGGATCATACCTCAACATAAAAGCTATATATAATAAACCCACAGCTAATATCATACTCAATGGGCAAAAACTAAAATCATTTCCCCTAAGAACAGGAATAAGATAGGGATGCCCACTCTCACCGCTCCTGTTTGACATAGTACTGGAAGTATTAGCCATTGCAATTATACAAGAGGAAGAAATAAAATGCAACCAAAATGGAAAAGAAGTAAAGTTATCCTTATTTGCAGATGACATGATATGGTACATAAAAAACTCAAAAGACTACATCAAAAAATTAATAGACTTAATAAATGAATTCAGCAATGTAGCAGGATACAAAATTAATGCCAAGGAATCTATGGCATTTCTATATACCAATAGTGAACTTTCAGAAAGAGAGACTGAAAAAGCAATCCCATTAACCATCGCACCAAAAAAATTAAGATACCTGGGAATAAACTTAACTAAGGAGGTAAAAGACCTCCTATACACGGAAAATTACAGGACACTGAAAAAATAGATAGAGGAAGATGTAAACAGATGGAAGAACGTACCATGTTCATAGATTGGTAGAATCAACATCATTAAAATGTCCATACTACCCAAAGAAATCTATAGATTCAATGCACTTCCCATTAAAATACCAACAGCATATTTCACACACCCAGAAAGAACTCTCCAAAAATTCAACTAGAATAAAAAAAAAGACCCCAAATAGCTACAGCAATCTTGAGAAAGAAGAACAAAGTAGGTGGGATTTTGATACCAGATTTCAAGCTGCATTACAAAGCCACTGTTCTCAAAAGAGCCTGGTACTGGCACAAGAACAGGCATATAGACCAATGGAATAGAATAGAGAAACCACTTTGCCCAATTAATATTTGACAAAGGAGCCATGAACATAAAATGGAGTCAAGACTGTCTCTTTAATAAATGGTGTTGGAAAAATTAGATAGATACATGCAAAAAAAAAATGAAACCAGACCACCAACTTACACCATACACAAAAATAAACTCCAAATTAATATAGGACTTAAACTTAAGACGAGAAACTATAAAAATATTAGTGAAATCCATAGGCAGAGAAATTCCAGACATATTCCAAAACAATTTCTTCACAGATATTACTCCTAGGGCAATGGAAGCTAAAGAGAAAATAAACAAATGGGACTACATCAAAATAATAAGCTTTTACACAGCAAAAGAAACCATCAACAAAACAACAAAAAAGCCCACTGTATGGGAGAACATATTTGCAAATGTGATCACTGATAAAGGTTCAATCTCCAACATCTACAGGCAACTTATACAACTTAATAAAGGGAATATAAATGATTCAATAAAAAAAATGGGCAATGGACTTAAATAGAATCTTTTCCAAAGAAGACAGATGGAAGCCAAGAGACATATGAAAACATTCTCAAAGTCACTAATTATCCAAGAGATGCAAATGAAAATGACAATGCAGTAACATTTCATACCTCTCAAAATGGCAATCATCAACAAATCAACAAAGGGCAAGTACTGACTGGAGAGGATGTGGAGAAAAAGGAACCCTTGTGCACTGCTGGTGGGAATGCAGACTGGTGCAGCCACTGTGGAGAACAGTATGGAGTTTCCTCAAAAAACTAAAAGTGGAACTCCTATTTGACCCAGTAATCCCACTTCTAGGAATATATTCCAAGAAACTCAAAACACCAATCAGAAAGGACATATGCACTCCTATGTTCATAGCAGCACAATTCACCACAGCTAACATTTGGAAAAATCCTAAATGCCCATCAGTAGATGAGTGTATTAGAAAACCATGGTGCATCTATACAATGGAATACTATGCTACTATAAAAAAGAAAGAATTCTGCCGACACTGGTTTGGCTCAGTGGATAGAGCATCAGCTTGCGGACTGAGGGGTCCCAGGTTCGATTCCGGTTGGGGGCATGTGCCTTGCTTGCGGGCACATCTCCACAGGGGGAGGCTGATCGGTGTCTCTCTCTCATCGATATTTCTGACTATCTCTCTCCCTTCCTCTGTGTGGAAAGTCAATAAAATATATTAAAAAAAAAAAAAAGGAATTCTTACCATTTGCAGCAGCATGGATGGACCTGGAGAGCATTATGTTAAGTGAAATAAGCCAGGCAATGAAAGAAAATTACCACATAATCTCACTCATTTATGGAAAATAAAGAACATTATAACCTGATAAATAACAAGATAGATAGAGGCAGTAAAGCACCGAACACACTGTCATATTACAGCAGGAAGTCTGGGGTCTGTTGGTGGGGGGAAGGAAATAGATCAACCAAAGGACTTGTATAGATTCATATAAGCACACCAATGGACACAAGACACTGCAGAGTGGGGTGCGGGGGAGGAGGGGTAAGGGTATGTGATAGGGGTTAGGGGAGGTTGGAGGAAGGTCAATGGGGGGGTAAGGAGATATATGTACTAATATATGTAATTCTTTAAACAACAAAAAATATTTTAAAAAATAATAATTGACAACTGGTGTAAATTAATTTGGTCAACTGGTTTTTAACAATTGCCTCAGAAAGCTACATCATTTTCTGTCTTGGAATGGAGGTGAGGGCAATGAGGGAAAACAGAAGCATAGGGCAAGCCAAGATGGGGGGAGGGGTGCAAAAATGGAGGAAATAAGAGCATAGAAGGTCTGAAGGGGCACAGAAAGTAAATGCAAAAAGGGAAAAAGGAAGGTAGAAACTGCCAGAAACAGATATCTATTTTAAAAATTTGTTTGAAACATCTGAAGACCAAGAGTAAGGCAGAGGAAAAAAGAATTCTTCCCTATGGACCTAAAATGTACATACTATTACTGTGGTTCAATGATCTCATAGGCTACAAATTAGTCCTAAATATGAAGATTATTTAAAAGTATTTGTTTCTTACCATCAAGTCCAATAGCACTTAGGAAGTTGCATGTGTCCTGGAGGGAGTGAACACACTCGTGTGAGGAATGTCCCCACTAATATGCTGGATCCACATGGGCTGAGGGGCTGGCCCACCTCAGAAGCAGGAATAACTCTGCTCTTCCCAGCAGATGCTGTGCCTCATACATGTGATGTTCTCTTCCTTGCACTGACTGCCAGCAAGTTGAGTCAAATTGAGGCCGGCTACCAAAAAGTAAACAGGATATTTTGGTGTTCATAGCATGCTTTCTGCATCCCAAGCTGCTGCCTGTGTTTTCCTCTCCTTCTCCCATATTAAGAAAAACCTGCAAGCCCCCTTAAAATCCATTCTGCAACAAGGTAGGACAAAAATACAAAATGTGCATACTGACATTTGCTTGGGAACAGAATATAAATTCAATGCACTAACTCATTATTCTCATTAGACATCAGATGAAAATGAAATCTTCCTCAAATTGTTGTCCTGGTATCTGCTCTTTACTTAGCATAGAGGCTGAACTTGCCCAAAAGGGTCTGGAAGGAGAGTAAGAGCTTATTAAGAAATTCTTTCTGATGTTCATAACCACACAGCAAGCTGTGCAGATGGCAGCACAGAGTCAGAGAAAAGCCAACCTTGCAGTTGTCCCAATTGTTGTAATATAGTTGAGCTTTGCTGATGTTGAGGCTATGTCCCTTATAATAACAAGATTGGCTATGGCACAGCAAAAATACTGAAAATGAATAGTATTTTGAATAATCACAGGTTGCAAATCCTCGTAAACGCTTTCAACTCTAACAGACTTAAGACTAACAGAAACTTGGAGAATTTCTTAAAGGGTCAATTGGTGTGAAAGAACTGAGATGATTTTAAAAGAGCTATATTGCTTAGAGATTAAGGCCAAAAGGAACAATTCACTTTAAAAAGATATAAAAGCCTCCAAGCCAGGGAACAGCTTCCCTTTCTTTGATTGAGGCAGATAAACTTCAAAACTTAGGGCTGTGCTTGCAGTCCTGGAAGGTTCCCCCCCTCCTTTTCCACAAAGCTTATAATTTTCCATTATCCGTTAAGGGCAACTTGAAACTCCCGTTTTTAGCAATAACAATGAGAAAAAAATTTAAGTAGCAGTCATTTTTATTTTGGCTCAACAGATTTTAGTAGGAATGGGCTTCATTTTTAAATCCTGAAAAGAATTTCTGAAGTGGCCCATAAGGTGCCACTTTAGTTTTAGGCAATTTAAAAAAGCCTATAATAGCAAGAAAGAAAATCAGTTTGTTTGGTCATTGTAGGGAAAAATGTTACAAATTATATTAATTCCACTAGTGGCCCAGTGCACGAACTTTGTGCATGGGGTGAGGTGTCCCTCAGTCTACCTGCACTCTCTCCAATCTGGGACCCTTCGAAGGATGTCCTAATCCAGCAGTTGGCCATCCTTCTTGCAATGCAGAACTGCTGGCTCCTAACCACTCACCTGCCTGCCTGCCTGATTGCCCCTAACTACTTGCCTGTTGGCCTACTTGCCCCTAACTTCCCTCACCGCCAGCCTGCTCACCCCCTGCTGGCCTGCTCACCCCCAACTGCTCCACCCCACTGTCCTGATCACTCCCAACTGACCCCCACTGATGGCCTGCTTGCCCCCAACTGGCCACCTGCTGTTCCTCCTCACCAGCCACCCCCAATTACCCCTCTGCTGGCCTGGTCACCCCCAATAATATCCCTCCCAACAGTCTGATCACCCACAACTGCCTTCCCCTCTTGGCCTCTTACCACTTCTACCTTGGCTCTGCTACCATAGCTTTGTCCAGAAGGACATCTGAAAGGTCTCCTGAAAGGTCTCCCAGTCTAATAAGCCTATTGCCCTTTTATAGATAGAGGCCTGGTGCACGGATTGGGGCTGGCTGGTTTGCCTTGAAGGGTATCCTGGATCAAGGTGGGGGTTCCCTTTGGGCATGGGGCAGCCTGGGTGAGGGGCTAATAGCTGTTGCAGGCTGGCTACAACCCCTGGTGACCCAGGCTCACAGCCCCTCCTTGAGCAGAGGTCAGGGTGGGCTGGAAGCCTGGGTCGCCAGCCACTCCTTCAGCAGTGGCCAGGGTGGGCAGGAAGCTTGGCTTCCTCCATCACAAGGGCAATCCAAGCCTCCTGCTCGCTCCAACTCCATGGCTGCCACTATCTTTGTTGGGTTATTTTGCATACTCACTCCTGATTGGCTGGTGGATGTAGCGGAGGGACAGTCAATTTGCATGTTTCTCTTTTATTAGTATAGATTCCTTCCCACATTTTCCCTAAGTCTATGTTCTTTTATACTCCTACATGAAACTTATCTTGTTTTTGGAGATGGGAATGGGACAGGAAGTATGGGTAAATAATAAGGAAAGTTATTGCTTGTCATGTTTTAACTATAAGTATGAAAAGTGTGTTACAAGCACTTAATAAACAGAATGGCACAGATGTTCTTCCCACAGGTGAGTGGTTCTCCTCAGTGTGGAATTCCAGTCTGTCATTGATATTTTGGGTATCACTAAGAAAAAAGCAGACACTTTTTAGAAGTAATGGCTCCTAAAGTGCCCTCCTCCACTGTCTTTAAGGACCACTGGAGAAGGCATTTTCAAACTTGAATTCTTTATAAGATAGAGTGATCTGGGAACTATTAGAAATATGGTTTCTCAAAATGAAATATCAACAGAGGGGTCCAGATTACTTGGATTCCTGCAGGTACCACTTTTAAAGTGGCCTTCACCATATTCTGCTAGCCTGAAAGAAAGCAACTTAATGATGCATAAGACTAATTATTATAAAACAAGGCTGAACCTATAAGGTAGCTGTTCACAATGTGGAAAATGACACTTTTTCAAGGCCTATTTTCTTTTAAAATGTATATCCTTTCCCCACCCTTAATCTATTATATATATATTAAATATTCCTGTAGCAGAACCCAAGCTCAGAGGCCTTAAAACCCAATAAAAGAGTCCTGTAGTTTAATGGTCCTTAAACACTCAACATCTTTTCCAGTTAATGTGAAATCCATATGATCTAATACCTGTGACTGAATTATAGATATGTAATTTTTTTTATTAAATGTTAATCTTCTGACTTGGCAGAGTAATAGAAGCTCTAAATTATTAAGAAGGCAATAACCTCTCTAAACTCTTTCTTGAATTCAGGATATTCCCAAGACTTCTATTTTTAAAAAAAAATTGCAAACCTGTTTAAAATATAAAATAAAAATTGGGCCCATTAAGTATAATTTGATTCTAAATATCAATTATCAGAGGCATATTTTTATTGTTGTCTCTTCTATTTCATACACACACAAAATTGGCTTTTTCATTTACATATGACACTTTTATAACCTTCCCTCTTTGGTTAAATTCATTCATCACCATGTTTGTTCATGCAAGCATAAATAATGAAAATGCCCTATAATGCATAAGAGATGCCACATGCCCAATTATGCTAAATGCAAGTGTTCTCACTGCTCAGGGCTTCTCACTGGAATGCCATTTCTGCTGCAACTTCATCTTTTTTAAACCTCTGCATGTCTCTTGTCAGCCAACGGCCCCTATATATAATAAAAGAATGGTATGTTAATTAGACTGGACAGCTGAACAACCTTCTAGACATCATTCAGGATGAAGCCGAGGTGGTGGGGGCCAAGGTAGAAGCAGTAAGGGGTGATCAGGTAGGCAGACAAGAGTGGTTTAGGGGATATTAGGCAGGCAGGCAGTCAAGTGTTTAGGAGCCAGCAGTTCTGGATTGTGAGAACGATGTCCGATTGCCAGTTTAGACCCGATTCCACAGGGACCCCTGTGAGATTAGGCCTAAATCGGCAGTCATATATCCCCGAGGTGTCCCACATTGCTAGAGGCTGCAGGCTGGACTGAGGGACCCCGTACTCGATGCACTTATTTCGTGCACCAGGCCTGTAGTGCAATAAGAAACAGAAGCCATGCTAGGAAGAAGATTAATATCTACCCAGAGAAGCTGTTTCAAATAGCCAAGGTTCAAAACATGGGAAAGAATTTCCAACAACAAATGTCAGATCCAGTTTGGTCAAGGACAATGAATGAAGTAAGAACAGGAATTCCCATATTTTCATTTTGTATTTTGTGCATGGTGTAGTCTGCACATGATATATTTTATCATGCCATTCATTGTTTCCTTTCTGAAAAAAGGGAAAATTATTCAAAATATTTAGTCACCAGGAGTAAGGACTAGGTTCCTTTTCTCTGCCAGACATGTGCAACAGACTTTGCATGATCATCACAAGCAACCCTCTTTCAATCCTTATTTTAGAGCCAGAGGTAGCTTACAGACTTCGATGCACAAACCATATAAGAGGAGAAACGATAAGACTGAAGAATCCAGTGATGAGGAAAATAAAGAAATACAGTGGTACCTCGAGATACGAGTTTAATTCATTCCATAACCTTGAGGCGTGGGAAACTATGAGACGCTTGAGTCACGGTAAACTGGTGGGTCGTGTGCAGCGATTACTCCTATCTCAAATGTTGCTCGTATTTCAAAGCAAAAATCGCTCGCTCGATGGCTCGTATCTCAAAAATCTCGTATGTTAGGGCACTCGTATCTCGAGGTACCACTGAAGTAAGAAATCATTTTCTTCCACTGTGGTGAAGCAGACGTCAAGAGATGCTTGTAACTACTGCTAGCTAATGCTAGTCATCAGTGTAAGCAGTCATCATGGACACCTACAGTTCATTTAAAACTCTGCCCTATTCCATTTTGAAACAAGTGAATCAAGAACATGGGCCCTTCAGATAGGTATGAAGCATATGTCTGAATAGTGTTTAGGTCCTTGTTAACAGACAGCTGTTAACCCTGGAGGAAACAAGTGCTCATGTTCTAAAGCTGCAAGATTTTTTAAAGCAGAAATAATCCCATGCATTTAGAATAACAGAACATTTTGAACTATATAACATTTGGTTGGGACCAAAAGGTTAAAACAAGAAACAAGCCATACGGAAGATTAAACTAGTTTTGGGACAGCACAGGTATAGCGAGTGATTAGTGACTATAACATGAAAATTTAAGATGTTCATTAGATTAATATTTGATTTTATGTTAATAGTTATTTATAACACAGATTCTCTGTCAAAAGGAATGAGCTTTTCTGATGAATCAGGAGTGTGAAAAAGGGCTATACAATGGAATAATAATAAAGCTTTCAACAAAGGATTGCATTCCCACAAGATCGCAATGATTCTTTCAGAGTGTACTCACTTCTTAGATAGCAACTCAGCATCCTTCCTCCTGGCCAGAAGTTCAGCCCCCATCGTCTTTCTGAACACAGGACAGCAAACACCAGCATCACTCATTATTTATGTTCCACTTGTTCACTATCTAAAAACTTTAGCCTTCAGTACTGTAAATACAGTCTCTACCTTTGATATTGAAAAGTGAGTGAGTGAGAGGATGGGATGAATTCAAGGTTACTTGAAATTTCCTTTATTCTACATAGTAACTGAAGATAAATATCACCATCTGTTCTTTGGAAACCATTGCTCTTTACATCAAATTCTCTAAGGATAGCAAATGGACTTGTTTACTTACAAGGATGCTCAAAACAATATTTCACAGAAAACATTTTATTGATGGGTGAAGACAAAATAAAATATACATAAGGTTCCCTTCCCATCCCTAATATGGAAAATACAGCATTGAAATGAGACTATTCAGTTAAGAACTTTCTCTACTCTAAAGCTTTAGTAGGTGACACAATACTCATGAAACAGAACCCATGCTGTAGAAGATATTAAATATAAAAGGAACATTGCTTTTTATATTGCTTATGTAAACTGTATATATCTATAAAGAATTAAGAATAAATCCAATTCTGACTTTTCATTGTTGTTTCTACACTAAAGAAACACGAGGACTTCTTCTTTGGTGGGAAAAGCTATTTTGATAGTCTTGTGTCCTTTTATTATATAAAAATGGATCAAAAGTCTAATTCAGGATGTTCAAAGATTATTATTGCTAAGATACATTTTGCAATTTAAAAAAATGTTGATGGAAATAATTAATTTGTTCAGTTTATTTGCTAACAGTCAAATTAGTAATTTTCAATTTCAGTGATAAAAAATTAACAAAAATAACAAAACATATAAACTCTCTTGAGATGTAGTTAATAAAAATGGATGGCTACAACAGAGTATTTACTATGAACATGTCCAATTTTATTATTTTTCACTATCTATATTCTTAAAGTTTACTATATCATTGCATTTTTGTCTAAAATCTTAAAAATCTGTCTTCTAAAATCAATTCTCTCCTGATAATTTTGCAAGAAAGCTGTATTTTACATTATTAATCTCATTAGTGCAATTTTCCTATAAATAAGTACAAACATTTGAAGGATGATTCTTTCAGAGTGTACTCACTTCTTAGATTGCAACTCAGCATCCTTCCTCCTGGCCAGAAGAGTGCTTGGTTACTATAGTAATAAATGTCAAAGTAACTAAAAAAGTCTAAATTTTCAACACTGAAAAATCTAGCATAGCATTTATACTTCTCTAAATATTGAAGGAAGAAAAGTCCTCACAATGAAAATTAAGATACTGTTGTGAAGATTATTATAAATTCCTGTTCTTAATCTAAATGTAATTTAGCACGGCAAACCAGTATGAAAAGAAATTTATTGTAAAAGGCATAAAAATTACTAGTGTAAAGAAGAAAACAAATGTATCTCCAAAAGAAGTCAAAAGCAATCATTAACTTACTTCAATAAAAAATACAACTTGGCCAGCCAAGTTGTAATGCATTCCTTGAAACCGCATTAGTTCTCATGGCTCAGACCAAAGATGCGAAAGATCTTTTGATCAATTTAAAGTGGCCACTGACCAAATCAATTTCTCTGAGAGAAATCTTTAAACAATTTTTTCAGCCTAACCCCTCTTCAACCCACTCAGATGGCTCATGATTTTTTAGGTACTCAACAGTTTAAAAGTATGTGGCCAGTCCAAGGCAAAGTATTATGCTGTTTGCCTAACTGTAAAATTAACATATATGGAACATAAGATTTGAACTAATCTGAAAAACTCAGTAACATATTTAACTAATTTTTTAAAACTTACTGAGGGAACAAAATTAATTTTATTTCATTTATACTAGAACAGGAAGGCCCAGAAAGGCCATGCAATTGCAACAGAATGATCAGCACCAGTTGATGAAGCAGACATTGGTGGGTCAGTATGGACCACTAGCATACAAGACCCTGCCGCATCTGTATAATCTGGAGTAAGGCCGCCTGCACATCTTCATCCATGTGACCCTTGAGACAAAGAAGAAGAGAAATATTTTATGTTATCTTCATTTACACAATATTTCTAACTAAAGACAAAGGCTTTATATAATAGGGCTTAATTAGTTGTGATTCACCAAATGCCAAATCCTTACTACCTTGGTTACAGCCTGAAGGATTTATTGGAAAATACATTGGAATTTTTAAAACTCAATTTAGAAGTAGTGCTCACTGCCCAGCCAGAGAGGCTCAGTTAGTTTAGTGTCATCCTGTGCACAGAAAGAAAACATACCTGGGTAGAATCACTTATGAAAGGCAGCCAATTGATGTTTCTCTCTCTCCCACACCCCTTCTCTCTCATCCTTTTTCTCTCTAAGCATGTATGCAGGTGAAGACTGAAATAATACTAATATTTAAAAAAACCGTAGTGCTCACCAGTTTCTCTTAACATCTATTATTAGGAAACAGATGGACACACATCTCTCTTATAACAGCTTGGATAATAAGGAAGAGAATGAGTTATAAATGAGCAAAGTAAACTATAAGGAAATTTTTATTTTTGCTCTTGAGAGGTTTTTTTTTTTTAATGAGAAGAGTAATTAATGAAAAATCCCCATATTTTACATAAAATCATATATATAATTTTGCAACTTGCCTTTTCACCCAATGTTATAGAAATCTATCCTGTTATATGCCTATTTAAAAATCCTATCTAATAAAAGAGTAACATGCAAATTAACCATCACTCCATTACTCCACAAGCCACACTCATCAGCCAATCAGGAGTGAGTACGCAAATTAACCCCAACCAAGGTGGCTGCAGCCAGAGAGAGAGCAGGAAGGAAGCTTGGGTTTCCCCAGCGACAGAGGAAGCAAAGCTTTCTGCATATCCAAGGCCTCCACTTCAGGCCACAAAGTTTTAATTATAGAAGATAAATAAATCCCAACAAATATGGCAGCAGCCACAGAGCTGGAGAGAGCAGGAGACTAGGGTTGCCCCCTGTGATGGAGGAAGTCAGGCTTCTGCAGCTCTGATCTGCCTTGGCCTCTGCTTAAGGTTACTAAGTTTTAATTATAGAAGATAAATAAATCCCAACAAAAATGGCTGCTGCCACAGAGTGAGCAGACAGCTTGGCTCCAGAATACAAAGTTTCAATTGTAGAAGATAAATAAATCCCAGATACCAGGGCCTCCAATTGGGTTGCCGTGGGGCGTGGCTGGTCTGCAAACCACCACAGGCCCTTCGCCCAGGCCGCCCCACACCCCAAGGGAAACCCCCACCCTGATCCGGGACACCCTTCAGGGCAAACAGCTGGCCCCCACCCATTCACCAGGCCTCTATCTTATCTATTAAAAGAGTAATGTGAAGATTGACCATCACTCCAATACACAAGATGGCTAACCCCATGTGGTCAAAGATCCTGTCCCATGTGGACACAAGATGGCCACCACAAGGTGGCCAGCAGGGGAGGGAGGTTGGGAGGGACCAGGCCTGTAAGGGAAGGCAGTTGGGTGTGATCAAGCCTGCAGAGGAGGGTAGTTATGGGTGACCAGGCCAGTAGAGGAGGGAAGTTGGGGGTGGCTGGCACTGCAAGGGAAGGCAGTTAGGGGCAAGCAGACTGGTAGGAGAGCAGTTAGGCATCCATAAGGCTGGCAGGGATGTGGTTAGGGGTGATCAGGCTGGCAGGCAGAAGCGGTTAGGGGCAATCAGGAAGGCAGGCAAGCAGTTGGGAGCTAGCAGTCTTGGATTAAGAGAGGGGCAGTTAGGCATCCTTCGAGGGGTCCAAAATTGGAGAGGGTGCAGGCTGGGCTGAGGGACACCCCTCATACCCGTGCACAAATTTCGTGCACTGGGCCTCTAGTATTATATAATATCCCACTGTGTGAATGATTCATAATTTCTTTATCCATTCCCCCAATAATGGGCATTTAAAGGTGTTTCCAATCTTATGAGCCAATCCCTAGAAAACAAATTGATGGGTGAAAAAGCAAGCTAAATTTTCAATTTTGCTAGGTACTTTAAAATTTCCTTCTATAGAGATTATAACAATTTACACCCCTACTAACAGGGTATAAATGCCCATTTCCCACAATACCCAGGCCAATGTTATAGTCCATTATCTTAGTTAATATTTGCCAATCCTATAAGTGAAAAATGGTATCTTCTTATTTATTTGAATTTCCCCCATTACTGCTGAGGTTGAGATCTTTTTACACAAACATTAGCCATTCTTATTTAGAAAGAAACACTTTAAACATAAAAAGAGGGCAAGAGGGTTGAATAAATGCAAGTCAACGTGGTGAGCTTATTACAGCTCCCCCTTCTTCTTCTTTACTGGAGCACTTGAACAGGTTTCAGCATAACATTTCCTATTTATAGAAAAAAATTTTCCTTCTAAAATTTGTTTCTATAACAGCAGGATGTTTAAATTTCAAACATTATCCATAGTTGACTAAACTAAATTTCTTAGTTAACTTTATGATGCCAGAAGGGAAGACTATTTCAGATGTCAACTGCTTTTGTTATATTTAATTAGGAGTCAGTAGAAAATAATTTCAGAAGCATACATTCAAAGTTGAAAAGTTTGTTAGTTTGTAGTGTCTTTTGGGAAAGCATGCTCTTCCTCTCTTGGCCAATATAAGAGCTGAGTGAGTTCCCCACCCTCTCCAATACAGATCTCTACTCTTCTACTATTTCTCCTCCTAAACTTCCCATTCATGGTCCCTCAACAGTCTTCTCCAATAACAGCAATATATTTCCCAATCCTGGCCTATCTTTCACCTATTCAAAAGAAAGTAGCCAAAGATATTTTCTTTTATCATACCAATTCATTCTTTTCCATTGGTTTCCTTTTCCCTTCCTCTGCCCCTTCCCTTTTCTTTATTTTTTTACAGAGAGGAAGGGAGAGGGATAGAGATTTGGAAATATCGATGAGAGAGGAACATCAATCAGCTGCCTTCTGCACACCTCCTACCGGGGATGTGTCTGCAACCAAGATACATGCCCTGGGACCTATCAGTCCACAGGCCAACACTCTATCTTCTGAGCCAAACCAGTTAGGTCAAAGAAGGGAATTCTTAATCTTATACTTAACTGAGTTTAAGGTTCAATCTATACTAATAAAAGTATAATATGCTAATTAGACTGGGAGACCTTCCGGACCTGGATGTCCTTCTGGACAAAGCCATGGTGGTGGGGCCAAGGCAGAAGCAGTTAGGGGAGATCAGACCAGGAGGGGAGGACAGTTGTGGGTAATCAGACCAGCAGTGGGGGGTAGTTGGGAGCAAGCAGGCCAGCAGGCGGGCAGTTGGGGGCGATAAGGCTGGCAAGGGGAGGCAGTTAGGGTTGAGAAGGCCAGCAGGCAGAGTCGTTAGGAGTGATCAGGCAGGCAGGTAGGTGAGCAGTTAGGAGCCAGCAGGCCCTGATTACAAGAGTAATGTCCGACTGCCCCCAAAGGGTCCCAGATTGGAGAGGGTGCAGGCTGGGCTGAGGGACATTCCTCACTCCCCACTTCCATGCATGAATTTCGGGCACCAGGCCACTAGTAATATTATTGATAATCTTCTAACAGAACCAACTTTTCCCCTTAAATTATTACAATTCTGGGCACATCTTACTCATTATTTCTGTACTTTTATAGTGTTCTCTACATTTTAAAGAAATACCCCTAAGCTATAAAGAAACAATGATGTCTTTTCCACTCTCCTTTTTTAGGTGACAGCCATGTGTGGCTGTCAAGGAATCATCTCAGCTAGCAGTAGCATTAATATGTGCTAGCATCACATGTTGCCAAACTGCCTATAAAATGAGTGACAAGCAGATGCAGATAACATTAAGTTTAAGATGGTGTGTTGCCATATAGCTTTGTAAATTTCTCTGGGAGATATGCAAGCAATGATTAAAAGAAACAAATTGTTTTTAAATAAGCATATGGGGTTCAACTACTTTAAACATGATTTTCACATAAATCTACTTGAACATGAAAAATTTATTTTCTCCAAAATAATATCCTTTCCAAAGAAGAAATAATTATTTACCTGTGCGGCACTAAGAAGGTGTGTCCGATATATTCCAATTACTTCTTGGTGCTGTCTGTGGGCATCCTAGAAATGTGGGAAGAAAGGCAGAGCAGAATATCAGCATTCATGTTTTCAAACACATGAGGCTAGTCATACTGCTGACCTTGGGCTTGAGGCTACAAAACAGCAGTATTATTAAAATGCTCCTGATGTTTTTTGTAACAAACCACCTTGGACCAACATGCAAAATTTCACAGCATAACAACAGCATGAACTTTTCTCATGAATGTGTGGGAATATTCATAGTGAAAGCAATTATACTTATCCCAGGTCACATAAAATGATTTCCTTAACTGACATCTAAATAATCCAGATACTTACCAACTTATGCTTTAGATTACTGCAAAAGCTTCTTATCTTGTCTCCATCTCTAAATCTGATTCCCTATCAAGCTCTGGAGGTAGAGACAGCCCTTTCCTCATATCCTTTTGGCTTAAAAATCTTGGGTGTCACCTCAGTACATATAAGAGAGAATCCAAACTCATCAGCTTGGTTCTCAACATCTCCACAATTTGGCTGCAAAGATAGCTCCTGCTACTAGCCAGGCTGATGGGTCTTGCATTCCCTGGGCATGCCACTTGCATTCCATCTCCATGGCTGCTTCACACTATTGCCTTTGCCTGAAAGATTGTGTTTTCCTCTCATCTACCCAAACACCACCTACCTTACAAGTTCAGGGCAGTTAGTCCCTTCCTTTTTGAAATTAGCTCCTGCCATACCAGTAATATTTCCTTCCTGGGAGTTAATTATCACTTGGGATCTGGAACTATACTCATAATTCTATATTTTATATTTTTGCTATGTTATTTTACTTTTTTTGGATATATATTTTGACTCATAACTACCCATAATTCCTTGGGGACAACACAGTGTCATGAACATAATTAATAATATTTCCAATTACTCAAGAGACTACCATATCCCTTTGATAAGATCCAAATCAGCAATTCTGAAAAACTGCTATAGGCCAACATTGTTATAAAATGGAAACTTAAAAAAAGAAAAAGTTTCTTCTGTTCAAAAACAATTCATAACAAATACCTGTATAATAGGAAAATATTAGCAACAATTTACATTTGATTATGCTATGTTTTACTTAGCATTTCCATGCATATTATATTAGCTCATTCAATTAAAAAGCAAACAAACAAGTAATCAGTTTTTAACTATCCAATTATGGATGAAGAAGCCAAGTGTTAAGTGAAATATTTCATGTCACTTACTTTTATTTATTATTATATTTTTAAATATATTTTATTGATTTCAGAGAGGAAGGAAGATGGAGAGATAGAAACATCAATGATGAGAATCAATGATTGGTTGCCTCCTGTATGCCCCACATTGGGGATCAGCCCCACAACCTCAGCATGTGCCCTTGACTGAAATAGAATCCAGGACCCTTCAGTTGCAGGCCAGTGCTCTATTCACTGAGCCAAACCAGCTAGAGTTCATGTCACTTGCTTTTATTTTATTTTATTTTATTTTTTTAAAGCCAAGCATTCTTTTTTTTTTAATATATTTTATTGATTTTTTACAGAGAGGAAGGGAGAGAGATAGAAAGTCAGAAACATTGATGAGAGAGAGACATCGATCAGCTGCCTTCTGCACGCCCCGCACTGGAGATGTGCCCTCAAGCGAGGTACATGCCCCCGACCGGAATCGAACCTGGGACCTTTCAGTCCGCAGGCTGACACTCTATCCACTGAGCCAAACCGGTCTCGGTGTCACTTGCTTTTAAATGGCAAGGCTTAGAACTGAGCTCCCATCTTCAGCTTTTAAATCCAAATATTTCCTTTAATATACAAAGGAGATACATATGGATATATACCGTATTTTCCAGCTTATAAGATGACTTTTTAACCCAGGAAAATCTTCTCAAAAGTTGGGGGTCATCTTATACACCGGGTGTCATCTTATAGGACGAGTATATCCCAAACTCTATATTTTAACTGGAAAAGTTGGGGGTCGTCATATACGCCCAGTCATCTTATACACCGGGAAATACATATATATCCATATAGGTATTTATAAGGATATAGGTATCTACACAAATATACTATATATCCAGATATTTTATTTTAATATATAACTAGAGGTCCGGTGCGGGGGCAGGTATCCTTCAGCCTAGCCTGCTCCCTCTCCAATATGGGACCCCTTGAGGGATGTCCGACTGCCCATTTAGGCCTGATCCAGGAGATCCCTCTCATAATCCAGGACTGCTAGCTCCCAACTGCTTGCCTGCCTTCCTAATTGCCCTTAACTCTTCTGCCTGCCAGCCTAATTACCCCTAACCATGTCCCTGCCAGCCTGATTGATGCCTAACTGTTCCCTTGCCATCCTTTTTGCCCCTAACTGCTCTACCCTGTGAGCCTGGTCATCCCAAATTGCCCTCCCTTACACCCCTGGGTCCTCCCCAACTGGCCTTCCCTACAGGCCCAGTCACCCCCAACTTCTCTCCTCTGCTAGCCTGGTCACCTCTAACTGCCCTCCCCTACAGGCTTGCTCACCCCCAACTGCCCTCCCTTGCAGGCCTTGTCCTTCCCAACTGCCTTCCCCTGCTGGCCATCTTGTGTCCACATGGGGGCAGGATCTTTTGACCACATGGGGGCAACATCTTGTATGTTGGAGTGATGGTCAATCTGAATATTACTCGTTTTTTAGATAAGACAGAGACCTGGTGAATGGGTGGAGGCCACCTGGTTTGCTCTGAATGGTGACTTAGACAGGGTGAGTGTTCCCTTGGGGTGTAGGGTGGCCTGGACAAGGGGCCTGTGTTCGTTTGCAGGCTGGACACGAACCCCCCTGGCTCCCCCCCAAATACCCCCCAGTGACCCATTTGGAGACCCTGGTATCTGGGATTTATTTATCTTCTACAATAGAAACTTTGTAGCCTGGAGCAAAGTCAAGCCTTCTGCTGCAGTCATTGAAACATTGTACCCTTAAGCAGAGGCCTTGCCAGGCCAGGGTTGCAGAAAGCTTGGCATCCTCCATCACCAGGGGCAACCCAAGCCTCCCTCCTGCTCTCTCTGTGGCTGTAGTCATCTTGGTTGGGTTAATTTGCATACTCAATCTGATTGGCTGGTGGGCATGGCTTGTTGGTGTAGCAGAGGTACAGTCAATTTGCATATTACTCTTTTATAAGATAGAATGATATAGAGCATAAAACTATAGAAATGCCTATTTTAATTCAGAAAGATAAAAGATTATTTAAAAACTCCCTTTAGTTTACAGAAATGATATCAAGCATTTTCTCAGACCACAGTGGCATAAAACTGGAAATAATAAAAACAACATAAAGAAATCAAACACATGGAGACTAAACAGCATGCTATTAAACAAGGCTGGGTAAAAAGAGAGATCAAGGAAGAAATAAAAAGATATCATTGCAACAAATGACAATGACAACACAACAATACAAAATTTATGGGACACAGTGAAAGCAGTCTTGAGAGGGAAGTTCATAGCCCTACAAGCCAACTGCAAAAAATAGGAAACAATGGTAATAAATTTCCTAACCCTACAACTCAAAGAGCTAGAAAGAGAGCAACTATAAAAGCCCGGTGTAAGCAGAAGGAAGGAAATAGTAAAGATCAGAGCGGAGATAAACAACATAAAGACCAAAGAAACAATTCAAAAGATCAACAAAACCAAGAGCTGGTTCTTTGAAAGGATAAACAAGATTGATGGACCTCTAGCCAGGCTCACCAAGAAGAATAGAGAGAAGATGCAAATAAACAAAATCAGAAATGAAAGAGGAGAAATAACAACAGACTGGCCGAAATACAAAGGATTGTTAAAAAATACTATGAACAACTCTATTCCAACAAATTGGACAACCTGCAAGAAATGGACTTATTCCTAGAAAAATATAATCTTCCAAAACTCAATCAGGAAGGATCTAAACATCTCAATAGGCCAATAACAATGGAAGAAATTGAAGCAGTCATCAAAAAGCTTCCAGCAAACGAAGGCCAGGGACCAGATGGCTACACAGGAGAGTTTTACCAAACATTCAAAGAAGAATTAAAATTTATCTTCCTCAGACTATTCAAAAATATTCAAGAAGAAGGAACACTTCCAAACACCTTCTATGAAGCAAGAATCATCCTAATACCAAAACCAGATAAAGACAACAAAATGAAAGAGAATTATAGGCCAATATCTCTCATGAACATAGATGCCAAAATCCTCAACAAAATTCGAGCAAATAGGATCCAGCAGTACATCAGAAAGATCATACACCATGACCAAGCAGGATTCATCCCAAGAATGCAAGGATGGTACAATATCTGCAAATCAATAAACGCGATACATCACATAAACAAATTGAGACATAAAAATCACAGAGTCATATCAATTGATTCAGAAAAAGCATTTCACAAAATCCAATACCCTTTCTTAAGAAAAACTCTCAGCAAGGGGGAAATAGAAGGATCATACCTCAACATCATAAAAGCCATATATGATAAACCCACAGCTCACATCATACTCAATGGGCAAAAACTAAAACCATTTCCCCTAAGAACAGGAACAAGACAGGGATGCCCACTCTCATCTCTCCTGTTCAACATAGTACTGGAAGTATTAGCCATTGCAATTAGACAAGAAGAAATAAAAGGCATCCAAATTGGAAAAGAAGAAGTAAAGCTGTCCTTATTTGCAGATGACATGATACTGTACATAAAAAACCTGAAGGACTCCATCTCAAAACTAATTGACTTAATAAATGAATTCGGCAATGTAGCAGGATACAAATTTAATGCTAAGAAGTCTGTGGCATTTCTATACACTAATAATGAAATTACCGAAAGAGAGACTAAAAATCAATCCCATTTACCATCACGCCAAAAAAATTAAGATACCTAGGAATAAACCTAACTAAGGAGGTAATAGACCTATATGGAGAAAACTACAGGACATTGAAAAAAGAGATAAAGGAAGATGTTAACAGATGGAAGAGCATTTCATGCTCATGTATTGGGAGAATCAACATCATTAAAATGTCCATACTATCCAAAGCAATCTACAGATTCAATGCACTACCCTTTAAAATACCAATGAGGTATTTCACAAACCTAGAAAGAATTCTTCAAAGATTCATCTGGAACAAAAAAAGAACACGTATAGCCAAGCAATTCTGAGAAAGAAGAATAAAGTAAGTGGGATCTCAATACCAGATTTCAAGCTATCTTATAAAGCAACTAAATGTTCTCAAAACAGCCCGGTACTTGCACAAGAACAGACATATAGACCAATGGAATAGAATAGAGAACCCAGATATCCACTCAAACCACTATGCTCAATTAATATTTGACAAAGGCGGCATGAACATACAATGGAGCCAAGATAGCCTCCTCAATAAATAGTGTTGGGAAAATTGGACAGATACACGCAAAAAATGAAACTGGACCACCAACTTACATCAAATACAAAAATAAACTCAAAATGGATACAGGACTTAAACATTGGACAGGAAACCATAAAAATACTAGAGGAATCCACAGGCAGCACAATATCAGACTATGCCAAAAGAACTTCTTCACTGATACTGCTCCAAAGGCAATGGAAGCTTAAGAAAAAATAAACAAATGGGACTATATCAAAAGAAAAAGCTTTTGCACAGCAAAAGAAACTATCAACAAAACAACAAGAAAGACCACTGTATGGGAGAACATATTTACAAATGTTATCACTGATAAAAGTTTAATCTCCAACATCTACAGCAAACTTATACAACTTAATAAAAGGAAGATAAACGATCCAATAAGAAAATGGGCAACGGACCTAAATAGAACCTTTTCGAAAGATGTCAGAAAGAAGGCCAAGAGACACATGAAAACATGTTCAAAGTCACTAATTATCCGAGAGATGCAAATCCAAACCACAATGCGATACCATCTTACACCTGTCAGAATGGCAATCATCAACAAATCAACAAACGACAAGTGTTGGCCAGGATGCGGAGAAAAAGGAACCCTTGTGCACTGCTGGTGGGAATGCAAACTGGTGCAGCCACTGTGGAGAACAGTATGGATTTTCCTCAAAGAACTAAAAATGATCTCCCATTTGACCCAGAAATCCCACTCTTAGGAATATATCCTAAGAAATTACAAACACCAATCAGAAAGGATCTATGCACTCTTTGTTCATAGCAGCACAATTTACCATAGCTACAATTTGGAAACAGCCTAGGTGCCCGTCAGCAGATGAGTGGATCAGAAAACTATGGTACATCTACACAATGGAGTTCTATGCTAGAATTCTTACCATTTGCAGCAACCTGGATAGAACTGGAGAGCCTTATGCTTAGTGAAATAAGCCATTCAAGAAGGAGAAACACCACATGATCTCACTCCTTTTTGGATAATAAAGAACATTATAAACTGATGAACAAAAGGACAGACACAGAAGCAGTAAAGCATCAAACAGACTGTCAAATTACAGCAGGAAGTTTAAGGAGAGGTGGGGTAGATAAGAGATCAACCAAAGGAGTTGTATGAATGCATATAAGCATAACCAATGAACACAGACACTGGGGGGTTGGGATATGCCTGAGAGGGGTTGGGGGGGCAATGGGGAGATATGTATACATGTAACACAATAAAATAAATAAATTAAAAAAATAATAAAAACTCCCTTTATTTTAGTGGACCATTACTTTAGATAGTGTGCTGCAGTTACCAGATTTGGAGTCAGCAAATCTCAGGATTAAATCCTAGCTGTATGACCCCAGGTATGAAGTATTTCCATCTTTGTTTCCTTAATAAGGTTAGTAAATGGGGGAATAAAACTTTAAAGATTTTGATGAATTTAAAGTTTAAAGTATGTAAAACATGTAGTATAGTGCCTGGTATGTCGTAGGCACTAAATAAGGTATATTATACCACTAGTGAAAGTAACTTTTACCAAAAAAAGATTACTTTCTTGGATCTGAACACAGCCACCAATTAACCTGATTTCTAAATAAGCTTTTATAAACAAACAAGCTAATGTTACCCTGCATACAGCAGCGTGAAGCCCTGCGGGCTTGGGGTACTTACAGTCAGCTGCTGCTGCAGGGAGTGCACTTGGTGCTGTAGAGTGTCAATCAGCTGGCTCTGTCTCTTGCTGGGACTCCCACTTAGATAGGTGAGCTGTGAAAGGCCATTCAGTGCCTGTTTTAGTCTTTCTACATCATTAAGCAGCTCAGTTATCTTATAAAAAAAATAAAAAAGTTGTGGGAAAAACATGTATTACTCATTTACAATAAACATTTTTACACAGTATATACAATAATTTAATTTCTTGAATTATTTTTCTCTCAGGAATTCCTTACAAAAGCATTATAAAATTAAGAATGAATATGGGTATACACTAAGATTTGAGTGTGACCCAGATCTTATTTTTAGATAACACATAAAATACCTATGAAGTCAGATAGACTATATTCCAGGTCATTTGAAATATAGGAAAGTAGAGGAGGTTCTCTCCAACAAAGTTGAAAAGTAAAAAAAAAAAAAAAAAAAAGTGGCTCATATATATCTAGCATTAACTTATGTGTGCTGTTCCTTTCAAGAACATATGATTTTAGACTACTTTGTCTTTAAAAGGGAAAAAATAGAGATTTTGTTTAGAATAATGGGAACAGCATAGGCTTTAAGCCTTTAAATTAGATCTGATGTTTATTAGCTGTGCGAGGTTGGCTCATTTCCTTTCTTTTTCTAAGCTTTAATTTCAGTAACAGTGAAAGAGGGAAAATTTGTTATAGTTAAAAAAATCAAATGCTACCATAAAGATATGCCTGGTACATAGCACATGCTCAATTAAGGCAACAATTATAATTATATATTAATAACTTACTATAATGATATATAATTTATTCACAACTACCTTCTATTAACCATTTAAAGCCTGGGTCATCTGAGCAGAGGTGTCAGTATCTACATCTCTACGCTGAAGAGGGGTAGGGCTGTGTCTACTTTTACTCTGCTGTGTCCCCAGCACTGAGCATAGCACCTGGCATGCAGAAGGCATTTAACAATTATTTGTTGAACTGATAAAACTGCATTCAGTCTCCCTGATTTCTCATCTTCACAGTAAACACTTCATGCAACTCTTTGGTCTGCAAATATTGTTGAGCACCTATCATGCAAATTATAACATGAGAATGAATGATAAGAAGAAAAGGTAAATTACAGGTTTTTTTTCCCTAAAAACTGGTTGGGAAGCTCAACCACATAATTTTGACACTGTAACATGTTTTAAGAAGATGGCAAAGCCAATACAAAACATGCATTTTGAAAGAGGAAGACTTTACTGTGGACTAGTTGGATAGTGAAGGATTTGGGAAGGAGGACAAGTGCTGACACAAGGATTAAGGAATTAACAGAATTTGACTCAGTACAAAGGAGGGCAGCACATTCGGGGCAAAGAGAACCAGTCTGTAGAAAGATGGGGACAGAATGTACAGCCAACTGGAGGACTTGGCATACTGATATGGGTGAGTGCCAAGATTAAGTTTGGGGTGTTCCCCGACATCCTTGGTTTCTTGCAGGCCAGAAACATAGCTTTTTCTCTCCCCTCCTCACCATTCTTCAGGTACCCCAAACCCACTGGATCCATTATGAGGTACATGAACCTTGAATCTCCCCATATTTCCTCAATTCTTGGCTGTACCAGCTGAGGAAACAAAATGCAAAATTCTTTTTATTTTATGTGACTACACTTTTTTTTTCCAATTCTGAAATTTTTTACACATCAGTAGTCAAACAGAAAGGTGGCATTTAATGGTCACTATGCTTCTGTAAACTTTCTGTGGGATACTAAAATAGTGCTCTGTTCTGCTCTGGGGTTTCCAATGCAAAGCCACAAAGATGACTCAGGGCCTACCTTATTATCTTTTGCTTCAATTTGCTTAGCGGATTCCTGTATTCTTGTCTGCAACTCTGTGATTGTTGATAATGACTTATCACATCTCTCCTGTTGATCCTTGATTTCTTGCTCAATGCTAAAATGTAGTAATTCTTTATCACCTTTAGCAGATAGTTCCCTTTTTTTGGCATGCAAAATCTCCTCACATACTTCTTCATACTTTCTATTCAGTTTGGTCAACTTTTCATTTAAGTTGGAAATCTGTGTCTCCAAATCACTTTTGGTTGCTTTATATTTAGACATATCAACTACCTCTCTTGTTTCTAATTTTTTTAATGCTTGTTTACTATTCTGAACCTCCAACTGAAGTTTGGATATTTCTTCAGTTTTGTTTTGGTTTTCTTCTTCCTTGGCTTGCAAGGTAGCTTTTATAATTCCAAATTCTTTCTCAAATGCTTCTTTCATCTGCAAATGCTTGGCCAGGGGCACTGAAGAGTTCTTTTGGTTTTCCAGCAATTGATGCAGCTTGGTCACTGTCTGCTGCTCCTTCTCATAACACCTTTGCTTATTCGTCAATTCTTCCCTTAGAGTCTCAATTGTGCCCTTAAGAGATTTTTCCAGGGCCTCTACCTGTTCCAATGGAACATACTGCTTTTGCAAAAGTGTCTGTGCTATAAGGATGTCAGAAGTTTGTTTGGCATTTTCTTCTACTAACTTCTCTTTCTCATTCTTTTCCTCTGTGTATTTCTGTAATAGGTCTTTTAACTGTCTGTTCAGCTCTTTTGTTTTTCTGCTTAATGCTCTTTCCATTTCATGAGAATTCTCAATGAGAACATTCTTGTCCCTTAAATCTTTCTGAAGAATGAAAATCTCTTCCTTTAACTTGTCATTCTCTTGTTTGCACTTCTTGGTCTCTTCATCCCTGGCATTATACTTTTGTGTCTGCTCTGATAACTGTTCTTTGAGTTCTTTCTCTATTGCCTTAAATTTTTTCTCACACTCTTCAAAGATAGCAACCGGAGCATATTTTACTTTAATGCATTCTTGTATCGTGTCAAGTTCCTTTTTCTGCGCTTCAATTTCAGCATGCAGTGTCACAATCTCTTCTTGGCCTTTCTTGTAGTTGGCCAATATTTCTGCACTATTCTCCTGTACCTTTCTCATGCTCTTACTGACAGCACTCACCTTTTCCTCATGCTCCCTTCGGCTGATGTACTCAGCTTTCATTTGGTTCTGAGTGTTTTCCAGGTTTCTTCTTAATATTTCATTCTCATCTTTTATTTTCACAAATTCTTTATTTACATGTTCAAATTTTTTCTTCACATCTAACAATTCTCTGCTGGTTTTATCTAATGTGCTACTTAATGCAGTTTTAATCTCTTCATGGGTTTTAACTGGTACATACTGATTACTCATAGTCTTTTTCAAGTTGGTGTTTTCAGACATGAGTAAATATACTTTCTCTTGGTCTTCACCACATTTCTTATTAAGTTCAGAGAGCTGTTTTTTAAGTTCACCAATACTGGACTTCAGAGTCATCATCTCTTTTTCATGTTTCTCAGGAGATATGAACATAGCTTCTAGGCGGTTAACATTTTTATTTAAATTATCATTTTCCATCAACAATTTCTCCATTTCCAACTTCTTTTCTGTGTATTTTTCTGTTACATCTAAAAGCTTTTTATTTAAATCATCAATAATTACATCATATGACTTTTTTATTTCTTCACTTACTTTTAAAGGAATGTAATGATTTTTCATTTCAGTTGTTAAGTTATGTACTTGCTGGTTGAGGAGCTTATTTTCCAGATAAGCCTTTTCGATTTCCTTTTGTAAGGTCTGATTTTTGGATATTAACTCAGTGACCTTCTTCCCAAGTTCTCCTGACTTTTGTTCTAATCTTCTCTTGAGCTGCTCATGTTCCTCTGGTTTGACATGCTGAGAAATCTTAGCCTTAAAATTCTCAAGCTCTCGCTTTAATTGTTTAATTTCACTAAGTGATTTTTCATTTTCTCTTTCCATATCAACTAAGTTTTTTGCCTTCTCATTTACTTCATTCGATAATAAGCTCTTCATATTTTCAAATTTTTCTTTTGGAATGGAAAGGGCCAACTTTACTAACAATTCTTTTATCTGGCCTTCCATCTCTGTGACCCTTCTCCCTTTCTTCTCTCGCTCCATTTCACACATACTGAATTCCTTCTGCAGTCGCTTATTTTCTTCTACCAGCTTGCCTTTATCCCACTTAAACTCTTCTACTAACATCTCATTTTGTTTGATTTGGTTTCTTAATTTTTCCACTTCTGCTGAAGCACCTTCATACTTTGCTTTCATGTCTTTCAACTGATCCTTCAGTTCCTCCATTAGTCTGTGATTCCCTGAAGCTGCTTCACTTGTAAGATGCTCTTTAAGGGCAAGAAAATGAGTCTGCATTTGTTTAACTTTCCCTTCTGACTCATACATTCTTTTCTGCACATCTTTTAATGCATCTTCTAATTGCTTTATCTGTTCATCTGAATCCTCCTTGATCCTTTCACATTCTAATGCTAATGCTTTGCACTCAGCCACTTTATGAGCCAGTTCATTTTGGAGCTTGAGTCGGTCCTGTTTTGCTGATTCACAGAAAGTTCTCATTGCTTCTAACTCTTTCTTTAAAATTTCGTTTTCAGAATATGAAGTTTGATTGGGTAAGGACAGCTCCAGTGGTCGTAACATAGATCTGCTTTGCATATGAGCTGGCACACCTGTGGAAGTACACTGAAAAAAGGAAAACAAAAAGAAATCAATCACAAAAGCTTAAAGAAGATACTTACAAAGTAGCCACATCATCAGTAGTCAAAGAAAAATATAGGACTGATTTGTGAATTAAAAAAACAGTTCTGGGTATGATTTCCTAATAAACACTTATGCAGTGACATTTTGAAAGTCTATTCACATAAGTGTACTTCCAGCAGAAGAAAACAGTTGTGGCCTCTGGAGACTACTTTCTCTTTCCTCATTCACAATACCTACCCCACATATGAATATCAACTCAAACAAAACACATTTATTACTGCTATGTCTTGTGGCACATAATATAATTAGAACTTCAAATCTGAAGCCATCAGAACCCTTGAAAAAAAGTGATATTATTTAATTTCTAATAAAGTATCTGACTTCTGAGTACCCTCATCGTTAACTGCAATGTAGATTCTTAAGTTATAAAAATACTACCAAAATAAACCCAGCTAGTGTGAGAGTGATCAAGAGAATGATGTTAATCAACGCTCACAAAAGCCCACAAGTTTCTTCTCTGAAATAAAGAGATAAATTAGAACTTTGCATATAATCTTATTATAAAATTTGATGGACATCTGTTCTCTCATTAAATGTTGACAAAAAAGAAACATAATTAAACTCAGTAAAACAGTTCATAAATATCAGAATATATAATCGTGAAAGATTAAATTTATTTGTATTTTTTCCCACACAGCCAATTACAATAAGGACTCATTACAATTACTAATTCATTGATAAAAGTGATGTGCTATGAGTACATTCTACTATTTTAGTATTCTTAATTCAATCTACACTGCCTTCTTCTGGATCAAGAAGAAAATTAATAATATGAAATAATTTCCCAGCCTCAGTTTTCTTTTCATTATCATTCAATTTACCAATTACTTTTAGACTGAGACTACTATAATTTATCAACAAGTTATTTACACAGCTTTTTAATTTCCATACTTATTTTATTACAGTTAAATGTTACCTAATCTTCAGTAGTATTCAGTTGACTAATAACCATTCTCTCAACTTAGAATCTTAGAAAGATCTAAAATGATCATAGACATTTCACTCTGCCTACAGATGGAGGCATGAAAAAAGACCTTTGAAGCTCAAATATTTATCAGTTCTACAGTCCATAGGATGTACTACAAATGTAAACCCTGTTTCTACTGCAAACTAAAAGTGAAAAACAGGTAAATAAGTAAGAAAATTAGACAATATTCCTTCGTGGAAGCTTTATTTGTTTTGAGGAGAATTTCTAAAACAGCATTTTTGAAAGTAAAGAAAATTATATTGCAAAGTCAAAACAAATGACTTTTTAATTATTCATACCTATCTTCCTCTTTTTATGGGAAAATATGAAGAGTTAACCACCTGCTGTAATAGAGGCTTACTGTAAAGGCCATGAAGTTGTAATTCAAATCTCTCATTTAAGCCACTGTCATCAAAAACACGCTAGGGGGCACCAGAAACAGCAATATCTACTTTTATTAAAATTAAGAATGCCAAGACCAACTTACTTTTTTTTACAATGAAAACCATAATCAATGAATATATTCTTGGTAAATACAGAAGTTGTTCTCTTTTATAAAAGGCTGACATATTTTAATAAATTTTTAAATTAAAAAATAGCATTACCTGTGAGTCTGTCATGTACATTTGACCTTGTTTAAGAAGCATATCTTCTTTTCCTAAATAAATCCAAATAAATGATATGAACTTCATTATCAATACTAAAGAAGGCTAAGTAATAATTTGTTGTTATTATCTCTCCTTTATCTTTAAAACAAAAGAGAAGCATGAGTTACAGTATAAAATTATTCTTGTTCTAAAATATTCATATTTTACCTTGTACACAAGGGAAGTATCCATATTCTTCTGAATAGATAATACGTTCCCTTTAGAAACATATAACACTGTGTCCCACCAGGGTGGCTCAGTGGTTGAATGTTGTCCTATGAATCAGGAGGTCCCAGTTTGATTTCTGGTCAGGGCACATGCCGGGGTTGCAGCATGAAGGTGGTAGCCAATCAATGATTCTTTCTCATCACTGATCTTTCTATATCTCTCTCCCTCTCCCTTCATCTCTGAAGTCAATTAGATATACATATGTGTGTGTGTGTGTGTGTGAGACATATAAAAAACTGTTGACTAAATAAGCTACATTTATGACATGCACTAACCACCAGGGGGTAGATGCTTAAAAATGCAGGAGCTGCCCCCTGGTGGTCAGTGCATTCCCAGAGCCAACCTCCCACCGTCCCTCCCCCTCAGTGGCTGGCCCCTATAGACTGGCCCCGATCAGGACTGGGTGAGACAGCCCCAATCGGCCCCAATTGCCAGCTAAGCCAAGGAGCCCCACCCGTGCACAAATTCGTGTACCAGGCCTCTAGAAATTATTATAAAATATGTATCTTATAATTAATCAAAATAAAAATGTTTTTGCAATTTACAGGATAAATATTAATATTCAATGGGAAGCAAAAAATAGATATTCTAGAGAAACTGTTTAAAATTGAAAAACAATACATAAAAGTGAAGATTAATTATGTATAGTCTTAAAATAAGTAATTGTTATGAAACTTCTAACTAATTTTAAAATTACCGGCATTGGGACTATATCCAAAGATTTCTCCAAATCAGAAAACTATGTGTACTTCCATAAAAAACAAATCCCAAATATCACAAGATAAATGTCTATTAACAAACAAAGCAAATTTGGTAATTTGTATTATATACAGTTTTTAAAATAGGGGCTAAGGAAAGTCAGAGCCTTAGAGATTATCAGATATTATGTTAGAGGTTTGCAGTTCCAGGTGTTGAGGTATAACACACAGGTAGTTGGATGATGTTTAGCAGGAGTAGAATATACAGATAGACAAAATAAGTAGGCATAAGCATTGTTCTTTGATCAAACTGGGTGAACTGAAATGATAATCTACATTTTTATACTTACGATTACTGAAATGACTTCCTGATCCTACATGATCACTCTGAAATCAAAAGTATAAATTAAAACATTTTAGGTGAATACTTCTTCACTTTGTTATATTTTATACTACTTTAGCTCTAAACCTTGTAGTCACTAAAACTACAATTTCAACATTCCTTGTTTCTCCTGAGTATTTTTCTACTAGAACCACAAAGACACAGCACTAGCAACAATTAGAGAAATAGATTGGGAATGAACTATTTCACTAAGCATTTTAATAAAAACAGCAAAGTGCTTCAAGGAAAAACTGTATTGCTCAAAAAAAAAAAGTGAGTCCCAAATGAATTAAAACAACTTTCACTGCATATTCTTTGCTGCTTCTTTTCCTTCAAAGAAGGAAATGCCTCATTTGCACAATATTACTTTAACACTATTGGGAGCAGGAAGGAAATCCTACCTCATTAACTGTGAAATAATAATGTTAACTTCTTTCAGAATTCATAGAATACCCATTACTTTTGAAATAAAAGGAGACAGCAGGAAATGAAATTAAGGCAAAGACCTACACTCAGTAATAAACCCATCAATGCAACAGGAAAAGAAAATTAAGAAACTTAAGATGCTCTGAATCAAAATATATTAGGATTGCTCTTTTTTTCAAGTAAGCCAAATAGAAAGAATCTAGCATATAAATTTTAAAAATTATACCTTCAAGAGTGAAGATATGCAGATGAAGTTAATGTTGGTATATTTGTGTGTATTATACTAATAACTATAGGTCAAACTCTGATACAGGAGACCACAATAAAAAAGGTCCTTTTTTTAATCCTCACCTGAGGATATGTTTATTAATTTTTTTAGAGAGAGAGAAATAAATATTACAAGAAATGTTAAAGGGACTTCTTTAAAAATAAGGATAAAAAGAAACATAAATATAATAAAATATCAACTTCATACCTATATAATGATCACTTTAAATGTAAATGGTTAAATCATCCAATCAAATAACATGAGGCAGCCAGTCCTAGAGGGTAATTCATAGCAATACAGGTATACCTCACGAATCAAGAATAATATCAAATAAACAATCTAACCTTCATCTAAAGAAACTAGAAAAAGAACGAAGAAATCCCAAAGTGAGCAGAAGGAAGGAAATAATAAAATCTGAATGTAATAAACAAAGTGCAGTCTCAAAAACAGCACAAAAGATCAATGCAACCAAGAGCTGGTTCTTTGAAAAGATAAACAAAATTGATAAACCATTTATTAGACTCATCAAGAAAAAAGAGAGAACCCAATGAAATCAGATATGAGAAGTTACAACTGACACCACAGAAATATAAAGGGTTATAAGAAAATACTATGAACAATTATATGCCAACAAATTAGACATTCTGGAAGAAATCTTTAAATTCCAAAAAAAAATGTACGATCTTCCAAGACTAAATCAAGAAGAAACAGAAAATCTGAACAGACCGATTACAACCAATAAAATAAAAAAATCCCAACAAACAAAAGTCCCCAAATGACTTCACATTTGAATTTACCAAATACTGAAAGAAGAATTAAGACCTACCCTTCTCAAACTATTCCAAAAAAATTCAAGTAGAGGAAGGGATAAAGATGATGTAGTACATATGTAAAATGAAACATGACTTGACTATAAAATAGAATGAAATCTTACTATGACAAACATGGATGGAACTAAAGTGTATTGTGCTAAGTGAAATAAATCAGATAGAGAAAGACAAATACAAAATGATTTCTCTTGTATGTATGTGGAATATAAAGAACAAAATAAACAAACAAAACAGAAACAGTCATAGATGCAGAGACCAAACTAATGGTTCCAGTGGGGAAAGGGTTTGGAGGCACAGTGAAAAAGGTGATTATAAATTGGTAACTACAAAATAGTCATAGGGATGTAAAGTACAGCATAAGTCAATAATATTGTAATAACTATGTGGGTACTAGGTGGGTATTTGAATTATCAGGGGGATCACTTTGTAAATTATATAAATGTCTAACCACTTTGCTGTATGTCTGAAACTAATATAAAGTAATATAATTTAAAAAAAAAGTCAAAACAAAAAAGTTACCTTTGCTAGGTTCTTTGGAGCTATATTCCCCAATAAAGATGAAGATTCACACTAAAAAGTCACCCTCTTCAGTGAACCCCAGTGATGAACGACATTTATAAAATATATATTATGACCTTGCAAAATGAATCTATGTAGTTAAAATTCAGGAGAGTGGTTACCCATGGTGCATTCCGCAAGTGTGAGGAGGCTTTTGGATACTCATAATGCTCTTTCCTGATCCTAAGAATTTGTAAAAATTCTTCAACTTACACACTTGATCATGTGTGCTTTTTAATATTTCAATAAAAAGTCTTTTTAATAAAACATGGCCTTGCAGAAACTAAAAGTTAACTGATCCAACCAAAGACAAGTATGTGATCTGAGCTTTATTAACACCCTATTCTTTCACCAAACAATATGTTCTATCTACTTAATCCACATATGTACAAAATTTTTTCTGAGATAATCTTAATACCACTCTTCCTTGATATGAAACTTTGTTATTATTGCTATCACAATCATTGCAAATTTATAGGCAAATATATAGTCTTTAAATGGTTAGCATGGAAATGAGGAGAAACTAGAACTGAACTAAGTATTTGTTACATGTTAGTCAATTTCAAAGATCTCATTTAACCTTTACAGCAACTGTGATAAAAAGCATAATTACTACAATTTTGTCAAAATGTAACAACCTCAGAAATTTTTAATAAAAAACTGCCCAAGGTCAATTTCTTTAAATTATAAAGAAAAGAATAATACAAATTCAAGTCTGACTCAGAGTCCTTTAATAATACCCATTATGAGTTATATGAAATAATTTAAGCTTTCTTTTTTTTTAATAATTTAAGCGTTCTATACCTCAAAATATTTATATCTATTTTTCAGAGCCTCAATAGCTCTCAAACTTTCTTCATGTTGCTTTTCTTTAGCCAACAAAAGGGACTTCAGCTTTTCTTTCTGAAATGGAAAAGAATAAATACAAAACAAAATCACACTGTGCTTGAAAATGGGTTAAAAATATGTTTTAGGAAACATGAATTACAATTACTTTGAGGACTGCAGTTAATGAATTCTCTAGCCTGGTAGATTTATAACTACTAGTAGAGTTGAAATTTCTATAAATATACTAATAAAATTTACAATATATATAAACGATATTATGAAAATTTAAAATTTGTTTATCTTAAATCTTATTTCCTTTAAAATTTTTGAATTTCACATCTTTTCATGAAAGCTTCACAGAAAATGAGATATTCAGAGGCATTAACAACAAAATGTCAATGATAATCCATGCCACTATATTTAAAACATACTTTCATGGTCATATGTAGGTTTTGTTTTTTCCTTTGGGCAATAAACTAAAATAGAATCCTGGTCTCCATCTCAATTCACAACTTAAACCTAATTTATATAACATCGCACAGTTTTAAAGTAGAATTTATTCTCCTACCTCACTTTCCAGATCATCAGCAACCATTACTTCCTAAATTAAAAAAAAAGAATAAATGTATTTTCATTTTGTTACAGTTTATTTGAAAAAATTTGAGCTTGGCAAATATCTTTTAAAAGAACTGGCACACGCCTTTAAGAGTGGAACAAGAATGCCCGTCCTTACTGTCTGCTGTCTGAGATATCAGTCACTCTTCTCACTCTGAAGGCTTGGGAGCATTTCTTTCTTTCTTTGTTTCTCTTTCTTTCTTTCTCTCTTTTTTTTTTATTAAATCTTTATTATTCAGATTATTACATTTGTTTCTCTTTCTTCCTCTCCATAGTTCCCCTCCACCTGGCTCCAACCCTCCCTCTACCCTTCTCTCCTTCCCTCTGGTGATCCAGTCCTAGGTGGCTTTACATCCTCCTAAGATAAGCAGCATTACGATGACCATCTGAGTGCATGTGTCCCAGTGAAGCTCTCTGGCACTTGAGAGTAGTTGGCTAGATACTACAGTAATGTTTGCCCAGCTTCACTCTGCACTGACAGATTACTCTCGAAGATCACTGGACTAGCATGGCTCCTCGTTCCCCATCGCCTCCCCAACATTTACCATTATCCAACTTGTAATGTTTGTCAACATGATAGGTACAATGTGTATTTACCACATTTTTGCTTTAGTGTTTCCGTTCTGTGACTACCAGTGAAACTCAGCATTTCTTTGTGTACTTGATATAATCAGGTCCTCTTCTGTGAATTGCCTATTTCTATCCTTTGCCCGTTTTTCTAAATTGTTCTTTTTTTTTTATTAAATCTTTATTATTCAGATTATTACATTTGTTTCTCTGTTTTAGCCTCCATAGCTCCCCTCCACCCAGCTCCCAACCCTCTATTTACCCTTACCTCCCTCCCATTGACCTCATCCATAGGTGTATGATTTTTGTCCAGTCCTCCCTGTACACCCCTCACCCCTTTCCCCCTGAGAATTATCAGTCCACTCCCTTTCTGTGCTCCTGATTCTATTATATTCACCAGTTTATTCTGTTGATCAAATTTTTAATTCACTTAATTTTTAGATTCACTTGTTGATAGATATGGATTTGTTGTTCATAATATTTTATTTTTTACCTTTTTCTTCTTCCTCTTCTAAAAGAGTACCTTTCAGCATTTCATATAATACTGGTTTGGAATTGATGAACTCCTTTAGCTTTTTCTTATCTGTGAAGCTCTTTATCTGCCAATTAATTCTGAATGATAGCTTTGCTGGATAGAGTATTCTTGGTTGTAGGTTCTGGCTATTCATCACGTTGAATATTTCTTGCCATTCCCGTCTGGCCTACATCGTTTCTGTTGAGAATTCAGCTGACAGTCGTATGGGTGCTCCCTTGTAGGTAATGAACTGTTTTTCTCTTGCTGCTTTTAATATTCTCTCTTTGTCTTTTGCTCTTGGTATTTTAATTATGATGTGTCTTGGTGTGGTCCTCTTTGGATTCCTTTTATATGGGTTTTGTGCGCTTCCTGGACTTGTAAGTCTATTTCTTTTACCAGATGTGGGAAGTTTTCAGTCATTATTTCTTTAAGTAGATTTTCAGTATCTTGCTCTCTCTTCTTCTGGCACCCACACAATTCTGATGTTGGTATGCTTGAAACTGTCCCAAAGGCTCCTTACATTATCTTCCCATTTTTGGATTCTTTTTCTTCTTGCTTTTCCAGTTGAGTGTTTTCTGATTCTTTGTATTTCAAATTTTTGACTTGATTCTTGCCTTCCTCTAGTCTGCTGTTAGGTCTCTGTATAATATTTTTTATTTCAGTCTATGTTTAATTTCTAGTTGGACCTTTTCCATCTCTAGTTGGTTCTTTTTCATCTCCTCTTGGGTCTCACTAACTTTATCCATCTTTTCTAGGATATTCTTGAAAAACCTTATAAGCATGGTTTTGAACTCTATATCCAGTCATTTGTTTTCCTCCATTTCTTTTGTTTGTGATCCTTTCCCTTGTCTCAGCATTTTCAATATGCCAGGAGCACTTCTGTGTTGGATTCAGCCTTATGATACCAGACTTGCAAAACTGCAAAAGCCTCTCTGTTGAGCTTGGGATGGGTGGAGTCAAAGGGCTTAAGGGACCGCCTTGCCTTCCAGTCGCCCCGCCCTCCACGGCCCCGAGTCTCACGTGACTGGGTAATCACTGGAGCGGTCCCTGTGTGCGCACACACTCTCTCACAGTGCCTCTAGAGTGCTGCCTCTCCGACTCCCCTGTGCTCTGGGAACATATGAGTGTGGGTCCCCAGGACTTCAAAAGAATCTGGGGCTTAGTGGAGTTAGAAGTGAGGCAGTTGGGTTGCTTTGTCTCCCACCCTCTCATGAAAGCCAGCGGCAATAATCAGCAGTCGGTCTTCTGCTTGCAGTGCTGTGCGCACTGCCCGACCTCTGCCCTCCTGCGACTCCCGCAAATTTCCGTGCACTTCTCCCTTTTCATAGTCCAAACTCCCCCCATATGAGTTTCGGCTTGATTTGGGGTTTAGTGTCGTAGGATAAGGGATTCAATGCTGTTGGGAGTCTCCATTTCCCTCCTACCAGAGAAAGCCAGCCAGGTACTCTGGCACCCGCTCTCTCCACGCACGCGTCTCCGCACCTCAGCTTTTTGCAGCTCCTGTGGGTCTCCGTGAGCCCCTCTCTTTCCTTCTAGTTGTAGAATTTCCACTCAGCCAGCTTTCCTGTGGTACTGGATGATGTCCGTTCTTTTAGTTGTAGTTTTGAAATTGTTGTGCGTGGCAGCAGTGTAGGTGTTTACCTATGCCACCATCTTGGTTCTCCACTTGGGAGCATTTCTGATTCTTCTGGGCACAATCAACTATCAACACCTATTTGCTCTTTCTTCTCACATTTTCTGTCTACTCCTTCTTTTCCAATCCAATAGCCCCAACTAATAGTTCAGTTGTTTGTTACTACTACATACAAACCGTATTCTCTGTTCTTATATCAGACATTAAAAGTTTCATGTAAAGGTCCCTGTGAGACAGAACGTCCCTCAAGGCAATGACCTGATTTTAGTTCCCTTATCACCCAGCACCCTGACTTGATATGACAGGCAATTATTAACAATGTATTACTGATGGAAATTACTGGTAGCAAAATAGTTTTGGATATTTTTATTTGCAAATTATTTACCTCATTTAGCTGTAAATATTTACCTCATTTAACTGTAGCTGTAAACCATTGACTTTATCCAATAATATTCTCTGTTCTTGCTGAATTTTTTTCAACCTTTCTTTCAAGTCTCCATTTTCAATCTGTAGATCCTTAAATAGTACAGATAGTAAGTGCTAGACCAACCTTAAAAGAGCAATTCTTGTGAAAGATTTTTTTTTATTCTGTATCTTATATAATAAAGAGTTAATCTGCAAATTGTCATCACACCCTCACGCCCTCACACCAAAACTGCTCACTCAACACTGGGTAGAGAGGAATGGGGACCAGCCAGGCTCAAATAAGCTTGCAAGAGAAGAATGGGGACCAGCCATGCTGCAGCCTGGAAGAGGGACAAGCCAGCCTGCCCCATGGCCTCAGATGAAGCCACCAACCCATGATCCTCTGTAGCTGCGGCTGGCCTGGGTGAAGCTGGCCTGGGTTCTCTATGCCTGCGTCCATCCAGAGGGAGGAAAGCCCAGGTCCTGGGTGCCTGCGACCAGTCACAGGAGGAAATCCTGGGTCCCCGGTGCGAGGCAAGGCAGAGGTGGTGAGGGATGATCAGGCCAGCAGGGGAGCAATTAGGGACAATCAAACTGGTAGGGGAACAGGTAGGGGCAATCAGGCAGATAGGCAGGCAGAGGTGGTTAGGGGAGACCAGGCAGGTAGAGGGGTTAGGGATGATCAGGCAGGTGAGCAGTTAGGAGTCGGATTGGGAGAGGCAGTTGGACATCCTCTGAGGGGTCCAGATTGGAGTGAGTGTAGGCAGGGCCGAGGAACCCTCTCCCCACCACCCCATGCACAGATTTCACTCACTGGGCCTCTAGTATACATATATAAAAGGGCTTTAACTGTAAAATTCAATAATTTCAATGACATTCAAATGATTTAAATTCATAGATCAAAAATCATAACAGAAAATTACAGTCTTATGATATTCAATAAATATAAGTATATACAAGACAGCAAACCATTATGATTCTTTTTTAAAAATATATATATATTTTATTGATAGTTTATAGAGAGGAAGAGAGAGGGATAGAGAGCTAGAAACATTGATGGGAGAGAAACATCAATCAGTTGCCTCCTGCACACCTCCCACTGGTGATGCCTGCAACCAAGATACATGCCCATGACCAGAATCGAACCTGGGACCCTTCAGTCCACAGGCTGACACTCTATCCACTAAGCCAAACCAGTTGGACCATTATGATTCTAATAAAAATAAGAGTATCATCTGGAAAAAGGATATAACAGAAGTATATATAATTTTAACTTTTAATATTCATCACATTTACAAGATTATTCTTAATGTTTTTGTTATGGTTCCACTTTCTTACCACTACATAGTAAATGATAAAACCCAAATAAAATACTTTTGTTTTAGCATATGGAAAACAGCCATTCAAATATCACTATATTCTAATGGTATTTCAGTCATAAGATAAACCATTCAATTATAGATTTTCTTTCAACATAAGCCACATAATAATTATTTGAACACTGAAAAATATAAAAGGTAAAAAGTGCTATGTCATTAACAAAATTATTTTTTGTAATCAATATAAAAATACTTTCAGAAGAAGTTTAAATTTTATTTATTTACATTATCAACCATCATTTTATCAATATAATTGATTACCTAAAATAAATAGCAATTTATGATTTAGGCCCAAAACAGATATATTTAAATGAGCAAAAAATTATGTGAAGTTGTTAAATTATTTGCTTCCTATTCTATATTAAAGCAATACTTTCTATAAGATAATACTGACCCAAACTTTCATATCAAAAGTCAATTCTTTCAGAAGAAACTGGATAAGAAAATAGAATCACAAAATCTACCAAGCTACCTTTGCTTCCCTCATTCATTTCCCCCCATTTAAAAAAAATATATATTTTATTGATTTTTTACAGAGAGGAAGGGAGAAGGACAGAGAGTTAGAAACATCGATGAGAGAGAGACATCGATCAGCCGCCTCCTGCACACCCCTCACTGGGGATGTGCCCGCAACCAGCATGCATGCCTTTGACCGGAATCGAACCCGGGACCTTTCAGTCCACAGGCCAACACTCTATCCACTGAGCCAAACTGGTTCCAGCCATTTCCCCCCATTTTTTGTTCTGTCTCCCAACCCACCCCACTACAAAAAAAACACTACTGAAATTCTTTGCAAAAGAAGCAACCAATTTTTTCCCCCTGTTTTACCTGAATACTTTGGTGCTCCCTCTGATGTGACTTCACATTTACTTCATCTAGCATGTGTGTCAAATTTCGCTTTGGTAAAACAAAAGAGAACACAGGTTAGCAAATATGAGAATACAGAAATATACATTTTCCTCAATAGGCAATAAAGCCAATTAGTGATTTTCAGTTTATCTAACATTAAATTTTGGTGTATATAATGCAAGGCAGCGGTGTTTACATTTAAAACTAAGTGGAAAGCAACTTTAAAGACACTGGTTTTAAATAAATCAATTTTAAATATAAAACACAGGATGTAAAATCCTTATTGTTAAAAGATTTATTTTAACCAAAGTCACCAAAATGTGAGAGACTTTGTACTAGAAATAAAACTAGAGTTGTGCTATAAAAACACCATTAAACATTCCCAAAGAAAGAATTTAGACTTTAAAAACAAGGAGGAGGAGATACATAATGTTGAAAGAAAATACGGAAATTATTATTTTCTGTGAGACTTTAACACTACCCAGGTATGAAATAAAATACCAATGGCATGGTAAGTAAAAGACAGATAATACTTTGACCAGCGCTATATAAAAGATCTCTAGTGACTTGGTTGGGTATGTGTTATTTTGTACACTTACTGCTTTCAAATCTTATTCCAGCCTAAAGATCTGCTTTAATAAAAAAATAATTATTAAACAAGAGAACAAACACCTTTTTTTCACCCAAATTTACTTTTAAATCGATACAATGATTTAGACAACCATTTCTTCTATTTGAGAGCTAAGAAAAAGAAAAAAAAGCTAGTGCTTCAATTCTGTAAGATAATTTTTTATGTTTTATATTATTTATTGAGTTTTATTTAACCAAGTGTTTAAACTATCATTCTAACACGTTTGAATTTAGATTTATAGGGACAAGTTCCCATTAAAAAAATATTCTGTAATTACAATTTGGCCTGAACTACATTTCTAGCCTCTGTTCTTCTATCAAAGAACTGTTCTTCATGTGGAATCTGACCAGTCTCATACACTTTCATATCCTGCCTTCCCTTCAGAGGGTCCTTTCATAACCTGGTATGGGGTCACCTTCCTGTCACTTCTTCTGCTCCATGAAGTGCATATCACTCCTGTCACGCTGGCCTTGTTAAACATGCGTCTTCATCGGGGTGTGCATTTGCCATTGCCTCTCTCAGTAAGATATCTTCAGCAGAGCCCTGTGGCTCTCTCTTCACTTCCTTCAGATCTCTGCTCAAATGTCACTTCCTGGAAGAAGCCTTTGACCACACATTCCCTGCCTCTCTCTCCCTCTTCATCTCCTAATGCTGTTCCACTGTTCTTCAAAGCATCTGCTGTGATCCTAAATACTTGTCTACCTATCAGTCATCTTTCTCACTAGGTTAAGAGTTAGTTTCATGAGTCAGAAACTTTAACACTATGATCTCCCCATCACTTAGAAGAGTAACTGGCATATAACAGGTGCTCTATAAATATCTGTTAAGCAAACTGAAATTAAGTTTTATTTTTTCAACTATCCTGTAAACTTCTTGGTAACAGGGATTATATACCCTTTAGTACTGGAATATATTCTATTTACAAAATATATTTTTAATGTATTCAATAAAAATGGAAATGAGTTTTACAGTTCCTAGCAGAATATTAACTCCATGTATTCTTTTAGATGAACACTAAGAAGAATATCATTCATATATTAACATTCAATAGTTCTTTAAAGATCTGTATATTTCAGAAATCATTTTTCTCAGATTCTATGTAAGATGGCTGGTACAGACACAACAGTGCACACTTCATTTCACTCTACCCCTCACTTAGGTTATCTGAGGAATGAGAGAGAAGGTTGACACAGTTACTCCAGATGGAAAAGAAAAGTGACAGTAGGCATGACCCATGCATGAATGTATTACTTAATTCTGATGGATTAAAATGGGAAACATGCTTTAATACAGCTTTCAGATTCAGGTGAGAGAAATGATGCAGACTGATGATCAGAATTGCTCAGAAAGTACCTGATTACTTTCTCTTCAGGGTTTGGAAGTGCTCAGGTTCCTCTCACTAGAGGAAAACTGAAAGCCTGGAAGGAAATAGCCAGCAAAAAAGAAAAGCTGCCTACACTAGCTTTTGAGCAAGATAGAGAGAGTGGTGCAAACCAATCCCACTTCAGCTCGAAGAGATTAGGGCAAAATGATGACATTTACTGAGACTAGGTCACAAAACCAGTGTTAAATAGTGATTTGATAATAAAATTAGTGAGAGGTATGAATTATTTCATGTCTGGTGTTTTTCTAAGAAAAATGCTCATTAAGTTAAATATATACAGAGGAGAAGGGAATCAAAATATTAAGAGTACTATTGAAATCACAATATATAATCAATTTTGAACTCTGTTTTCTTCATTTCTTTATACGTTGGAAGAATTTTGCCAAAACAGTAAACACATGATCCGTTATTAAGGGAGAATAGGGAAAATCGGCTATGACCTGCCAGGCTAAAATACATCATTTAAGAATCTCAACAAAGTGCAGTATCTCACACTTCAAAGGTTTGGATGTTGAAGGTCAGCAATCAGGAGGTTACTTATTTCTCATTGAATATATTCATTGTAATTAAAATCCATTGTTTCAAGCTGAGTGATAGTATTTAGATAAAACCTCCAGATCTTAATACTTAAGTTTTATATGGGCATGATTAAATGAGCAGAGAGAGAAGAACCCATTTAAACTCAAAACAGTTATGTATAATCTTAAAATCTACCGGTTGTATTGATGGTCCTTTCTTCCAAAATTCTCTCCCTGAAGATTTAAAGAGATGAGGAAGAGAATCAGTGAGACAGCAGGTTAACTCAGGTGGATATGAATTCCCTAACTATACAATTGAGCTCCTTTGAAAAAAAATTAAATTTTAAGTTTCCTCTAATGCTTAATATTTTACAGTTCAAATAATAGTGAAATATCATTTTTGCATCTCAAATTGGCAAAGTTTGTGTTGTTTTTTTTTTGCTATGACAATATCCAGGGAGATAATAATCCATGTTAGGGAGGAAAGATAGGTGAAAAATGCAGTATTAAAAACACTCCTTAACTGAAAAGCAATTTACAAATATACAATCAAAGCTTAAACAAATGTCGATACCCTGAAACCACATGATTCAATTTACAGGAATTGATCCTAAGATTATAATAAAAATATGCTGAAATAATTATGTATAAGGACAGTCAGTAATTATTTATACTAGTAAAAAATAAAAACAACTTTAATGATACCTATAGAAAATTGCACAATTAAATTAAGCTTAAATAGATGAAATTTTATGCATCAATAAAAAATCATACCGTAAAAAATATTTATCAGGAAAAAGCCTATAAAATATATTGCACTTATAGTAATCTACAGTTCACTCCAGGTGACCTTGATTTCATACACAGGGAGAAGGCCTCAAAATGTCAATAGAGGCTCCAATGTAGTAGCATGAGTGACTCATTTTATTTGTTGTACTTTTCTGAATTTCCCAATTTCTCTTTAATAAGCACAGAAAAATACTTGGCACAAGTATTCAATAAATATTGGGTGAATATTTTATATACAGGTTTGAATAATGATTCTTTAAAACTATAAGTATAAAAGTTAAGAGTTTCATCCCCCAAATATATATCTAAAACACTTGATTTGACCTTTCTATTCAGTTCATAAATTATTCCACAGTGTAGTAGGCTTTACTGATAAACTAAACAATATTTGCAATACATACTGCCTCAGTAACGAATATTTTGCTTCTTACAAACTGTAGTTCTTATCACCTAAATCTTTAAAAGCTGCTTCTTATTATTCTGGACTTTTCTAGTTAGAGAAAACTTCTGGTACCTTTGTTGGTATTTTCCGATTCAGTCTTCAATAAGGTTAGAATGTCAAGATTGTCACCAATTCTTGCATAGTAAGAACTATCATGGCCAAGGGCATCCAGCAAGTTTATATCAGCACCATTTTTAATTAAGACTTCAACAGCATCTTTGCAACCATATTCACAACCTAACATAAGAGCAGTTCTAAAAGGGAAGAGGGAGAATAAAAAACCTTGAGACAGATCTAAGAAAATACTTTAGAAATCTTCTTCCAGAGCCTCTATTTCTAAATAACAATCACTATTTTAAAGTCATCTTTATTAAAGATTCAAATTTCACTTTGTTTTACTGTTATATTTTTATTTCACTACATTTATAAAAACATTTGCTTTGTGTTTTAGTTTGCAGAGCTAAAGTATTTTATCACTTTATATACATTTGTAACCTACTTCTACTCAAAAAATAACTCCCTCTATTCCTGTCCTACTATGTCTACAAGATATCATCCACAACTGGTACTATCAACCTACCAGCTCAAACCTATAACAATAAACCCAAACTATTCAAGTTCCTTCATGAACTGAACCACAACAAGCAAACTTCCCCAATGAGACCCTTCTACACCAAACAAAACAAGAACCAAATTCCTGTTCCTCATTTAATTTTTTAGAAGAGCCTTGCTCTTCTACCTGGAGACTTTCACACCCAATTTTAAAACTTGCCTTCTCAAATAAACCTTCCTCGATTAACCCCATTAACATGACTACTGGTCTATTCTGCCATCATAGAATCATCAGCACTAAACACTTAACAGTATATCATCAAATAGTAATAATGTTAACAAAATAATTAAATCATCATGCAAATTTAGAAGGATGTTAGCAATTATTGTGCCCAATTCTCTATTTTTGTTGCTAAGGAAACTAACACCTAATTAAGTGAAGTGAGTTATCTTATATCTAACTGTCTTCAATTGTGAATACTGAATTTCGTAAGGAAACTGATTCTTGCTTTACTCCACTAGTTACGTTCTAATTCTCTTTTATACTCTCTAATAGTTACTGGTATACAATTTTATATAAAACAAGCATTAACAAAACTTTTGTTATTGGGGGAAATGCTAAATATAGATAGGGCAGTGAATAAAAAGAACCTAAGATTTTAACTTATTTTTAAAACTATCTACTAGTTACTCTATAATACACACTGCCCTATCTTATTGATTTTTTTTGGGGGGGGGGGAGGAGAAATTCCAATTAAAAAAAAAGAGACAAACATGCTTGGAAAAATATAAAAGCAATAAAAAAGAAATAAAGCCTTATACATGGATCAACCAGATCATCCCTCTCTCTGATAGTAAAATTTATTTTTAAGATATACTTGGAACCAGATTATATTTGCAGAAACAAAGTAATACAAAAGGCTACTTTCTTAATAATCACATCAATGATTTAAATTATTCAACTAGTGGATATTTTCAGATACCTGTTGTCCAAAACTTTATGACCATAAACCTCAGAATTATAATATAGTAAGCACTATGAATATCAGACCTGGAAAAGGGGAAAGAGAGAATCACAGATAGAAATTATAAGTGCACACCAACTAAAATAGCATAAAATAACGAAGCAAAAATAAACTAAAAGAACAATGGGATAGAGAATGAACTCAGTGTCACAGAAGGAGGCAGCATTGTGCCTGAGTAGGATAAGGAGAAAAAACACCTTGAAAAAATCAGTACTGGAACATGTCAAGCTCCAGGAACCAAAAGACTCATTAACAAAGTAGACTGTAGATCTGATTTTTTATTGTTCCCTCTTGCATCTTATTTGAACCCATTTTATTAAACATTTTCACAAAGCTTAAAATAATTGGGATCCTCTTTTGTGATTTCTTTGACTGGCAGACAGGTCCTAACCATTGCTTATATTTTGCATTTACCCGTCATCTTCACCTACATGCCTCTCCATCCTTTTTCAGCAGACTTTGAAGAAAAATAAGAGTCAATTCCAAGGAAGGGCTGAACCAAAAGGGATGGAAAGGCTATCACAGCAGAATTTCAAAATCACTGTGCATGCAGTTGCTATGTGGGGAGCTATGATAAAAAAAGAAAAAAAAATTACCTGTTTTGTTTGTCTCTGGAATTAATATCCGCTCCTCTATCTATCAGCAGTTGACATATTGTTGGCCTACACATCTGAGTAGCTAGAACAAGTGGTGTCCGCCCATCCTAAACAACAAGAAAAATAAAAGTATTAAGACAGAAAATCACCCACAACATAAAAGTTAGAACACATGAGAATAAACATAAATTGACTTACTACATCTTTGGCATTCACTGAGGCCCCATGGTCGCAAAGCAGCTGTATGCTAGAAGGACAGTCTGCCATAGCTTTAAGGAACAAAGGGGAATGATAAATAATGAACAGCTGTTGGTAAGACATGTGTTTTGCTAGATCCATATAAGGGATAAATTCTTCATTTTCTAGATACCAAGCTTTACATCATTCACTCTCAGTTTAGCATTATAAGTATCAATTTTCTGTCTGAAAATGGGTTAGACAAAATAATTTTTATTATAAATATTATATAATTTATTAAGACCAACCAATATTATCATCTTTGTAGAAGACAAGAATATATTGCTCTTCTAAGGGTAAATACAGATAACAAAAATCAAACTTAAATTTTCTATTTATAGTAAGTTTTTAAATTTAGCTTTTACTGACTTGATCCATGAAGTGTTAGCTGAGCTTTTATTAAAGAACTAGAGGCCCAGTGCATGAAATTCGTGCACAGGGGAAAAGGGTTCCCTCAGCCCAGCCTGCACCCTCACCAATCCAGGACCCCTCAGTCTAGACCAGCAGTCAAACATCCCTCTCACAATCCTTGAGTGCTGGCTCCTAATCACTCATCTGCCTGCCTGCCTGGTTGCCCCCAACCGCCCCCCCACCAGCCTGGTTGCCACTCACGCGCCCCTCCCCCCGCCTGTCTTGTCACCCCATGCCACCTGCTGTTCAGTATAAAATCCATAATCAATTTCTAAAAAAGATAAATTGAAACTGGATACATTTCATCATCCCTCACTAATCCCCCTGCCCCACACAGCCTGCTTGTTCAGTCTTTCCCTCTCCCTTCCACTCTCTAAAAACCAATGGAAAAAAATATCCTCAGGTGAGGATTAACAAAAAAACACACACAACAAAAACACTATAGGTGTTTTAATATAATATTCCAAATTTAGGCATGTTTGAAATCTTCCACAATAAATAGTTAAAAAAATGTTTTTAAAGTTATTATCAATAAAGTTGGATTTATTTTTTAAAAACTAGAAAACAGAAATATGATGTATCATATTCATACTTTAAAAAGCAAGATCATTTTTAAATACCATCAAGCATAGCAAATTAGCATTACAAATATAAATATTTTAACAATTATTTTAAATTTAATCTGTAAATTTGTCTTGATGATTCCATAATTGTAAAAGCTTGATAGCACATCACTTGTAAATCTAAGCTTCTGTTTTTATTTAAGTAGCAAAACAAAATTACCAGCAAAAATAAAATCTATAGTGCCAGCCGAGACCGGTTTGGCTCAGTGGATAGAGCATCGGCCTGCGGACTGAAAGGTCCCAGGTTCGATTCCGGTCGGGGGCATGTACCTTGCTTGCGGGCACATCTCCAGTGCGGGGTGTGCAGGAGGAGGCTGATCCATGTCTCTCTCTCATCGATGTTTCTGACTTTCTATCCCTCTCCCTTCCTCTCTGTAAAAAATCAATAAAATATATTTAAAAAAAAAATCTATAGTGCCCTGGACAGTGTGGTTTAGGGAATAGAGTATCAGTCCATGTACTGAAGGGTTTCTAGTTGGATTCCTCATCAAGGGCATGAACCTGGGTTGCAAGTTCAATCCTGGCCCTGGTTGGGGCACATGTAGGAGACAACCAATCAATGTGTCTCTCTCATATTAATGTTTCCTCCTCTCTCTCTCTCTCTCTCTCTCTCTCTCTCTCTCTCTCTCTCCCCCTCTTTCCCTCCCTCCCTCTCTGCCTCCCCTCCACTATCTTTAAAACAACAATGGAAAAACATACCCTTTGGTGAGGATTAACAAAATAAAATCTATAATAACTCACAGGGGTCATTACAAGGCTTAAGTGATAATGTATGTAAAAATGCTTTGCAAATAATACCATTCTATACAAAAATGCATTGTGTAAAAATTAAACTATCATAAAAGCACAAAAATATTTAAAAAATTGAAAGAAAATTTAGGAATAAAAGTTTGAAGGAAATTTGAAGTACAATGCATATTTAATACAAAACATTTTAATCTACTGCAGATAGTCCATATATGTACAAAGAAAGGTAAATTCTTTCTTTCTTTTTTTCTTTTGTCCTAATAAACTGTAGGAGTGTAAGGCTTAGAAGAGTCAGACAGCAGGTCAAACATTACATTCCAAAAATACTTAATATCCAACTTTTTTCTAAGTATTTTAAGACACCTAAAAAATACAGATAAAGTTAGATATACAACCTAGAGTAATAAAATCTGTGAAATGATTAGTATAAATCTTTTTTAAAATATAGCACATTACAATGATGAAATTCAGCACTAACACCTCTAACCAAATAATTACCACCCTTAATTAAGAAATTACTACATGCTAGGCTGTATTCATTATTTAATCATAACCACTTACTGCAGTAGTATTACCTTCACTTTTTAAAACTGATTTAAGAGAGGAAGAGAGAGGGAAAGAGAGACAGAAACATCAATGATGATAGAGAATCACTCAGCTGCCTGATTAGCTGCCTCCTGCATGCCCTACACTGGGGATCGAGCCTACAACCCCAGTATGTGCCCTGACTAGGAATCAAACCATGACTTCTAGGTTCACTGGTCGACGCTTAACCACCGAATCATTCATGCTGGCTTGGGTTTAACTTCATTTTGTTCAGACATGTTAGTTAGATAAATGTAGTTTTCATGAAAGAGAAAAATCTTCCTCCCATTTCTCCTGCCAATTCCCAAATTAACTCACTAAATTTCATTCTCATTCTCTCTCTCTCTCTCCCGCCCCCACCCCCCTCACTTTCCACTCCTACCCCTACCACAAGATCCCTGAGATCAGGTTTATTCATCTTTGGACTTTTATTATCTAGCAAACTGACCAGTAAATACTGACTGAATGAATCTTTCTAAGCTGTATAATCTAAATATATATATATTCAAATTTGAGTAAAAAATTATAATATCTTATTTCTCTATACAAATATATGCATGTTAAAATTTTCAAATTAATATAAGTGCCTAGTCATTTTAAAAAAATACATTTTACTGATATTTTTACAGAGGAAAAGGGAGAGGGATAGAGAGTTAGAAACATCAATGAGAGAGAAACATTGATCAGCTGCCCACAACTAAGGTACATGTCCTCGACTGGAATCGAACCTGCAGGCCAACATTGTAGCCAAACTCGTTAGGTCTAGTGCCTAGCCATTTTAACAAATATTTCTTTCTGTCCAAGTGCAATCTTTGCTTACCAGCATCATGAAGTGCGGTTCTTCCCTGCAGGTCTGCATGTTCAGTGGGACAATTGTACTGTTAAAATACAAAAACTTAGTCATTGAGAAGCGTTTTATTTTAAAATTAAATATCTGAAATCCAATAAACAGCTGTTAATCTTAAAATATTCCATTTATGAAAAAAACACACCAAAAACTCTAGATAAACCACTAAATATTTTGACATGAAACAAACATAATAATGTTATACTGTAAATTTAACAATATTTCACCAAACAGGAAAACATATGGTACATTACAATAGCCTGGTACATATAAACTACATTATAGTTTGGATTTTGTATGTTTTTTTTCCAGCATGGATTAAAACTTGCACAACTGAATCAGAAAAAAACAAATGAGTTTTGCTGCTTAACTTAGTGGTGAAAATGTTTATGAAAATGTGTGACTGGATTCTTTAACTGAAAATTCAGCCCACTAGTCCAGAGAATCTTGTGGCTGCCTGATTACATGTTTAACTAGTAGTTACATTATTTATTTTAAGTTATGGATGTTTATTAAAAATAGATAGATCCTATGTTGTCTTGCTTTATCTTATGCCATATACCAGACAACACAAAATTCCAATCTCCAACTAATGTCAACAGGAAGTCCATGTCTTTTGTTATTTATTTTTAATACACTGAGTTATGCAATTCACTTCCTTCAGAGTTTTTGCTCTTTATTGTTCACATTCTTTCACAAAGATGAAAAAAATATTATGTAAGCTAATAGTCAAAGTTAGCTTTTCTTTGATCTCAAATTCCAAAAGCACATTTATTGTTTGCAATTAAAATAATAAAACCAAAATATTAAGCACTTTTACTACCTGTAGAAGTTTTTGTAGGCTTAATGCATGTCCATACTTTGCAGCCAGGTGAAGAGCATTTCTTCCTATAAAAGAAATAATTTAAAATACATGTGAATTTTTCCATAGAAATATAACTCATTTTTTTAAAAGTAATTTACAGGATACTTAATTTGTAAGCATGCTTTCAGTTTCTAAGATGTTTCATGTGGGTTGATATTTTGATAAGATTTAATTGTATACACCAAAACAACAAAGGTAGGAAGAAAAATTAAACATACAAATGCATAAAGAACAAGCACTTTGTCTTATTTTCTCTGTATCTCTAGCAGTGCCTGAGACAGAGTGATTAAATATTGGCACAGCAAAGAAGAGAGAGAAAAAGGAAAAAAAAAAAAGGAAAAAGAGGATGAGTAAAAAAGAAGAGAAAGATACCCAGATTTTTCATAACATTTCCATATAGGCAAAATGGATTCTAAAATAGAGGAAGTTAAGAGATATAAGTCAAATAAAGGGTATTCTGTAATTTCCATGCTTCAACTGTAATTCAAAGTTCATTAAAAGACTTTGTCTCTGAAAATCAGTATTGTTCAACTATGTGTGTTAAAATATGCAATTTAAAGAAAATTATAAGGAGGAGGGCAGGGATATGGTTACCAGATAATCTGAGAGGTTAACTCTGAATGATGAAAAAGGTAAATTTGCAGAGAATGTTCTACCTATTATACTTCTTTACCCATACATCTCTCTTTAATGGTGAAAAACTATAAGGGTTTCACCAGGATATTCCACCTTTCGATCTTTAATGCTATCATTTTCTCTCTAAATTCACAAACTTCCTTACAAACAATTGTACTTCACAAAAAGAACTTTCTGCTAGAAAAAAAGTATTTTATGTTCTGTTCATTCTGAATAAATAAACTGACTTTTAACTTTCATTCAGTTTATCTAAGTTTAGATAAGTGGGTAAGTTTTCTTGGGTCTGATCATTTCTGGGTAGCCGCTAACTAAACAGGTTAAAGAACAAAAAACAATTGAGTTCAGATGTTTACACAGGTACAGGTGCAAGAGATTCTCTACTTACAAACAAGTCAGAGTGATGATTTCAAATTTTAATTTGCTATTATTTATAGACAAGTTTCCTAAAATCATTTTATATTGTAAAAAGTAACCATAATAACTGTCAATAAGAGTATGAACTGGAATGGTGGGAGTAGGCAAAATTGGAACAGTCCCTGGCGTTCAACAAATGCCACAGAAACTTAGGCACATCAAAATGTCAGATCAGGTTTTTTCTTAGACAAATTCAAATCCAGCCACTTGAGACAGAGCAGTGAAAATCAAGGAACCATCAGATCTAAAGCTCACTATTGTGAATTGTACTGAAGGTATATACCTGGTAAGACCTGGGTCACAAATACCTCAAAACCACACTAACTTGAAATCTTTTTTCAAAAACATACTTTCACGTTGCTCACAAATAAACCAATTAAGATAAAATACATAAATATTTTAGTCAAAAATTTTAAAAGCAAATATCCACATCTAGATTATAACAAACAATATAATAACACCTGAGACAAGGTCCGTGTCCTCAAGAAAGAACAACTCTAAGGAGAAGCTCAATAAAACAGAGCAAATAAAAGTACAACTAAACAACAGCAAAGCAAAAGATAAAGTTAAGCCAGGTATGTTGGAACAGAGTGTTAGGAAATTATATCTGCTGAGCTTGGGAAGTCATTTGAGCCTGACCAGCAAGGAGGGCAAAGGTTACAAGATTGACCACTAGGCAAAATTGCCCACAAAGGAAAGAATGACAGACAAAACAAAACAAAACAAAACAAAACAAAACAAAACAAAAACTACTTAAAAAAACAAGTTAGTACCTGTCAAGATACTTGGATCAGCACAAATATAAAAAGTCTTTAGTTTTCTACAGAGGTATGGTTACTCTAAGTTTCTAAATATAAATATTCCTCTACATCAATGGAATGCATATATATATATAAGTAAGACAACTTCTTTTGTTCCTTCAAAGGTGGTAAATAAATAGTTTGGTCTTCAATTTATAATTTAATATATTTAGAATTTAATATATATTTAGGTAAGTAAAGATTTGCCTTATTAACTCAATTGTGATATTTCTCAGTCTCCTTCTCACTCCTTTGCATTACTAAACACAGGGCTGGATAATAGGAATGTATTTTTTTTTTCTTTTTATTGCCTAAAGTTTTACATATGTCTCCATTTTCCCCACTTGACCTCCACCCCTCCAGCCATTCACACCCTGGGCAAGCCTCCATCGCCCCAATGTCTATGTCCATTGGTTATGCTAATATGCATATATACAAGTCCTTTGGCTGGTCTCTAACTGCCCCCACCCCTCCACTGCCATTTGTCTCTGGATCTATTCTTATTCATCAAATTATGTTGATCATTATATCCCACATATGAGTGAGATCATGTGATACTTATCTTTCTCTGACTGGCTTATTTTGCTTAGCATAATGCTCTCCAGTTTCATCATGCTGTTGCAACTGCTAAGAATTCCTTCTTTTTATAGCACTGTAGTATTCCATTGTGTAGATGTCCCATAGTTTTCTAATCCACTCATCTGTTGATGGGCACTTAGGCTGTTTCCAAATGTTAGCTATTGTAAATTGTGCTGCTATGAACATAGAGGTGCATATATCCTTTCTGATTGCTATTTCTGTTTTCTTGGGATATACTCCTAGATGTGGGATTACTAGGTGAAATGGAAGTTCCATTTGAGGAAATGCAATACTGTTCTCCACTGTTAGCTACACCAGTCTGCATTCCCAACAGCAGTGCATTAGAGTTCTTTTTTCTCTGCATCTTCTCAAGCAATTGTTGTTTGTTGATTTCTTAATGACTCCCATTCTAACAGGTATGAAATGGTATCTCATTGTTGTTGTTGTTTAATAAATCTTTATTGTTCAAACTATTACATTTGTTTCTCTTTTTTCTCCCCCATAGCTCCCCTCCACCTGCTCCCACCCTTCCCTCTACCTTACCTCCCCCCACATTGTCCTCATCCATAGGTGTATGATTATTGTCCAGTCTCTCCCTGTAACCCTCTCACCCCTTTCCCGATTCTATTATATTCACGTTTATTCTGTTCATCAGATTTTTAATTCACTTTTTAGATTCACTTGTTGATATGTATTTGTTCATGGTTTTTATCTTTACCTTTTACTCCTTCCTCTTCCTAAAGAGTCAGCATTTCATATAATACTGTTTTGGAGTTGATGAACTCCTTTAGCTTTTTCTTATCTGTGAAGCTCTTTATCTGCCCATTAATTCCTCTAGTCTGCTGTTAGGTCTCTGTATAATATTTTTTATTTCAGTCAGTGTATGTTTAATTTCTAGTTGGTCCTTTTTCATCTTCTCTTGGGTCTCGCTAAATGTATCCATCTTTTCTAGGAAATTCTTGAAAAATCTTATAAGCATGGTTTTGAACTCTATATCCAGTGATTCGTTTTCCTCCATTTCTTTCATTTGTGGTTTGTTCCTTTGTTTCCGCATTTTAACTATGCCAGGAGAACTTCTGTGCTGGAATTAGCCTTATGATTCAAGACTTGCAAAACTGCAAAAGCCTCTCTGTTCAGATTGGGTGGGGTGGAGTCTCTGGGCTGAGCAGAAACAGCCTTGGCTTCCTGTCTGCCCCACCCCTACGCAGCCCCTGGGTCTCAAATGTCTCTTGGTAATCGGTAATCACTGTGGCCCTTTCTGTGTGCAAGCAGGCGTGCCTCCAGATCTCTGCCTTTCCGGTTCCCCTGCACTCTGGGACCTGTATGAGTCTGGGTCCTCAGGGTCTCACCTGGAGCTGAGATTCAATGCCAGGGGTTCCGTGTGGTTGGGAGTTTCCGACTCCCTCCTGCCAGAGGAAGCCAGCCAGGCACACCGCCACCAGCTCACAGCTTCTCTGAGTCTCTGTGAGCCCCTTTCTTTCCTTTTAGTTGTAGAATTTTCACACAGCCAACTTTCTGGATGATGTCCGTTCTGTCTTTTAGTTGTAGTTTTGGAATTGTTGTACAAGGCAGCAGTTTAGGTGATTACCTATGCCGCCATCTTAGTTTCTCCCTCCTCATTGTTGTTTTGATTTGCATCTCTTGGATGATTATGTTTGGACATGTTTTTATATATCTCTCAGCCTTCTATATGTTCTCTTTCAAAAAGTGTCTATTTAGGTCCTTTGCCCATTTTTGGATTGTTTATCTTCCTTTTGTTAAGTTAAATGAGTTCTCTATAAATTTTGGAGATTAATCCCTTATTTGAAATATCACTGGCAAATATGTTCTCACATGCAGTGGGCTTTCTTATTGTTTTGTTGATGGTTTCTTTTGCTGTGCAGCAGCTTTTTATTTTGCTGTAATCCCATTTGTTTATTTGCTCCTTAGTCTCCTTGCCCTAGGAGCTTTGTCAGTAAAGATACTGACATATGTCTGCTATTTTGCTGCCTATGAAATCTTGTAGAATTTTTATGATTACCTATCTTACATTAAAGTCCTTTAATCATTTTGAGTTTGTTTTTGTGTATGATCTAAGTTGGTGATCTACTTTCATATTTTTGCATGTATCTAACCAAATTTCCCAGTACCATTTACTGAAGAGACTGTCTTGATTCCACTGTATGCTCTTGCCTCCTTTGTCAAATATTAATTAATCATAATGGCTTAGGTCGATTTCTGGGTTCTCTGTTCTGTTCCAGGGCAAAAACTAAACTCATTTCCCCTGAGAACAGAACAAGATAGGAATGACCACTTTCACCACTCCTGTTCCATATAGTACTGGAAGTGCTAGCCATAGCAATCAGACAAGAAGGAGAAATAAAAGGTCTCCAAATTGGAAAAGAAGTAAAACCGTCCTTATTCGCTAACATGATACTATACATAGAAAACCCAAAAGATTCCATCAAAAAACTACTTGCCCTAATAAATGAATTCAGCAATGTAGCAAGATACAAAATTAACACCTAGAAATTTATGGACTTTTTATACACCAAAAATAAACTCACAGGAAGAGAAATGAAAGAATCAATCACATTTACCATTGCATCAAAAAAATTAAGATTCTTAGGAATAAACTTAACTAAGGAGGTAAAAGACCTATACTCAAAAAACTACAAGACATTGAGAAAAGAGATAGAGGAAGATATAAACAAATGGAAGAACATACCATGTTCATCAACATCATTAAAATGTCCATACTACCCAAAGTAAACTACAGATTTAATGCAATCCCCATTAAAATACCAACAGCACAATTCAAAGATCTAGAACAAACTCTCCAAAAATGTATCTGGAATAAAAAAAAACAACGAATAGCCACAGCAATCCTGGGAAAGAATAACAAAGTTGGAGGAATCACAATACCAGATATCAAGCTATATTACCAAGCCACGGTTCTCAAAACTGCCTGGTCCTGGCATAAAATAAATGTATTAATTCTCCAAGTATGACATCATAGAATAAAATATTATAGGTTTTAAGGAAATTCTCTGTTCTAGATCACCTCATACTAAATAAATAACAAAGTAGAAATACAGAGAAATAAGCTATCAAGAGTCCCAGAGAACTGAGAACAATTATCCTAATGAATAGAAAACTAACATACTCATTGAAGAAAAGCAATAGTTGTGTTTAAATACTTAAAGGTCTACCTACTGATGTGCAAAAAGACATACATTGTAAGATTTTAAAAGACAGATATAGATACGACTAAGTTTAAGAAGAAATTGTGGTAAAGCAGCACTTCCATGTTATCTAAGTGTCAGCCATTCTTGTTATGATCATTATTGTTAATGCTCTTATTGTTATAAGGCAGTTAGTTCCCCATTACACAGCATATCCAATCAAATGCCAAATGACCTTACAATATAGAGGATTCATATACTGAATAGAATGAATATAAACTAAATGGCCCCAAATAGTGCCTCAAAACCTGAGATTTTAAGATACTGTAACACTACCAATACCAGCACTGGACTTCAGGTCTTCAACTGCTCATCAGTTCAGTAACCTTATCTAATAAAAAAGTAATATGCAAATTGACATACCTCTGCTACACCCACAAACGACACCTACCAGCCAATCAGGTGCAGGTATGCAAATTAACCCAACCAAGATGGCTGCAGGCACAGAGCGAGCAGGAGGCTTGGGTTTACCTGGCAATGGAGGAAGGCAAGCTTTCCGCATACAATGGCGCACACACTGGCTGGCCCAGGCCTCCACTCAAGGCTACAAAGTTTCAACTATAGAAGATAAATAAATCCCCACAAAAATGGTGGTAGCCACAGAGCTGAAGAGAGCAGGTGGCTTGAGTTGCCCCGGCGATGCAGAAAGCCAATCTTCTGCAGCTCTGGCCTGGCTTGGCCTCCATTCAAGGCTACAAAGTTTCAATTATAGAAGATAAATAAATCCCAACAAAAATGGCTGTGCCCATGGAGCAAGCAGGAGGCTTGGCTCCACTCAAGGCTACAAAGTTTCAATTACAGAAGACAAATAAATCCCAGATACCAGGGCCTCCACTTGGGTCACTGGGGGCCATGGCCAGCCTGCAAACCACCACAGGCCCCTTGTCCAGGCCACCCCATGCACCAAGTGAACCCACACCCTGATCCAGGACACCCTTCAGGGCAAACCAGCTGGCCCCCATTTGTGCACCAGGCCTCTATACTATCTAATAAAAGAGTAATATGCAAATTGACCATCACTCCTACATAAGATGGCTTCCCCCATGTGGTCAAAGACGACTGCCCCCATGTGGACACAAGATGGCCACCACAAGATGGCCAGCAGGGAAGTGAAGTTGGGAGGGACCAGGCCTGCAGGGAAGAGCAGTTGTGGGGGACCCAGGACTGTAGGGGAGGGCAGTTAGGGGTGACCAGGCCTGCAGAGGAGGGTAGTTGGGGGGGATCAGGCCTGCAGGGGAGGGCAGTTAGGGGTGATCAGGCCTTAAAGGGGAGGGCAGTTAAGGGCAATCAGCCTGTCAGCGGAGCAATTAGGCATCAATCAGGCTGTCAGGGGAGTGGTTAGGGGCAATCAGGAAGGTAAGCAGCTGAACAGTTGGGAGCCAGCAATACTGGATTGTGAGAAGGCTTTCCAACTATCCTTTCGGGTCCGATTATACCAAGATCAGGCCTAAAAGGACAGTTGGACATCCCTCAAGGGCTCCCAGATTGGAGAGAGTGCAGTCTGGGCTGAGGGACAACCCCGCCTGCATAAATTTTGTGCAATGGGCCTTAGTTCTTTCTATAAGGAATTACTGCACTTGACCTCTCCCTCATGATACTTCAGAAGTAAATATTTTCTCAACTACTTAAAACAAAAAACAAAAATTAAGAACTTCTCTTTTAAAATCACATTTAGGTCTAAATAAAATTAGCATTAGACAATGCTTTGTATCTTTGTTTCGTAATTGACTATGGACACAAACATACCTGCAGTGTCGCTGATTGTAATATCAACTCCATGTACAAGGATGGCATTCAAACACTCAAGATTACCCTTTGAGGCCACCACATGGAAGCTAAAGAAAAAAAAATATTTATTATACCATAAAACTACTAAAATTCAACTAAAATGTTACACTGATATCACCTTTTATTCAATAAACACACATACAAATGTTTTAAAGGCTGGAACTCCTATATATTTAATATAAGAATAAAAATTATCCCATATACTGAAAATCTCATTTTAACCTAAATATATATAAGGGGTCAATACTTTCTAGAAATACCTTCTTAAAACCATTCTAATATTCAATAGTCTTAATAATAGAAAGTATGTACTATAAATCATTAATTAAATAGTTTATTATTTCAGTAGAAGGCACTGGTGCTTGAAACTTAATAAACACACTGAAAATTTCCTACCAGCAGTAATATACTAGTAAATTTAATAAATTAAATATCAACTTAGCTTAGTTTCAAATACACTGAAACTGCCCAAATAAAGTTACAGCAGAATACTAAGGCCAAAGACTCATCAAAAACCTATCTTTTCTTTTTAGAATTATCAAATTAAACCTAGAAATGTCTTTAAAACAACAAACTAAATTACACTTAAAAACCATAAAAGAACTGGCATCTTCTCCAAAAGTACCGACTACTATTAATTCTTCCTTTTGCTCATGGACCTGTATAACTGATTGATACTTTTTTTTTTATATTAAATATATAGGAGAACTTAGATTGACTATACTCCACCAAATCTAAACTGGTATGTAAATACAATAAGACTTGCTGGCAAGTGATACATCAAGTTTTAATAGAACTGAGGCCCTAAACAATGATCACTATGGAGATGGCAGGATATAAAGGATGAGTAAGTGCTTAAAAGGTGCCTGGATACATAAACACTCCGAATTTCTCATCAGCAGTCTTTCCTGACCACATCATTTAAAGGATATGTATTTCCCCATTCCCTGAAACCTCAGTACTCCAGCAGTTCCCAACCCCACCTTTATTACTCTATATAGAATTACACATTTTGTAATATAACATATAAATTCAGGATTTATTTTCTTTATAGTCTATCAATCTCTTCACACTCAACTATAAACTCCAAAAAAAAGCAAGGATTTTCATCTATTTTGTTTGAATATAATAAATTCCCAGATGCAACCTAGTCAGATGATGAGCCCTCAAATATTTGAATAACTGAATGCTTAAAGACAAAATCTGGAGTTTACAAATTCACTTCAAGATATTATAACATTCAGTCATGCATCTCTATGATGGATATAAATGCAAACTAGAGACCAAGAACTACTAATTAATAGATTTGGTACAATTTGAATTAGAGAGAAAGAGGTATTTCTGATATAAAGGAATATGGTAATTTTAAGAGTTGGATAAATTCTCATTTTATAAGAATTTAAATGCTATAAGGTTGAGAGTATTAATCTCATTGCAGCACAACGGTGGGGAATTAACCTCTGCAATGCACCATTAGAATCTTTTGAGGAATGGTAATTTCTTTCAAGCACAGGTTTTTATTCTCAACAATTTTAGTGATCTTTTTTTGTTTGCCTGTTTTCTCTTCTTGGCTTATAAAATTTAAAATTTAAAAGACTTCTTTCTTCAAAATAATTCAACATTATACACTAATGAGGTACTAAAGAGTAGAAATCACAACAATCCTGGTTTGCTAAAAGTAGATGTGCATCAGAAAGAAGATGCAGCAATCACTATATTGTATGCAGAATTGTCAAGGAAATTTGAAAAACAAACAAATAAAAAAAAAAAAACACCTGCATTACAGAAATACCCTTTTGTAATTAAAAATGGCAATACATTTTCTTTTTTAAACAAGACATGTACTCTACTTCCATAACAGAAATGCAGATAATTTGGACAATCCCTACCTCTGGAGGACAATTAGAAAAGCTATATAAAATATAAGTCATATGTATGAAGTCAGCAGTGAGCTAACAAGGCAGTGAAAAATTATGAGACCAGAGGCTCAGAGAAGAAGAGGGCTTGCTGTTAGAGGCCATTTTGGGAAAGGAGCAACTGCTGATTCCAGAGAAAACATCTCACATCTGAACAGCACATCTGACAGCTTGAGGGATTAGAAAGATGGGGATAGGAATCCATAGCTCTCCAAGTGGTAGGGAGGTTTCTTGGTGAATCTGACCCTTTTCCATTGGCAAAGGACTGCAACCTAGGAGAGAGGTGAACAGGAAGAAAACAGATCCTTGCAGTGACTATGTCCAGGCTCCAAATGTCTCATTTTTGAAATTAGATTGAGTTCAAGGAGCATTTGTCTTAAATTTTCAAAGTAAACTCCCTCCCCCAAATCATCCAAAATAAAACTGTTTTTATACTTATACATAATAAAGAAAATATATTTGTAATAGGTTGTATCTCACTAAGTATAAAATGCTTTAATTAAGGGAAAATATAATTTGTGAATAACAAAAGGAAAATATTTTATCCTATAGATCCCAGAAAGAACTCTATTTCTTATAGTGAAAACCTCAAAAACTAATAACTCAAATATTTCACAATTATGTTCGTAGTTCATCAAATTATATCATGTTTTTATAACTTTGACCTTTAATATAAATAATTTCACTCAAAATTGGTATAGATAAAAAAAAATCTAAGCAAAAACTCAAGCAACCATTAATTCAAAACACTGAAAGTGTGGACAGGCAAAACTGAAGAAATGGTTTCAGTGAAGATTTTCAATCACAAAGAAGATTCTCTTCATCTTTTAACATCTTGTTGCTTTTTTGGGGGGGAAAAAGGGGAAGGAATGAAAAACAAAGTCAGTTTTAAATATTAAAGTTTCACCATTTATACTGTGAGGCCTATAAATAGCTTAAAATTTAGCCAAAATAGGAGTAGACTCAAAATAACCAATGTTTCTGTAGCTATCAAATAGCCTACTGGATAAAATTAAAAGAATAGAGAAAAACAAACTTTTCAAACTTTATTGCTCTTAAAAACTATTTAATTTTTAAGTCATGCATTGTTATTTTTACTATTCTTAAATATCTAAGCATTCTAACATAGTGACCCATATCAAAAATTAACTGTTCACCAAAACAGATCCAGAGACATAGAAGCATGGGACAGACTGTGGAATCTCAGAGAGAAGAGGTGGGAGGAGGAAGAGATCAACTGTAACCCATGGACACAGACAATAGGTGGTGAAAGCCTGGAGTAGGAGGTGAGGGGCAGGGACAGGCTAGAAGAGGTCAATGGGGAGAAAAAGAGGACATATGTAATACTTTCAACAATAAAGATCTAAAAATAAATAAAAGGATGTAAAGACATAAAAAAGAATTAACTATTCACTTCTTAATATTCAATGCTATAATATGTATTTGCCAGTCGTATCTGACTGAAAGAAATTTCAGGAAATGAGACTTTTCAGCTCTAACTTTGGAAGGTTTCCCAGATTTGGTTTTAACTGCTATAATTATAGATGATAGTAACAGAACCTAGAATTTACCCTTAAACTCAACTGACCCCCACCCTAAACAGAAAGGAGAATGATGAAGACTGAGGAGGGATAAACATGTAAACAAGCCAGTAGTCCTCAGTAACACAGCAACAAAGGGAAGGATCACTATCTATTGTCACCCTAAGCCACACAAGTTGCTCTGCTTTCCTTTCTACTATAAACATTTTCATTTAAACTAAATTTATTTCTCAATTTCCCCAAATATAGAAATGAGTTGGGGTTTGTGAGAAAAAGGCAGTGCAATTTATAGAACTCTTTTCAAGATAGAAACTTGGTTTCCTATCCCAGGTCTGTAAACATTTCCTACTTCTTTTAGAGGGCCACTGCGAGAATTAAATATGATAGGGAACATAAAAAAGGTTATAGAGCAAATGGGTTAAGTAATGCAGTCTGTGGTTTGCAACAAGGCCTAAAGAACTAGACTACAGGTAGTACTTTAGTATTTTCTATCTTGGAAATCTTTCAAATTGAGAACAGTATTTAAAAGTGATGTTCAAAAGATTTTATAATGTCAGGTTTGATAAATATTTTTTAATTTAAAAAAGTTGATAACCACAATTCACAAACTTCATTTGTTTCCCGAGGGTCTTCCCAAATTTCCTTTAGGAAATTATCATCAATAATACTTACACAGATCTGCCTTCCACATCTAGCTTGCCTGGATTGACCCCCTTTTTGGCAAGGATTGAGGACACTTTTTCTACATCTCCCCTTTCTGCTGCTTTCATCAATCGGTCATCATATTTGTTCCAATCTGCTGCCTGCTACAAAATTAAAAAATAGTAAACATAGCATACTAAAGAAGAAAGGAAAAGCAATATTGCATATACGTCACTCAGTTTCCAATTGCATTCCAAATTCCTTCTCCTTGCTGTGCTAATTTCACAGAGAGAACCTTTCAAAAACATAATAAAGAAGAACTATATTAAATTAGACTTTTGAGTAAAAGCATGTTTCTCATGTTCTCTGCTGTTTTCTTTGCCTTTGGAACAAAGAAAGAAAATAATTGTTGAACACCTACCCTATGCCAGGCATAAATTACTTAAACAATCCTAGTAAACTAAAACTATCATCCCCAATTAACAGATGAGAAGTCAAGGATCCAGGAACATTAAATGACTTAAGTGGCCAAACCCAACCATGATTTCTCATGATTTCCACAGTGTGGTTTTCCTATTCTCTAATTCATGCTTTTTGATTTTGTTCTGGTTACATCTGTTTTAAAACCTCTTAGATGCAATAGAATTCTGCACACATTTTAAGAACTACTTCCCGTCCAGTGGTTGAACATTGGCCCAGGAACCAAGAGGTCAAGGTTGATTCCTGATCAGGGCACATGCCTGGATTATGGGATCAGATGTGCAGGAGGCAGTTGATTGATGATGTTCTTCTCTCATTGATATTTCTATCTCTCTATCCTTCTCCCTTGCTCTCTCTCGAAAAATTAAAACAATAGCAACAAAAACCTCCTTCCCAACTTGAGTAAAAGGCAAATTATACACAGAAACACACTCAATAGAAAAAGCAATTCATTATGTCTATATTAGGGTAAAAAGAAACTTCTACATAGAAAAAACACTCTACAAAGGACTCTGAAATAGTAACTACTTAAAAATCCTAAAATAATACATTTCAGGTGACTTTCATTTTCTTCCTTCTTATTTACCTTCAACATACATTATTTTTGTTTTAAAAAAGATTTTTTTTTAATTTTAACAAAACCTCACTGTACATGTATTTATAAGGAAGAACAAAGACAATTTTTAAAATATCGTCTAACTGAATCAAAGCTAGCTTTGATTGGAGAAAACACATTCAAGACATTCTGAAACCAAAAACTTGGATCTTCTTTTAGTAAGCAGAAAGGTAGAACCCAGAACTAAAATATACATTATTTTAGCCTTTTAAAATATTATAAACTTATTGCTAAATTCTGTGTTAAGTCCAGTATTATTTCTAGGGCAAAAAATAATATACATGTTTTTGACTTAACTGTCAAAGCAATTCCTATGTCCATAAATACCATTTCTGGGGGGCAGGGAAATTAATCACTTATATGAGGCATATTCTCTAAGTGTTCCAGCAATATGATTATTTTATATCTACTATTCCCTCCAAACTGAAAAAAAACAATTGCCAATTTTCTAGCTAAATAAGCAATGTATTTATGAAATACTTGAAGTAAAAAATATAAAAGTTAAATATGAAAAAAGATAAATACCTTACATTTTAACCCACTCCTGAAATAGAATCTGGTTCAAGTACCAATACAGATTTCAGAATTGTTGTCTCTGAATTCATCAAATTTGGAGATGAACCCACTTCCTTTTAATTTCAAAAATTCAAACTGATAACTATGAGTAGAGAAAGTTCTACTTATTGACTCAAAGGCTAAACTATATTTTAGGTAACTGCTTCTTTAGTTTTAAAACAAAACAAACAGTTTACTGATTCTAAATTGGAGAATAGTAGTAGATGTAGGTCTTGGATACTATGTTTTCAAACACCTAAGGGATTAAGTCACACAAATACTTGCACTAAATTGATTAAGCTTTTCTTGCAGTCAAAGCAATCTCAAATTTATTTCCAAATTTATTTCTCTGGTAGAGAAAGGAGCTATTTAAAACACTGAAAAATGGTAAACTCCTAAAAACTTATAAAAAGATAATTAAAGGTGATTAGTCCCATATTATCATGTGATTTTCACTTCTACACCACCAGGCACAGTTTTCCCTTAGGTTCAACTGTCAGTTAACAGAAATACTGCTCAGTTATTAAGATTCTACAATGTGGAAAAAAAAATTCTATTATGTACTTTTTAAACCTAGAAAAAGAAACAAGAATTTTTTGTTTTCTATTACTAACCCCAATCTGTTAATCAGACAAATTAGAATATAATAAGACAAAGAAACCAAAATTAATAAAACAGTAGTACATTTTAAAGGAATACAGTTCACAAAGCCTAACAGAATCTTTTGTTACACGGGGCTACTGGGATACCTACTTTGTTTTTAGGAGCACAAAAAAACCAACAGTTCATCATAGACAGGCCTTAGTTTTTGTTGCTAACAGCAAACTACTACAAATTAAGTTACAAATCTCTGTAACTAACAAAGCAAGCAGGCAGACAAACTCCTAATCAGTGACTTGGCCCTCTCCAATCCTCATGCTGTGCTACACTTAGCTTGGATCTCTAACGGTATTTTCATCTTCGGAATCCTTCTCTGCTTTCATAACGCTTGAAAATTATCTTCCTTGTTGTGCAGAACTTGAATAAGAGCAGCCCTAAGTCAAGGAACTGTAACTCCTCCTATTTCTTATTCTTTAGAAGCTGTCCTTCAAAGCTTCCCTTTCAGGGACTCTGGTGGACAATCTGAAGTGCACTCTGCATCCTGCTGCCCCAACACTGCAACACAGACACTGTAATGCATAATAAAACTGACCACATCCGAATCTTCTGTAAACAGTGTGAAGCCTTTCTCCCATTGGTCAGGTCTATTTTAGATTCCATAGGACTTGACAGCTGAGTGACAGAAAGCAAGCAGTAGCTAAGAATATACTATAAATGCATGCTTCTCCTCTGAGTAATAAATTTCAGGTCTACTGGGGGACCAATGACTCAAACATATCATAAAACATGCTTATTATAACAAAACAACTTTTTGTGACATTATGATAATACTAAGTCAAATTGGTTATTCCACAAAATAATATTTAAAATCAGCTTCATTCAGTCTTAGGATCATCTATGGTGAACTGATAATAACCTTGATAAACAGAATATAAAATTCTATTTTAAGCAAATGTGTCACACTTTAATTTAAGGAAACACATACAGTATACTAACACTTTCAAATTCTGTCCATTTTCCTTCCTTCCTCTGTCACTCTCCTGCACACAACCAGGTTTCAGTTTACAAATGCTGCCAGTTTGTCTCCTAACATGTTAAATGAGAAAAGCCAGAGGCATTGCCAAGACATTAAATAGACTGCATCATGATGAATACTCTTCACCAAGTTTTAAATTTAACTCAGTACTCTTAATTTCCAAGTTTAGACACTTGCCTGATATGACAAGTAAATATTTTATCAGTCGAAAATCAAATTATCAGGATTCTGGGATTAAAAAAACAAACTGATTAAATACTAAAGGAGGCAAATGTATATTAAACATTGCGCTAGACTATAAATAAAATTCTAAACAAAGCAGATAATTTCTCCACATTCTGATAATGTTTTGCATATTTATACCAACATTCCTTACATTATCAAAGACTATGACAAACACCTGCAAGCTCTAGGATATTTTTTTACCTTCCAGTTACTTCAGCAGCATTAGAATAATTTATACTTCCTCCAAAAAGTCAGGTTTGGGAAAAGTGTTTCATAAGAATTCAAAACATCCCAACACCTTGTTTTAATGAAGGAGATAACTGCTATACTTACTATAGATCATGCATGCTGCTGGTTAAAAATTGTTATGAATTTCATAAAAAAGTCAATTTCCTACTATTTACATTTAAAATATATAATAAGTATGTATTATTTCTGAAACAATGTATTATTTTTGAAACAATGATTTCCCCCCCCCCTCAAATCACATTAGACATCACAATGAATTCTTGGCTGGATCCAGAGACTTCACCCACTGTATTACACCCTTCTTGAAAGGAAATCTGGAATAGAACTCAGGATCTGTCTTTTGGTTAACAAAGCAAGTACATTCTTTCTAGAAATAGGACAGCAAAGGCAAAGGAAATCGAAAGAAAAGGGAAAACATGTAATAAGTATTCAAAGCCATATAAGGAGCTATCCCTGCTAAGGCTCAGGAGACAGGATTTACATGCCCTCTTGTCCTACAGATGTTCTGAGCCTCCACAGCCTCTGTGACTTAATCTCCTGTTCCTATTCTCACATCCTTCTTCTCACATATTCCCCAAGAACTCTACATAAATTCCCACCTTTGCTGTCTCCGGTACCTACAAGATTCCTCCTTCAGGTTCTTCATTCAGGTTCTTCTTAAATGTCACTCCCTCAAAAGGCTTCTCAAACCTCTATCTAAACAGCTCCAGATGCATTGCAAACTCCAGAGTGTTTGCACAATTTAACTTCCTGCCCTGTTTACTTTTCTTTACAATGCTAATCAGCATCTGCCATTATGTCATGTTTGTTTATTAGCTCACCACCCATGTCTGATATCTGCTTCAAAATAATGAATTCACAAACACATTAAAAGTATTATACACCATGACAAATGGGATTTACAACATATTTAAATTGCAATGTAATACACCACATTAACAGAATTAAGAACAAAAATTACATGATCATAGCAATTGGTGTAGAAAAAGCATTAGATAAGATTCAACATTTTTCATGATTAGAAAAACACTCAACAAACAAGAAATAGAAGAAAACTATCTCAATATAATAAAGGCGATATATGAAAGCATAGAGCTAAAATCATTCAATAGTGAAAAACTGAAATTTTTTTTTCTAAGGTCAGAACAAGATAAGGATGCCCACTCTTGCTAATTTTATTCAACATAGTATTGGAAGTCCTAACCTGAACAGTTAGACAAGAAAAGGAAATAAAGGCATCTAAATTGAAAAAGAAGCAAAACTATCTGTGTGCATATAACCTGATCTTATATGTATGTAGAAAAAACTAAAAATATCACAGGGGAAAAAAAAACTATTAGAACTAATAAATTCAGCAAAGTTGTAAGATATAAAATTAACACACAAAATTGTGTTTCCATATGCTTACAATGAACAACCCAAAAAATAACATTAAAAACACAATTTCATTTACAGTAGCATAAAAAAATTACATTAGATAAAAAACTAATCAAGAAGGTGAAGGACTGGAACACTTAAACTACAAAATATTGCTGAAAGAAATTAGAGAAGACACAAATAAATAGAAATATATCTGTGCTCATGGATTGGAAGATTTAATACTTTTAATGTGTCAACACTACTCAAAGTGACCCACAGATTCAACACAATCTCTATCAAAATTTCATTTTTTTGCAGGAGTAGAAAAATTCATCCTAAAATTCATATTGAATCTCAAGAGACCCCAAACAGCCAAACAATCTTGAAAAAGAAAAACAAGATTAGATGTCTCACACTTCCTGATTTCAAAACATATTAGGAATAATAAAACAGTGCAACGTTGGCATGAAGACAGATACATAGATCAATGAAATAGAATAGAAAGCTCACAGATAAACCCAGATATATAGGGTCAAATGATCTTCAAAAGAGTGCTAAAGCCACTCAATGGGGGAAGGATAGTCTCTTCAACATATGATGCTGGGAAAACTGGATATCCACATGGAAAAGAAGGAGGCTGTATTACACCATATACAAAAACAATTCAAAAATGATTAAAGACCTAAATTTAAGATTCAATTATAAAACTCCTAAAAGAAAATACAGGAAAAAGCTTCATGACATTGGATTTGACAGTGATTTCTTAAAGATGACACCCTTACCGACAACAGAAGTAAAAAATAGACAAATGGAACAACATCAAATTTAAAACTTTGCACATTGAAAGATTTCATTAACACAGTGAAAAGGCAACCTATGGAATGGGAGAAAATATTTGTAAGTCATTTGTCTGATAAAGGACTAGTATGCAGAATATATAAATAACTCCAAAAAGTATAGATGGACTTTGAGAGTATTATGCTAAGGGAAATAAGCCAGTCAGAGAAAGATATCACATGATCTCACTCATATGTGGAATCTTATGAAAAAAATAAACTAATGAACAAAATAGATCCAGAGACATAGAGGCATGGAACAGACTATGAAATCTCAGTGGAAGGTAGGGGAAGTTGGGTGGGTGGGAAGAGATCAACCAAAGAACTTATATGCATATATGCATAGTCCATAAACATAGACAATAGGGTGGTGAAAGCCTGGGGTGGGGGGCAGGGTTGGGCTAGAAGAGGCCAATGGGGAAGAAAAAGGGGACATATGTAATACTATCAACAATAAAAATTTTAATAAAGGAAGTCCAACAATTAATAACAAAGAAACAATCCAATTAAAAAAATAGACAAAGGACTTGAAGAGACATTTCTTCAAATATGACATTCAAATGACCAACAAGCATATAAAAAGACTAGAGGCCCAATGCATGAAATTCGTGCAAGGGACTTCAGCCCTTGCAGCCATGGCAGCTTGCTAAGGACCTCAAAGCCCTGTCTTCATCCACAATGTCGTTCGGCTGTCCAGTCTAATTACACTTCTATTATTATAGGCTAGAGGCCTGGTGCACGAAATTTGTGCATGGGGGGCGGGGAAGGTGTCCTTTAGCCCAGCTGCACCCTCTCCAATATGGGGCCTCTTGAGGGATGTCCCACTTCCCGTTATAGCCTGATCCTAAATGGGCAGTCGGACATCACTCTCACAATCCAGGACTGCTGGCTCCCAACTGCTTGCCTGCCTGCCTTCCTGACTGCCCCTAACCACTCTGCCTGCCAGCCTCATCACCCCCTAGCCACTCCCCTGCCAGCCTGATTGATGCCTAACTGCTCTCCTGACAGCCTGATTGCCCCTAACTGCTCTCCCCTGCCAGGCCTGGTCACCCATAACTGCCCTTCCCTGTAGGTACCTCCCAATTGCCCTCCCCTGCTGGCCATATTGTGGTGGCCATTTTGTGTCCACATGGGGGCAGCCATCTTGTGTTGGAGTGATAGTCAATTTGCATATTACTCTTTTATTAGATAACAGGCCTCTATCCTTAGAGGCCTGGTACACGGGTGGGGGCTGGCAGGTATGCCCTAAAGGAAGTTCTGGATCAGGGTAAGGGTTCCCTTGGGGTGTGGGATGGCCTGGGAGAGAGGCTTATGGTGGTTTTCAGGCTGGCCATGCCCCCTTTCCTCCCCACAACACTCCTGGCGACTAAAGCGGAGGCCTTGGGATCTGGGATTTATTTATTTTATATAATTGAAACTTTGTAGCCTTGAGCAGAGCCAAGCCTCCTGCTTGCTCTGTGGCCATAGCCGTTTTTGTTGGGATTTATTTATCTTCTATAATTGAAACTTTGTATCCTTGAGTGGAGGCCTGGGCCTGCCAAGGTGTGCGGAAAGCTTGGCTTCCTCCATTGCCTGAAAAACCCAAGTCTACTGCTCACTCTGTGGCCACAGCCATCTTGGTTGGGTTAATTTGCATTCTCGCTCCTGATTGACTGGTGGGTGTGGCTTGTGGACTTAGTAGAAAGATAGTTAATATGCATATTACTGTTTTATTAGATAAGTTGCTTACCACCATTAATCATTAGAACGATGCAAATCAAAATCATAATGAGTTATCACTTTATACCCATTGGGATGGCTACTATAAAAAGAAACAGAAGATAACAAGTATTGACAAGGATGTGGAGAAATTGGAAACCTCATGGAATGTTGCTGAGAATAAAAAATGGAGCAACAACTATAAAAAACAGGATGGTAATTCCTCAGAAAATTAAACATAAAATTATCAAATGATGCAGCAATCCCTCTTTGGGGTATATATCTGAAAGAATTTAAAGGAGGGCCTTGATGAAGTATTTGCATATTCAGATTCATAGTAACATATTCATAATAACCAAGAACTAGAAAGAACACAAATGTCCACTGATGGATGAATAGATAAACCAAAAGTGGTATATACATGCAATAAAATATTATTCAGCCATAAAAAAGGAAAGAAATTCTGACACATGCTGTAACATGAATGAATTTTGAAGACAGTGAAACAAACCAGTCCCAAGAAGAAAAATACTGTATGATTCCACTAAGAGTCAAATTCATAGAAAAAAAGTAAAATGGTGGTTACAAGGGCTAGGAAAAGAGGCAAATGGAGAGTTGTTGTTTAATGGGTATAGGATTTCAGACTTGCAAGATGAAAAAATTCTGGTAATGAATTGCACAACAATGTGAACATAGTTAACACTATTGAACTGTACACATAAAAATGGTTAAAATGGCATAAATTATTTAAATGATTAAAAAGCTGTGATACATTTACACCATAGAATACTATGCAGCAGTAAAAAAAAAAAAAAGAAGAACCTGGAGAGTATTATGCAAAGTGAAATAAGCTAGACAGAGAAAGCAATTATCGGAATTCAAGATGGCGGCATAGGTAAACACCTACACTGCTGCCTCACAAAACAATTGCAAAACTACAGAATGGACAGCATCCAGAACCACAGGAAAGCTGGCTGAGTAGAAATTCTACAACTAGAAGGAAAGAGAAGGGCTCACAGAGACCCAGAGAAGCTTCAAAAAGCTGAGGTACGGAGACGAGCGCGCTGAGAGAGCGGTGCCGGAGAACCTGGCTGGCTTTCTCTGGCGAGAGGAAGACAGAGACTCCCAACTGCATTGAACCCCTTATCCTACGGTACTGAATCCCAGGTCCAGGCGAGACTCATACAGGGGGAGTTTGGACTGTGAAAAGGGAGAAGTGCACGGAAATTTAGGGGCGTTGCAAAAGGGCAGAAGTCTGGTGGTGCGCACAGCACTGCATGCAGAAGACTGACTGCTGATTGTCTCACAAGTGGGCGGGAGAAAGAGCCTCCCAACTGCGCCACTTCTAACTCCACTAAACCCCAGTTTCGGGCAAAATCGTGGGGACCCAGACTCATATGGTCCTGGAGCGCAGGGGAGCCACAAAGGCAGTGCTCCAGAGGCACTGCGCACGCACACAGGGACCACTCCAGTGACTACCCAGAGTCACGGGGCCGTGGAGGGCGGAGCCAACTGGAAGGCAAGGTGGTCCGTTAAGCCCTGAGATGTCACCCATCCTAAGCTCAACAGAGAGGGTTTTACAGTTTTGCAAGTCTTGTATCATAAGGCAGAATCCAACACAGAAGTTCTCCTGACACAGTGAAAATGTGGAGACAAAGGAAGAGATCACAAACAAAAGAAATGGAGGAAAACAAATGACTGGATATAGAGTTCAAAACCACGGTTATAAGGTTTTTCAAGAATATCCTAGAAAAGATGGATAAATTTAGCAAGACCCAAGAGAAGATGAAAAAGGACCAACTAGTGATGAAAAAGGACCAACTAGAGATGAAAAAGGACCAACTAGAAGTTAAACATACACTGACTGAAATAAAAATTATTACACAGAGAGCTAACAGCAGACTAGAGAAAGGCAAGAATCAAGTCAAAAATTTGAAATATAAAGAAGCAGAAAACACTCAACTGGAAAAGCAAGAAGAAAAAAGAATCCAAAAATGTAAAGATAATGTAAGGAGCCTCTGGGACAGTTTCAAGCATACCAACATCAGAATTGTGGGGGTGCCAGAGGAAGAGAGAGAGCAAGATACTGAAAATCTACTTAACGGAATAATGACTGAAAACTTCCCACATCTGGTGAAAGAAATAGATTTACAAGTCCAGGAAGCACACAGAACCCCATATAAAAGGAATCCAAAGAGGACTACACCAAGATACATCATAATTAAAATACCAAGAGCAAAAGACAAAGAGAGAATATTAAAAGCAGCAAGAGAAAAACAGTTCATTACCTACAAGGGAGCACCCATACGACTGTCAGCTGATTTCTCAACAGAAACGATGCAGGCCAGAAGGGAGTGACAAGAAATATTCAATGTGATGAATAGCAAGAACCTACAACCAATAATACTCTATCCAGCAAAGCTATCATTCAGAGTTGAAGGGCAGATAAAGAGCTTCACAGACAAGAAAAAGCTAAAGGAGTTCATCAACTCCAAACCAGTATTATATGAAATGCTGAAAGGTACTCTTTTAGAAGAGGAAGAAGAAAAAGGTAAAAGGTAAAAAGTTATGAACAACAAATACATATCTATCAAGTGAATCTAAAAATTAAGTGAATTAAAAATTTGATCAACAGAATAAACTGGTGAATATAATAGAATCAGGAGCACATAAAAGGAGTGGACTGAAATTCTAAGGGGGAAAGGGGTGAGGCGGGTTCAGGGAGAGACTGGACAAAAATCATACACCTATGGTTGAGGTCAATGGACATAAGAGTAGAGGGAGCGGTAGGAGCTGGGTGGAGGGGAGCTATGGAGGGGAAAAAATAAACAAATGTAATATTCTGAATAATAAAGATTTAATTAAAAAATAAAATAAATAAAAGAAAGCAATTATAATATCTCATGATCATACATAGAATTTAATGAACAAAATAAACTGATGAACAAAACAGATCCAGACTGTCAAATCTAGGAGGGAAGGTGGAGGTGGATGGGTGGAAAGAGATCAACCAAAGAACTTGTATGCATATATGCATAACTCATGGGCACAAAAAATATGGTATAAAGGCCTGGTGCAGAGGGTGAAGGCAGGCTAGAAGGAGTCAATGGGGTAAAAAAGGAACATATGTAATGCTTTCAACAACAAAGAATAAAAAATAATAATAAAGATGTGAATTATATCTCAATAAAGCTATTAAAAATGGTTAAAATGGTAAATTATGTTTTTTAACATAATTAAAAATAATGAAACAAAAGAAACGCAATTCCTCACAGTGTCATTATAATGATTAATATTAATTTTGAAAATTGTGAACAAAATCAAATGAATGAGTATACATAAAGATTGGCCATAGGTTAACAACTGTAAAAGCTGAATTATAGGTTCATCAGGGATCATTATACTACACTCTCACCTTCTGTATATTTCACATTTTTGTTACATCCTATATAATAGCCCTATATAATAAAGAGGTAACATGCAAATTGACCATCACTCCAATAGACAAGATCGTCACCACCCCCATGTGGACACAAGATGGCCAGCAGGGGAGGGTACTTATAAGTGACTGGGCCGGCAGAGGAGGGCAGTTGGGGGCGACCAGATCTGCAAGGGAAGGCAATTTGGGGGACCCAGGCCTGCAGGGGAGGGCAGTTGGAGGCAACCAGGCTAGCATGGGAGGACAGTTGGGCGTGACCAGGCCTGCAGGGGAGGACAGTTAGAAGCAGCCAGGCCAGCAGGGAAGGGCAGTTTGGTGCCATTGGGCCAGCAGGGGGGCAGTTAGGCATCAATCAGGCTGTCAGAGGAGTGGTTAGGGGGTCATCAGGCTGGTAGGCCAGTGAACAGTTGGGGGCCAGCAGTCCTGGATTGTGAGAGGGGTGCCTGAATGCCCACCTGGATCAGGTCTAAATGGACAGTTGGACATCCTTTGAGGGGTTCCAGATTGGAGAGGGTGCAGGCTAGACTGAGGGATTCACACACCTCTCCCGTGCATGTATTTCAAGCACCAGGCCTCTAGTGTTCTAATAAATCTAATTGATGTATAAAATTTTAAACTACATTACATGCTGATCACCAAAGCTCTGATTCATTAATATGGTAGGAAATGCAGTAAAGGATGTGTTTAATTTACTCTGGATTAAAATGAAGCTATAGATATTTCAACATATCTATGTGAGTCATTGTCATATACTTATAAGCCCCATGATATAAAAAAAAAAAGCATTGTAAAAAGGAACTATCCTATCTAATAAAAGAGTAATATACAAATTAACCATCACTGTGCTACACCCACAAATCACGCCCACCAGCCAATCAGGAGCAAGTATGCAAATTAACCCCAACCAAGATGGCTTGAGCCACAGAGTGAGCAGGAGGGAGGGTTGGGTTTCCCTGGAAATGGAGGAAGCCAAGCTTTCCACACACCCTGGTGGGCCACTCAAGGTTACAAAGATAAATAAATACCAACAAAAATAGCAGCAGCCATGGAGCTAGAGAGAGCAGGAGGCTAGGATTGCCCCCAGATTTGGAGGAAGTCAAGCTTCTGCAGACTTGGCCTTTGTTGGCTTCATTCCAGGCTACAAAGTTTCAATTAGAGAACATACATAAATCCCAACAGAAATGGCTGCTGCCATGGAGCGAGTAGGAGGCTTGAAAGTTTCAACTGTATAAGAAAAATAAATCCCAGACACCAGGGCCTCTGCTTTGGTCGCTGGGGATGTGTGGCCATCCTGAAAACCACCACAGTCCCCTCACCCAGGCCACCACACACCCCAAGGTGACCCTTACCCTGATCTGGGACACCCTTCAGGGCAAACCAGCTGGCCCCCACCCATGCACCAAGCCTCTATACTATCTAGTAAAAGAGTAATATGCAAATTGGCCATCACTCCAATACACAAGATGACTGCCCCATGTGGTCAAAGATCCTGCCCCTATGTGGACACACGTTGGCCACAACAAGATGGCCTGCAAGGGAGGACAGTTGGGAGAGACCAGGCCTACAAGGGAGGGCAGTTGTGGGCAACCAGGCCAGCAGGGGAGGGCAGTTGGGAGGGACCAGGCCTGCAAGGGATGGCAGTTGGGGGCAATCTAGCCTGCAAGGGAGGGCAGTTAGGGGTAACCAGGCCAGCAGAGGAAGGATGTTGGGGGTGGCTGGCCCTGCAGGGAAGGGCAGTTGGGGGTACCCAGGCCTGCAGGTGAGAGCAGGTGGTGGGGACTAGGCCTTCAGGGGAGGGCAGTTAGGGGTGACCAGGCCTGCAGGGGAGGGCAGTTAGGGGTAAACAGGCTGGTAGGGAAGCAGTTAGGCATCAATCAGGCTGGCAGGGGAGTAGTTAGGGGCTGATCAGGTTGGTAGGCAGAAGCGTTTAGGGGCAATCAGGAAGTCAGGCAGGCGAGCAGTTGGGAGCCAGTAGTCCTGGATTGTGAGAGGGATGTCCAACTGCCTTTGTAGGCCTAATCTCACCAGGATCGGGCATAAGCAGGCAGTCGGACATCCCTCGAGGGTTACCATATTGGAGAGGGTGCAGGATGGGTTGAGGGACATCCCCCCCTCACCCAGTGCACAAATTTCATGCATCATTCCTCTAGTCTTATATAATAAAAGGCTAATATGCAAATTGTCCCCTCAGGAGTTTAACTGACCAGGAATTCAACCACTAGCTATGATGTGCACTGACCACCAGGGGGTGGTGCTCATCTGGTAGCCAGAGATGGAAGGCCCTGATCAACCCTGATCACCGGCCAGGCCTAGAGACTCGTGCACCAGGCATCTAGTCTATAATAATAAAAGGGTAGTATACTAATTAGACCAGACATCATTCCAGATGTCCTTCCTGAAGAAGCCAGGGCCAGAGGGAAGCTAGCAGCCTGAGTCCCGGGTGCTGGAGGGAAGCCAGTGCTGGCAGCAAGGGGAAGGAAGGCCTACTCTTGCATGAATTTTTTTGCCTTGGGCCTTTAATCCTATATAATAAAAGGCTAATATGCAAATCGTCCCCTCGACCAGGAGTTCAACCAGGGAATGAGGCTGGATGGCCAACTGCTCACGGCTCCTCTCCCCAGCTATCCCCACCTCCTCCTGCTCCCTCCCCATTCCTGACTGGGGGCAGAGCCAGGCTTCTCCAAGTTCCAGGTCCATGTATTCAATTATTCTTGACAATTCTTCTTTAGTGTCCTAAAAGTATCTCTATGTCCTAATGCAAAAACACATTCTTCCTGAAATCTAATCCTTTTTCCAATTTTTAACAGTATAGTAAATGATACCATGACCCATATAATTGTACAAGAGAGAAACCTAGAAATCAGTCTTTCCTCTTCGTGGTCTTCTATCACTAAATCCTGGTGATTTCACCTCCCCATTATTACTAACATCCACCTGCTTAGCTCCATCTCCACCAATATTACTCTATTTCAAGTTAGCACCATCCCTCACCAGGATGACTGCATTCTTCTATTGAAGGGTCTATCCATATTCATTCCAGTCCCTTTCTCTGTGTCCTCCACCCTGCAGCCAGAATGATTTTTCCAAAATAGAAACCTAATCACATTACCACCACTACCATTCTCTTCCATATAACCTGTCCTAATTTAACTTAAAATCCTTTAGTCATTCTTTCTTCTTGTAAAATAAAAACAAAATTCCTTGCCCTAACCAGTCTGTGGACTCAAAGGGTCCCAGGTTTGATTCTGGTTAAGGGCATGTACCTTGGTTGCAGGTACATCCCCAGTAGGGGGTGTACAGGAGACAACTGATTGATGCTTCTCTCTTACCGATGTTTCTAACTCTCTCTCCCTCTCCTTTCCTCTCTGTAAAAAATCAATAAAATATATAAGAAACAAAACAAAAAAACAAAATTCCTTAACAGATTCTACAATTCCTAAACAGTGTTGCCCCTACTACCTCCTTAGACTCATCATATGAAACAACACAGTTTCTCATGCTATACATACAGAAACTGAGTCACTAAGACATTGTGGGATTTTATCTACTATAAGGCAATTGAAGTTAGTTGCAGAATAATTAGAGAATCCTATTGATATGATTTCTTGTCCAGTGCTTTACACTAATTAAGCTATTTCCATTTCTCTAATAATCTGAAAATAAGTCTTTGATGTAAAAATGCAAGTATCTTTAAAAAATTGAAACATTATAAGTTTACAGCAAAAAAGAAAAAAAAAGGTCAAATCTTCCCTATCTGTATATGTAAACCTTTATGAATCACCTACTAAATGTCATGTAAGGCACTAGTGATACAGTAGTGAATAAGACAGAGTCTCATTTTTTAACCACTTTATTCAGATAGTTTGATATATAAAAAGCTGTACATTTTTTATTGAGTTTGAGGAAACCATCACCACCTTGATCAGGGCCATAAACATATGTATCTCTTTCAATGGAATTTGATGTTCTAATGGGGAAAGATATGATAAATAACGAAGGAAAACAAGCAACTATGAGGTAAGAATAGAAAAGGAGATGTGATGGGAATGCTTGGATAAACTGTTAGGTAACCTGGAAAGTGTGGAGAAGGTGATACTGATGATGGTATAAGAGCCAGCCAGTGATAATTTACATTTTAGAGGAACAACTAGTGAAAGGAGGATGGCATGTTTGAAAGAAAGCCATTCAGCTGACACATAATGAGTAAGAGGGATCACAGAATGTGATGAGGACATGGGAAGAGCTGGCACTAACGTGGTATTCCCAGTTTTCTCAGAAAAAACTTTCTTCACCCAGTTAGAGTTTATTTTTGTGTATGGTGTAAGTTGGTGGTCTAGTTTAATTTTTTTGCATGTATCTGTCCAATTTTCCCAACACTGTTTATTGAAGAGACTGTCTTGACTCCACTATATGTTCATGCTTCCTTTGTCAAATATTAATTGAGCATAGTGGTTTGGGTCGATATCTGGATTCTCTTTTCTATTCCATTGGTCTATATGTCTGTTCTTGTGCCAGTACCAGGCAGTTTTGAGAACAGTGGCTTTGTAATACAGCGTGAAATCTAGTATTGAGATCCCACCTACTTTGTTCTTCTTTCTCAGAATTGTTGTGGCTATTCAGGCTCTTTTTTTATTCCAGATGAATTTTTAGGAGTTCTTTCTAGGTCTGTGAAATATGCTGTTGGTATTTTAATGGGGAGTGCATTGAATCTATAGATTGCTTTGGATAGTATGGACATTTTAATGATATTGATTCTTCCAGCCCATGAACATGGTATGTTCTTCCATCTGTTTACATCTTCTTCTGTCTCTTTTTTCAGTGCCCTGTAGTTTTCTGCATATGGGTCTTTTACCTCATTAGTTAAGTTTATTCCCAGTTATCTTAATTTTTTTGGTACGGTGGTAAATGGGATTGCTTTTTTAGTCTCTGTTTCTGTAAGTTCACTATTGGTGTCTAGGAATGCCATAGATTTCTTGGAGTTAATTTTGTATCCTGCTACATTGCTGAATTCATTTATTAAGTCTATAATTTTTTTATGGAGTCTTTTGTTTTGTTTTTTATATACAATATCATGTCATCTGCAAATAAGGACTGCTTTACTTCTCTTTTTCTAATTTGGATGCCTTTTATTTCTTCTTCTTGTCTAATTGCAATGACTAATACTTCCATTACTATGTCGAATAGGAGTGGTGAGAGTGGTCATCCCTGTCTTGTCCCTGTTCTTAGGGGAAATGGTTTTAGTTTTTGCCCATTGAGTATCATGTTAGCTGTAGGTTTATCTATTTTTTCATAAAGTTCTTTTGCCCACTTTGAAATCAAGTCTAAAAGAATTATTTGTTCCAACATACTATTCTTTTTCTCACTTCTAAAAATATTGAATAACTGCTGAATCTTAACTTGCCTTAAAATGTTTATAAAATTAATCAATTACCTTAACATAATAGATATCTTAATCTCCATCATCCTTCTCAGACCTAGAAACCTAAACAAACTTCACAATGAACTACATTTTATCTATCATAGGAAAATAGCACCCCAAAAGACAGAATTTGACAATCACATCCTCAAGATAAGGTTCTTCAAGAAATAGAGCTAAAGTCTTTTCCAAGGAGAAAACTATCCTAAATAAAAACTATGCAACATGTACATGTCGGCAAATCACCTAAATGTCTAATTGAAACAAAGTACAACAGGCTTCTATAGTACCCTACCATTATCAATATTACCCTTTACTAAATCTGAGACAAGGTCTATCACAACTGAACACTGAACAAGCAACAGAAAGCAATGCTGGCCAAGCATAAACATTCCTTGAAGATTAGCTGCACAATTAGAACTGTTAAACAGTTCATTGCATTGATGATAGAAATAGCTCACCCACTCCATTTAGTCCAAAGGTTATTTATGCCTCCCTCTTTGTATAACAGTAAATTTGAGTTTACATACTAGAAAAAGTGTTAAGATAAACCAGAAAAACAAAAAATGTACACCCAGCTTATTTGTCATAAATTCCTTTCTGTTTTTCCCTAATCCTCATTCAATTATGCTCCATTAATTCTTCTTATCCTTTCAAGCCTTCCACTATATGATCTGGAAGTATGTAGATAGGACTCAATGGAACCAATAGAAGGGAAAATTATATCATATCAATAATTTTTCTGACAAGACAATAACAGGGTTCATTCTGCTTTATTATATCTCTTTACATAAAAATTTCAAGGACAAAAAATAATTATTATTATTATTTAAATAATAAATCTAACATCTTCAGGACTGAAGGTGGCTATGAAATCTGAAAAACTTTAAAGAACTAGAGAAGGAAAGACTCAGAAAGCACTTTTTAATAAGATTTTCTAACTACGCAGTTTGATTCTATTCTAGTCTATTGTATAAATACCAGACTGTCTATCCCTCCCTAGTGCAGGTATTTGTTCCTTTACTAGAACCGTCTAGACACCCAAAAATTTATTAAAAACACAGACAGGAAATTGTCTTTCCAATTTTAATGTGTCATTTGTCCTGAAATATTACTTATTTAACCCTTTCTTACTAGAAGAAGCATTAAATTCCAAATTAAATATATATATGAATCTTAAACACAATTATAATGTATATCAAATAAGAATAGAACTCTCAGACTGGATAAGTTAAAATTTTGTTTAACATTCCCTTTAAAATATTAAGCAACAAGTTATTCCAGAAAAATAAATACAAAATTGGTCCTTAGAAAATTTTATAGAAAAAGGTAATCTAGAGTTCTTAAAATGCCTAAATGTCATGAGTGAAATTTTTACAATAACAAAGATAAAAACAAAGGAGGCCCTATTATGCTTCCTACTCCAACCCACATACACCAATGAACAGAATACTTCTGGTGAATTTTAGCAAAAATTTTTGACAATGTCTGATATATATATCAAAACAGGACAGATTTAGGAAGCATTCTACGTTCCTGACAAAGCAAAACAGATACACTTACAAGAGCCTCTGATGAGGTTTGACCACAATCTACACGAATAAGAGAGTAAGATGCAAACTGATTGTAACTTTGACGCCCACCAGCCAATCAGGAGTATGCAAATTAACCCAACAAGATGATGGGTTAATTCGCATACTCAGGTGCCCAACTGCCAGGAGTGGGGCCCAGACAGGATGCTTGCCTTGTTACCACGGCAACAACACAGGCATTCGGCACCGCCCCAGCTACTCCAGGCCTCATGGGAAGGTGGAAAGGCAGCTCCAAGCCAGAGAGAAGGCGGTACTGCCAGCCAAGGAAAAGAAGGCCCATTCTTGCACAAATCTTCGTGCATCAGGCCTCTAGTCCTATATAATAAAAGGGTAATATGCAAATTGACCCTAACAGCTGAAGGACTGCTCGCTATGATGCACACTGACCACCACGGGGCAGGTGCTCAATGCAGTACACTCCCACAGGGGGAGCTCTGCTCAGTCACAAGCTGCGCTGATGGCTGCAGCACAGCAGTGGTAGAGGGAGCCTCTCCCATCTCCTGAGCATCGAACATCCCCCGAGGGATCCCAGGCTGCCCAAGGGATGTCTAACTGCCAGCTTAGGCTCACTCCCCAGGCCCACACCCTCCTTGAGTGCATGAGTTTCCGTGCACCAGGCCTGTGGTAAAAAAATAGATATCTTTGTTTCTTTGGCCTTCTATTTTTCCTTAGCTTTGCAAAGAAACATTAGCTAAATAAAAATATGTTTGCTAGAGGAGACTCTTTAATAATTAAACTGATTACAAGCCCTATACTATAAGCCAATATTTTTTTCATTTTTAAGTGGAAAATATAAAAAGATATGTATATAAAAATAGGTTTACAGGAAAATGTATGTACCTGTAAAGACATTAGAAGTTCATTGATCTTCTTTTTATTTATTAAATGAATAATAAGTCTACACAAATGCAAAACTCTTCCTATACAGCTATTCTACAGAGGATTTCCTTCCAATGAAATTTAGTATGTCTCTTATAATAAAACTAGTTGGCCAAATTAATGAGAAAGAATTCATAATCTCATAATATTTAGGTATATAATAAAAACAGCAATTAAAATTAGAATTCAATTTCAGAATTAAAAGTACTTTATATACTTAATTGTTAAACATTAGGAAGAATTCTTCAAATCATATTGTTATTTCTACTTTCCAAATAGAGCATAAAGGGAGCAATTTACAGTGGTGAGTTGCACAGCTGCTATTAATTCCTTACACTCCTGTAAGTCCATGACTTTGCAATGTGATTTTTGCCACGCTTGCTACCAAGAGATGGCATTTATTTCCTCACCAGTTAAATCTGGGCTGGCCTTGTAACTTATTTTGAAAAATAGAATGCAGCAGAAGTGACCTAATAGGACTTCTGAGGATAAGTCTCAGCATGCTCTTGAGATGCTGCTTGCACAGAGTGAACAAATTAGCTTTCTAGAGCATTAGAGATTTTGAGAGAGAAAGAGCCAAGCCTGAGGCCATGCCAGCTAGCATAAGGTGCCAGATATTACAGTGTGGCTATCTTAGATCATCCAACCCTAGAGGAAGAACCAAATGTAAGTAATCTCAAGTAAGAGCAGAGGCACAATCACTAGCTCAGCCCAGACCAAATTGCTGACCCAGGAAGTAAGCAACAAATAAAATAGCTGTTATTTTAAGCTACTGAATTTAAACCTAGAAATCTTGAGCCTAGTCTTTCTCCACTAACTAAAGGTGCACTTTACTCTTTCATTTGAAAACAAATACACTTTGTAGTCTAATTCAATTTTAAAGATATTATACAAGAGCAATCAAATTGAAAAATGATAGTTTACACTTTTGATGCATTATCTAAAAAAAGCAATATACCTTTATGTTGCCTTTTAAGAAGGAAATAAATATACATTGAACTCTCTAATTATAATCAGTGGAAACTGATAACATTTTATAGAAAAAGTACATTCTCTTCATTCCCAAAAATACACAAGTATTCAATTCAAAACTAATAACATTCATATATATTTTATCCACAAAAACTAAACTTAGTATATAATCTAAAAGGAAATATGAATGTGCAAAAAAAATTAAGAAATTAATTTTTGAATCTAATAAAATGTATGGCTTTAAACAACAAAACACTGCTACTATAATGTTTAATGAGTATACATTTATATGTGAATGGAAACAATTAACTAGCACCATCACAGAGCAAGAACCACAGCACCTTTTCTATGTATTCTCTAAGGGTTGGCAAACATTTTCTATAAAGTGTTAGATAGTAAATATTTTAGGATTTACAGGTCATATGGTCTCTGTTTTAACTACTCAACTCTGAGCATGGGTCAGCAATTTGGTCTTGTTACTACTCTGCCATTGTAAAATGAAAACAGTCATAAACTCTATGTAAAGAATAAGCAAGGCTCTGTTCCAATAAAGCTTTATTTATAAAAAAAAAAAAAGGCAATGGGCCATAGTTTGCCAACCCTTGTTTTAGGTGCTCAATTATCTTCAGCCAAAAAATACCCAATTTATTATCTGTGATCAAGCTAATCTGCTGTCCTAGAGTATGAGACGTATTAGAAAGTACTTTCACCCAGTTGGTGAATTAGTGTCAACCCAGGAATCAAGAGGTCATTGGTTTGATTCCTGGTCAGGGCACATGCCCAGGTTTTGGGCTCGATCCCCAGTAGGAAGCATGTAAGAGGCAGCCGAGCCGATCAATGAATGATGTTTCTCTCTCATTGATGTTTCTATCTCTTTATCCCTCCCCCTTTCTCTCACTAAAAAATCCATAAAGGAGATTTAAAAAAAAAGAATTCACACCAAACAATTTGACATCTATATTTCTTAAAAAAGTATTCTCTGTATTCACAGTCTACTATCTGCAAAATAATACTATGTATAGGTGATGGTAAAATTTATGTGTCAATTGGCTTGGCTATGGGGCCCAGTTGTTTAGTCAAACAAGTTGAGATGTTGCTATGAAGGTATTTTGTAGATATGATTAATATCTAACATCAGATGACTTTAAATAAAGGAGATTACCCCTGGTAAAATGAATAGCCTTATTCAATCACTTGAAGATTTTAAGAACAAAAACTGAAATTTCCCAAAGAAGAAACAATTCTACTTCATGACTGTAACAATAATTTGCCTTACAAATGTCAGGTTTCCCAGGCCCCACAATATGTAAGGCAATTCCTGTAAACACCTCTCTCATAAGTGGAAATATATAGATCTATTAATATATACTTTAATGTAACATGCCCTTAAATTTATAAAAGGATATACTCTGATTTTTCATGTATCATCAAAAAATATATGAGAGCCGAGACCGGTTTGGCTCAGTGGATAGAGCGTCGGCTTGGGGACTGAAAGGTCCCAGGTTCGGTTCCGGTCGGGGCATGTACCTTGCTTGCGGGCACATCTCCACTGTGGGGCGTGCAGGAGGCGGCTGATCGATGTCTCTCTCTCATCAATGTTTCTGACTTTCTATCTCTCTCCCTTCCTCTCTGTAAAAAAATCAATAAAATATATAAAAAAAAAACAACACCTATATGAGAAAGTTGTGGTAGACTGTATTATTATTATTTGATACCAGAGGCCTGGTGCACAACATTCAAGCACTGGAAGAGAGGGGACACTCAGCCTGGCCTGTGCCCCCTTGGGGAATGTCTGACTGCTGGCTTAGGCCCGTTCGCAGGCAGGTGGACATCTCCCAAGGAGTCCTTAGCCCTGGAGCGGAGGTGTGCGAGGCTTCAGCTGCTGCCATTTCACACACCAGCCATGAGCATGGCTTCTGGCTGAGTGGCGCTCCCCCTGTGGGAGTGCACTGACCACCAGGGGGCAACTCCTGCATTGAGCATCTGCCCCCTTATGATCAGTATGCATCATAGCAACTGGTCATTCTGTTGTTCAGTCAATTTGCATATTAGCCTTTTATTATATGAGGTTATTTATTCCCCTGCTTCCTTGCAAAATGATGATTACATATTTACATAGAAAGATAGATACAGATACAGATATCCATATATAAACATGTGACTTGTATATTTCACAGGGAAAGAATGGACATCTCTATGTTACCAAATTTGGGATCACCCTTTTGATATGTTTTGGCCAACAGACTGTGAACAGATGTCCTATACATTACATCTAAGCAAAAATTTGAAGCAGCAATCTGAATTTGGACCAATGTGAATTCTTGCTTCAGTACTTTGTCAAGAGACTGGCATACATCATATAAGTGCTGTTCCTTCAGCCTTGGTTCTGGAGGGGAGCCACAGGCTATTTCTACAGAGCTGATTACAGTCTACAACAAAAAGCTAGTAGAAAATAAAACTTTGTTATTTTGAGGAGCCACTAAAATTTGGAGGGAATTACTATAATAAAACTGAACACTGCAGAAATTGGTACATTAAGTACCACTATCTCCAAAAATAAAAACATTTTGTGACGTAGCTTTGAAACCAGGTGGCAGACAGCAAAGAAACCATTATTGGAGAGCAGAAAATTGATAAACCACATAACATAGTAGTAAACAAAACTACTAGTCATGTGTAAAAAATTAGATAACTTGGATAAAAGACTAGACTTATGATTGGTGTCTGAAGTAGGTGAGAGACATTATTGTGAGGCCTGAACCCTTAAACAGGGGCACATAAATTTTACCATCACCTATACATAGTATTATTTTGCAGATAGTAATTAAGTGTCAGAACTGAGTTAAATTGTAGGACACCCAGTTGATGCCCACAGAAAATTACTTGGTATGGAAAAACTCACACACACTTGGACGGTGAATAGTGAGCAAAGGAAACAAGTGTTTTCCTTTTACGCAGTAAGCCCTTTCCGGTGAAACAAAATGACTTGGAGGTAGATTCCCCACATGAAAAGACTAAGGATATCATCCTATAGAGGCCAAATAACTCAAGATAACTGTATAGAAATCTAGAGAAAAGAATTAAGAATATAATTATTAGGAAGTGGATCTGACTCATATCAAATAGATAAAAAGACTTCCAAAACCAGGGTGGCAGGGGGGTTAGTGAGGGGCAACCAAAAGACCAAGCAGCAAGCTATGTGGGGCAGCCAGGCCAGCAGGGGTGCAGTGAGGGGCGATCATGCTGGCAGGCAGGTGAGTGGTTAGGAGCCAATGGTCCGGAATTGTGAGAGGGATGTCCAAATGCTGCTTTAGGCCTTATCCAGGCCTCTCTCCTTCCCTCTCTTTCTCTCTCTCCCATCCTTCTCTCTAAGCATGACCTCAGGTGAGGATTAAAATAATAACAGCAATAACAATTATAATAATAAAAAACACTTCATATAAACTTTACATAGTCCTCAACTATAATCAAAAAAGAAACTTTAATTACCATTTACATTTTCCATAAAAAAGGAAGAAACTTAGAGAAGTTCAGTAACTTGCCAACATTAAGTAGTTACCAAGTGACCAAGTAAAATTCAAATTCAAGACTATCTAATTATTAACTTTTTTCTATATTATGATGTCAACAAAAGTACAGATTATTTAGTAACTAGAGGCCCAGTGCAAAAAATTTGTGCATGGGGGGGTGGAAAAATTGGCAGCAGAAGAGACATACGTGTCCCAAGCCTTGTCCCTGAGCAGACAGAGAGAACAGCTGAGGGTCGCACTGGGAGTGTTTGTTGGCAAGTTAAGGAACAGTTATCCTCCAGGACTAGGTGGGGGACTATTGGACGGGGCTCCCCTGACCAGGCAGCCCCACTACCATAGGTATTTTTTTCTCCAAGAGCCACCAGCTCAGACGCGGAGACCACGCTATCTTAAAGGGGAAAGTGGATGTTTACGGAAGCCTGAAAAGCTGCAGCACTCACCGAACAATTATGAGCCCCAGAACACAGCTCCCCAATCAGCGCTAACACTCGGATTCAGAGGAACTCTACATGTCATACAGAAAGGTCAGATTTCGCCTGGGATAAGGTGAGGTCTCTGGTCCCACAGAACAGAAAGCTACCCGCACTGGGAGCTAAAGGACCAGGAAAATAGGCACCTAGAGAAATCCATGGCTGTTGGGGCTAGCATGAATATGGAAGGGGGTCTTCATAAGTTGCTAACAGGGGGGATCTCTAAAAAGCAACCCATTTTGAACTGACACAGAAGGAGAGCCTGGGAATTATTAAAGTGTGCCAAATATTTGGACAGGAGTGGGGAAGGAGGACTGTGCAGACTTGTACTCTTTCCTCTTCAGATCCTTGCTTCTAATTGCTAAGCCCAATACATAAGATCTCCCAGTTGAAGACACCCTGGGAGACTGCAGGAGAAAGTTGTTTTTCTGGGGATTGGAGCGGGGAGTGACCTTCGGAGAACCAGTTCTGGGACAGCCCATTCTCACAAAGCCATATTGAGTGCCACAAGGAAAGCAGAGCCTAAGCACAGGCTAGAGAGGACCTATAGTCTCGAAGGTCAATCAAGAAACACTGCCACTGAGGGGCTGACTCACAAACTGACTCTTGTGTAATCACAAAAGAAAAAAGAGATTAAGACACACGGCCTGCTTAAAAACCAGGATTGGCTTACACCACTGAGCACCAGTGGAACACAGAGAACTGCAATACTGTCCCTACTGGGAAACAGGTGTGCCAAACAGAACAATTGAGGAAGTAAATGAACTTCACTACTGTACATGCTATTCTTTTATTTTTAATTTTTTTAATTTTTAATTTTTTCATCTTTTAATTAAAAAACTAATTTTTAATTTTTTCCTAATTAATTTTACCTTTTTGATTATTACATTTTTATTTTCAATCAGTATTATTACTACTACTATTTTACCCTTTTGGGAAAAAAAGTGTCTTTTTTTTCTCTCTCTCTCTATTTACTTTGGGATTAGAGTTCTACATTCTATTTTCATCTCTCGTTTAGCATCATTTTACTCTATCTTAACTCTACCTTTATGGCATCACTCTCTTCCTAACTTTTCCCATTTAGTTGTCCTGTTTCTCTTACCCTGTTCCTACTTTAGATTTTCCCTATTCTTTCTTTTTACCCTGTTAAAATTTCACCCCACTTATGTATCTAATTTCCAATCCCCTACTCCAAGCCCATACACAACTCTCTCTTTATCTTTACTAACCAAAAAATTTTTTTCTCTCTGTCAGTTGGTTGTTTGCTTGAATGTTGATTATATCGATTTTTTATACTTTTTTTGTGAGATTGTTTTGTTTATTCATCTTGTTTTATTTTGCTTCTTGTTTGATTTGTTTTTGTTGTTTTCTCTGTTTTCCCTCGGCTCCCCTGATATTAGTTGCTATTTGCAGTTTGTATTAATCTCCAGGAACTTGTTGCTGAAATTTCTTGGGATTACTGGCTGTTCTATTGGAGTTTTCCCCTCACATATATAATTTGTTCCCCTTTTCTTTCTTATTCGCTTGCTTTTCTCTCTTGCTATTTTTTCTTTCTTTTTTTTTTCATTTGTTTTTCTTTTTTCTCTCTACTCCCAATTTCATTTTGGCACTCCTTTCTTTTTTATTTCCTGTTTTCTGTCTTCTTGTTTCTCTCCTTTCCCCTAATTTGTCTCTTTCTGGCGGTCACATTTATTTGTGGCTATTAATATCGTGACTACATTTCTGTACAGTGCCTTGTGTATTGTACATGGTTGTGTTGGATTTTGTGCCTTTAAATCAACACAGGAGAGAGAGATTTACATAACCGGACACCGGAAAAGAGAGACCATGGGGAGATAAAGAAATAGCCCGCATATGAAAGAAAAGCAGAGCAGACATCACCAGAAAAGGCAGTAAATGAAATAAATGGTGCTGGGAAAATTGGACAGATACATGCAAAAAAATGAAACTAGACCACCAACTTACACCATACACAAAAATAAACTCCATATGGATATAGGATTTAAACATAAGATGGGAAATCATAAAAATACTTGAGGAATCCACAGACAGCACAATTTCAGACCTATGCCTAAGGAACTTCTTCACTGATACTGCTTCCAGGGCAATGGAAACTAAAGAGAAAATAAATAAATTGGACTACATCAAAATAAAAAGCTTTTGCAAAGCAAAATAAACCATCAACAAAACAACAAGAAAGCCCACTGTATGGAGAATATATTTGCAAATGTGATCACTGATAAAGGTTTAATCTCCAACATCTACAGGCAACTTGTTCAACTTAATAAAAAGAAGATAAATAATCCAATTAAAAAAAAATGGGCAACGGACCTAAATAGAATTTTTTAGAAAGAAGACAGAAAGAAGGCCAAGAGACACAGGAAAACATGCTCAAAGTCACTAATTATCCGAGTGATACAAATCACAACAACCATGTGATACCATCTCACACCTGTCAGAATGGCAATCATCAACATATCAACAAACGCCAACTGTTGGCCAGGATGCGGAGAATAAGGAACCCTCATGCACTGCTGGTGGGAATGCAGACTGATGCAACCACTGTGGAGAACAGTATGGAGTTTCCTCAAAAAACTAAAAATGGAACTCCCATTTGACCCAGTAATCCCACTCCTAGGAATATATCCTAAGAAACTAGAAACACCAATCAGACAGGATATATGCACCCCTATGTACATAACAGTACAATTTACAATAGCTAAGATTTGGAAACAGCCTAGGTGACTGTCAGCAGAAAACAATGGTACATCTATACAATGGAATACTATGCTGCCATAAAAAAGAAGGAATTCTTACCATTTGCAGCAAATCTGGATAGAACTGGATAGCATTATGCTAAGTGAAATAAGCCAATCAATGAAAGAAAAATAACACAGGATCTCACTCATTCATGGATAATAAAGAACATTATAAACTGATGAACAAAAACATATGTGAGGGGAAAACTCCAATAGAATAGCCAGTAATCCCAAGAAATTTCAGCAACAAGTTCCTGGAGATTAATACAAACTGCAAATAGCAACTAATATCAAGGGAGCCGAGGGAAAACAGAGAAAACAACAAAAACAAATCAAACAAGAAGCAAAATAAAACAAGATGAATAAACAAAACAATCTCACAAAAAAAGTATAAAAAATCGATATAATCAACATTCAAGCAAACAACCAACTGACAGAGAGAAAAAAATTTTTTGGTTAGTAAAGATAAAGAGAGAGTTGTGTATGGGCTTGGAAATTAGATACATAAGTGGGGTGAAATTTTAACAGGGTAAAAAGAAAGAATAGGGAAAATCTAAAGTAGGAACAGGGTAAGAGAAACAGGACAACTAAATGGGAAAAGTTAGGAAGAGAGTGATGCCATAAAGGTAGAGTTAAGATAGAGTAAAATGATGCTAAACGAGAGATGAAAATAGAATGTAGAACTCTAATCCCAAAGTAAAATAGAGAGAGAGAGAAAAAAAAGACACTTTTTTCCCCAAAAGGGTAAAATAGTAGTAGTAATAATACTGATTGAAAATAAAAATGTAATAATCAAAAAGGTAAAATTAATTGAGGAAAAAATTAAAAATTAGTTTTTTAATTAAAAGATGAAAAAATTAAAAATTAAAAAAATTAAAAATAAAAGAATAGCATGTGCAGTAGTGAAGTTCATTCACTTCCTCAATTGTTCTGTTTGGCACACCTGTTTCCCAGTAGGGACAGTATTGCAGTTCTCTGTGTTCCACTGGTGCTCAGTGGAGTTGGGTAGATAAGAGATCAACCGAAGGACTTGTATGCATGCATATAAGCATAACCAATGGATACAAGACACTGGGAGGTTAGGGTATGCATGGGAGTAGGGGGAGGCAATGGGAAGATATGTACAGATTATACCATTAATTTTATACTATTTATCAATTCTACAAGATAGATGCAGGAAAAACCTGACACCATGAACTTAGTTATAAATCTGAATCCTGTTAAAAAAAAAATTGTGCACGGCATAGGTGGGTGGGAATGGAGGGGTCCCATCTGTCCGGCCTGCAACTTCTCCAATCCGGGATCTCTCTCACAATCCTGGACTGTTGGCTCCTAATTGCTCACTAGCCTGCCTGCCTGGTTATCCCTAACTGCCCTCACTGCTGGCCTTGTTGCCCCCAACTACCCCTTTCTGCTAGCCTGGTTGCCCCTCAACTGCCCCTCTCACCAGCCTAATCACCCTCATTGCCCCTCCCCACCCGCCAGCCTAATCGCCCCCAACTGCCCCACCTGCCGACCTGGTTGCCTCTTATTGCCCCCCCCACCCCTACTGGCCTGGTCATGCCTAAATGCTCCCCTCCCCACCGCTGGCTTGGTTGCCCCTCACAGCCCCTCACTGGCCTAGTCACCCCACGCAGCCTGCTTTTCAGTTGTTTGGTCATCCCTCACTAACTCTTCTGCCAGCCTGGTCACCCCCAAAAGTCCCCTTGCTGGCCTGGTTGCCCCTTGTGCCCCTCCCCGCCACCCCATGCAGCCTGCTGTTCAATAAGTTTGGCTGTCCCACACTAACTCCCCTGCCAGCCTGGTGGTCCCACACAGCCTGCTGTTCAGTCATTTGGTTGTCCCTCACTAACTCCCCTGCTGGCCTGGTCACCCTCAACTGCCCCCCCTGCCAGACTGGTCACCCTTCTCGGTCCCTCTACCAACTTGGTCGCCCCACACAGCCTGTTTTTAGTCATTTGGACATCCTTCACTAACCCCCATGCCAGCCTCGTTGTCCCATGCAGCCTGCTTGTTCAGTCACTTGGTTGTCCCTCAGGCTGGCCTTGGGCAGCTGGGGAGCTGAGGGGGCTGGGGGACTCCAGAGGCAGGCATGTAGAAGAGCAAGCGGGCCTGGCTATGCCACATGCCTGCCACCCCTGCGGGACTGAGGGAAGTAGGTGCCACCATCTTGTGGCTGTGGGTGATTCCATCTTTGAGGGTGTGTCAGTCACTTAGCATATTCCCTCTGCCGCCATCTTGGTGAAGGCACGATGACCAATTAGCACATTCCCTCTTTATTAGATAGTATTGTCCTATTAAAGTGATAACTTAATTTTATACTATTTATCAATTTTATAAGATAGATGCAATAAAAAGCTGACACCATGAACTTAGTTCTAAGTCTGAATCCTATTAAATATATTATTCAGAATACATTTTTCTTGTTATTGTTGCAAACAAAAATGTAAAACAATATTATTTTTTTATTTTCTTAAATTTCAACTATAGTAATTGAGAATTTTAAAGATTCAAATAAGTGATGACCTAAATTTACCTTGTCAATATGAAAAAGATTTCCCAAGCAAGTTAATAATGCATTATATGGTGGATGATGCATTTTAGACTAAGAGACGAAACATTTTAAACAGTTTATAAACCATTTAATAGTTCTTACACTGCTCATGTAAACTACAAAGAAGGGTTATTTTTAATTACATAATAAATATTAATAGTAGAAATATTAGACAAAACTGATACATATTTTTAAAAAAAGACAACCTAGCAAAACTACCATTAAGAGTTAACAATAGCCCAGCTGGCATGGCTCAGTGGTTGAGTATCGACCTATCAACCAGGAGGTCACAGATTAGACCCCATCAAGGCATATGCCTGCGTTGTGGGCTCAGTCCCCAGTGTAGGGCAAGCAGGAGGCAGCTGATCAATGATTCTCTCTCATCACTGATGTCTCATCTCTCTTTTCCTCTCCGTTCATCTCTGAAATCAATAAAAATATTTTTAAAGAGTTAATAACTTATTTTGTCATATGCCTTTCCAGATTTCTTTTCAATAACTAAATACACATTTACTTCATATCAAAATAACATACTCCATACATATTGTATTTCATGTAAGTGACTATGTGTAATATGAGTTCAACAGAACTGATTATGAATGAATATCCTCAACTTGGAGAATTCCAAAGCTGATTAATATAATCTTCCCAGCTCCCTCTGCTGGCAACCAAGTTTTTTCAAAAGTCAATTTGTTTTGGAAAAAATCAAATTCAGGGGAAGCACTAATTCATCATTAAAGACATCTTTAAGAACCTGTCTGAATGTACAATTCAGTCAGAAAGTTTACAGTGAAAAGTTTTTTAGTGAGTTTCTATTAGCAAGGAGTTTGCATGCGAAAACCTGGACTGAATTCCCAGCTTGATCTTATATTTGCTAAGGATCTTGGTCAAATTACTTAATCTTTCTGAGCTTCAGTTTTCATATCTGCAAAATAAAGCTAATATCAACTACCTCATGAATTATAAGAATTAGAGTTAATATACTTATACTTAGGTATGCTCCAAAGTATTGATACAGAGAGTAAGTGCAAAATAAATGGCAATTAACTATTACTGCTATTACTATAATCCTATTATTATTATTACTATTACCCTATCAAGATGATGAGTTGTGGTTAGATAGCATAACTGCTAAAGAATTATAATACATTATCACCAATAAGGGTTTAATCTCCAACATTTACAAGGTACTCATACAACTTAACAAAAGGAAGATAACCCAATCAAAAAATGAGCAACAGACCTAAATAGATACTTTTCAAAAGAAGACATAAGCCAAGAGACATATGAAAACATGCTCAAAGTCACTAATCATCCGAGAAATGCAAGTCAAAATAACAATGAGAACCAAGTGCTAGTGAGGATGTAGAGAAAACGAACCCTCTTGCATTGCTAGTTGGAATACAGACTGGTGCAGCCACTATGGAGAACAGTATGGAGTCTCCTCAAAAAGTTAAAAATGGACTCCCATTTGACACAGCGATCCCACTTCTAGGAATATATCCCAAGAAACTAGAAACAGCAATCAGAAAGGATGTATGCAACCCCATGTTCAGAGCAGCACAATTTACCATAGCTAAGATTTGGAAACAGCTTAAGTGTCCATCAGCATATGAGTGGATTAAAAAACTGTAGTACATCCACACAATGGAATATTACTATGCAGTAAAAAAGAAGAAATTCTTACCATTTGCAACAGCATGGATGGAACTGGAGAGCAGCTAAGCGAAATAAGCCAGTCAGAGAAAGATAAATATCACATGATTTCACTCAGTTGTGGAATATAATGAACAAAAACAGATCCAGAGATAGAGAAGCATCCGATCAGACCATCAAACCTCAGTGGGAAGGTAGGGAAGGGTAGGGGAAGGGGAGAGATCAACCAAAGGACTTGTATGCATGCATATGAGCCTAACCAATGGACACAGACACCAGGGGGGTGAGGTGAGGACATGACTTGGGGGGTAGGGAGAGGAGACAATGGAGGGATAAGGAACATATGTAATACCTTAATCAATAAAGAAAAATAAATAAAAAAGAAATACAATATAGCTATCAAATTCAAATAGATTAACTTTTAAAATATAAACTCACTGTACTTATACTCTTTTAATAACTTCCTAATGCTCTCAAGATCAAAATCTTTAGTAAGACTTCTAAGATCCTTTATGGTCCAGCCCCTATTGACCTCAGAAGTGTAGTCTTGAAGTCAGATACCCTCCCTCAAACTCTCTGATCTCTTTTCATAGTGATTTCTTCAAAAGTACCAAGTTCCTTCACAGTGTGCCTGGGGAACACCATTCCCCTCTTTTATGCTACTTAACAAATAGGTCCATTTTAAATATCTCAACTCAAACTTTTTCAGGAAAGCTTTCTCTGATTTCCCAGACCAAGTCAGTCCTTCTCTATGATATATTGTTATACCTCTCCTTCACATGGCTTATTACATAGAGCTGTAACATTAGTTTTAAATGTGTTAGCATGGTAATACTGTCTCCCCCATTTGACTGTCTACAAATTCTTCAAGAGCAAAGAGTACACTGTGTCCTCATAATCAAGCTACTTGTCTGCATGGAGAATGACTGAACAAATAGAAATTAACAAATACTGAATCTGAAGAATTATTTCTAAACATGACTGCTTCAATTAAAGGTGGCTATATAAGTGTAAAATAGCATTACAAATATTTTGCTTTGTATTGCTTCTCAGGTCAGCTGGTATTCATAAAGTATGGTTACAAATCACAGAAACATCTTTAACACATGAAACTCATTGAAAAAGTTGTGCCCTTCAGAAAAACACTTTTAAGACAGAAACCTAAATATGATAGTCATTTACACACTTCTGATTTAAATTTTAATGTTTTTGTTTGCTTTTGTAATATTCAACTAAAATTTTGTCTAAAAGTAAGTGTTTCATACTATTTTACAGAGATTTACATTTCCAGGAAATCAGTGGTAAATAAACCAGTAGAGCTAAAAGATGTGCTTTGTGGTTTCTTGGAAAATATGCACTATTTAAAACCAAAGCATTTTAAACCTATGATTGCTTAAAGAGTGTGAACTTAAAGAGTTCACTCATTATTTACATAGTATTTTCAAGTACCATATATAGTATATTCTGATCCCAATAACTTATCCTCTATTCATTTACAAAACCAAAAAAACAACAAGATTTACAATATCTCTGAGTCAAATCTTTATTTGATAGGGTATTTAATAGATTTTTACCTTTATTTGATAGATTTTTAGCAAATCCTATGACTCTAAAACAGTAACTCATTTTCCCCAAAATCTGCAGTATATTGTATAAAAAAAAACTAAAAATTTCTTCCTTTCTTTGTTAAAGGAAGTTAAAATTTAAAATACATTGCATATAGAATAGAAACAAGCCTTGAAGAATCATCCAGTCCAGGAATGGTAAATATACTTAACATTTTATGTGGTGACTTCCAAAGTGAATATGGATAAATTAATCTTAGCACTCTCTTTTTGATCAAGAAAAAAAGTCCACAGACCTCCTAGTCTCTGAGAATAAGGTAGCAGTCAATAACGCAACAAAAGCAAGTCATCTTAATTGCCACAAGGCTAATGGTTTTGCACTGAGCATCTGCCCCCTGGTGGTCATTGCATGTAGTGACTGGTCATTATGCTGTTCGTTCTATTTGCATATTAGCCTTTTATTATATAGGATAATATCTTATTATGAGCAAGGCCTCTAATTCAATTTTTTGTTTAGGTAAAAGGAGGGGCAGAATTTTCACTTGAGCCTAAAGCTAAAATTGCGCTTAGCTCAAAAATTTGCATACCACTGAGACACATCCTAATGAGGCTCATTCTGAACCCCCAAGACAGATCCTGATAAGGCTCATTCTGAACCCCCACACTGTCCTATTATGTGCATAAGTATTGGGAACCATCTTATCTCTTTAGTGAAAGGAACTTTTTGTTATGTTACAATGACTAACTTTATCTCATTAGTTGTGTTTTGGTTTCAAGCTTGTATCCAGTATTCATACAGCAACTTCTGCTCTTATGTTCAATATTTAGCTGGCATATCTTTTATTTTCTTAAATCTTTCTAGATTTTTACATATCAGATAGAAATTGCCCATGGACACAGACAATGTCTGGCGAAGGCCTAGAAGGAGAGGGTGCAGGGTAGAGGAGATCATTGGAGGGAAAAAACGCCACAGCCAGAACTAGAATCTCAGAGGGAGACTGCGTTGCAACAAATTCGCAGACCTCGGGGTCAGTATAGCCCTCAAATGTGGAAGGGGAAACCACAGGGCTGCTGGCAGCAGAGGACTCTAGATCTAAGCCATAGCTGTGGGAGACTGTGCCCAGAAAGGTAGCCTCAAAGTTCAATACCAACCATGCAGTGCTGGGGGAGAAAGATGCGAGGTGGCGCAATTGCTTTGTCTTTATAACTTCCTTGCTTTTACTTCCTAAACCCATTGCATAGGATCTTTTGATTAAAAACACTCACTAAGAATGGAGGGCAAGGTGGTTTCTGTGGAAACTAGGGAGGAGAATAAGGGAGAGATGAGCAGGAAACACTCTGTCCCTCCAACCCAATCTTGAGTGCTGCAGCAAAAGGAAGAATATAAGGGAGCCATGGGGGACTGGGTTGAGGGGCCATTTGGTCGTAGAAATTAATACAGAAACACTGCCACTCAGGGACTATGACATGAATATATGCTTGTGTAAATACAACTGAAGGCAGGCAAAGAAACAAAGTGAGCAGAGTGATCCTAATTGCTAGAAACCAAGGTTGTGGTTTATGACACAGAGGAGTGATGGATCGCTGGGAACTTCAACACTATGCTGACTACCTGACAGGAAACAGAAGTGCCAGGCAGAACAGTAGAAAGAGGTCTTAAACCAGTCCCCTGGGTCACTGAGGCTCCGCTGAAGTGAATGAACTTCACTACTTCACTTTTTTATCTTTTACTTAAGAAATTAAATCTTTTTTCCTCAATTTATTTATTATTATTAAATTTTTGTTTTTTATTATTACTATTATTTTACCATTTTTTAAAGTTTTATTTTATTTGGGGTGGGGGGTGTTATTTTACATTGTATTTCTTTATCATTATTTTACCCTACCACAATTTTTCCTTTATGCCAACATTTTCTTCCTCACTTTTCTTTTCTCTTTTCATCCTGTTTCTCTTCCCTATTCCTCCTTTAGTTTTTCTCTATCCTTTCTACTCCCTGTTAAAAATTGATGTTACTCATGTATCTAATTTCCTCTTCCCTGTTCCAAGTCCATGTACACTTCTCTTTTCTCTTTCTTCACTGGGCAAATGATCTTTCTTGTCCCCTCCCCTTTCCTTCCCTTTCCTTTCATTGTTGTTTGTTTCACGGTTTGATAGTTTTTTCCTGTTTTTTTTTTTTTTTAGGCTTCTGTTTTTCCTATTCCTTGCTTGTTCTCTTCTTCTACTGATGACTTAATTAGTACCAAAAACCAACTCAGGCCTATCAGCTCTCTATTTTCCTTTACAAAAATAGATGATTACATATATAGATAGGTTAAAGGAAGGAAAAAATTTATATACATATAAATTTCCATATATATTACAATTATGTTTTTTATTTTTGTCTTTTAGCATTTTATTTTTACTTTTCTTTTTATACACGCATTCTCTTGCTACCTCCTTTATACTGAGCCATTTCTCCATTCATTCAATTCCTTGACCTTACCTTCTGGAAATAATCTCTACCTCTTCAGACTCAGCTTTCCCCCTCCTTTTCTGGGTGTTTATCCTTTGCATTTTTTGGATTAGTTGTTGGTTTTGTGGAGTTTTTCTCCCCATATACATAGATTTTCATTCCCTTCTTTTCTCCTTTGTTTTTTCTCTTACCTTTTTTCCTTTTCTCAATATATTTTTGCATTCTTTTCTCTCCCCTAATTCTTCTTTTCTCTGGTGGTCACCTTTATTTGGGGTTATTGGTTTCATGAATACATTCCTGTTTGGTGCTCTCTGTTTTCTGTCCTGGAATGTTATATTTTGTGCTTTTAAGTCAAAGGGGTAAAGAGTGATCTGTATAACCAGACACCCTGAAAGGAGCAAACATGGGGAGACTCCTAGAGAAGGAGGAATCACTGGAAAAGAAGTAAATAAAATGGAGGTAAGCAACTTGTCAGAGAGAGAATTCAGAACAATGGTCATAAGGATAGTGAAAAGGATGGAAGACAAAGTCAACAACATGTGTAAGAACCAGGAGGAAAAGAAGAAGAACCAAGGAGAAATGAAGAATGACATAGCAGCAAAAAAGAAAACAATAGAAAGCATCAACAGTAGAATAGAAGAAGCTGAAGACCACATCAGTGAACTATAACACAGGTAGGAGAAAATATCTAAGTGAGCTTCAACTGGAAAAAAAAAACTTGGAAAACAGGAGGAGAGCCAAAGAGAACTTTGGGACAACAGGACACGAAACAGTATCCACATAATAAGGGTGCCAGAAAGAGAGGAAAGAGAACAAGGAGTAGATAACCTGTTTGAAGAGGAGGCAAGATGGCGACTGGCAGGAAGGTAAGGAGGGAGAGTGTGTGAGAAAGTGAGGGAGCAACAGAGGTATGTGTGGACATGTGTGGGTGTGTGTATGAGAGAGTGAGGGATCAATAGAGGTATGTGTGGACGTGTGTGTGAGAGTGTTTAAGTGAATTAGGGACAGTAAGACCCTGCAGTTCTTCCAGGAGGCTGCCAATCCAGGCATTCTTAGACAGAAACCCCACGGCTGCCACAAACACTCCGGGGAGGACACTGGCGCCACAAAGACCACATTATGTTGAAGAACAGAACTCCTTGAGACTAGGATCCTACCCTCACCATCACTCAGTCTGGTCTTGAAAGCAAACCTGGACCCCACAGCCACTGTGGTAGAAGACCTGCCACCACAGCTACAGACTCCAGAAATACCAAGACTCTAGGCACCAGGCCGCAGATTTCTGTGAGTCACAAAGTCAATCCCTCTCTCCCACCAACTGTATAGCAGCAACATAGAAACTACCAGACCCCAACTGCACAATAAGGCTTTCTGCACATACAAAGCAATGGCAAATCTGCCTGACTGAGACATCGTGTCAAACATGGGAAGTTTGTTTCCCACAACTAGTCTCTGTGCCCAGTGAGGGAGACTGAGCAGAATTCCAGCCTAATCACTCATCCTTAGAGAGCTGGTCTTCTACGACCAGATACCATGCCCACTTAGAGCACAGAGACACCACTGAATTTCACTTCAGAATTGCGAACTCGGGGAATTTGTTTCCTGCGACTAGTCTCCACGCAGAGGCAAGCAGACTGAGTGAAATTCCAGCTTATCCGCTCATCTCTAGGGAGCAGGTTTTCTGTGACCAGATCCTGAGCCCACGGAGGGCAGGAAAGACAGTGCTGAACTAGATCCCTGATTTGCGAACCCAGGGAATTTGTTTCCCATGACTCATATCCGCAACGAGGCAGGGAGACTGAGCAGAATTTCAGCTTATGTGTTCATCCCTATGGTGCTGGTCTTCTGCAACCTGATCCTGCACCCATGCAGGGCAAGGAGAAAATGCTGAACTTGATCATAGACTTGCGAACTCATGGAATTTGTTTCCCATGACAAGTCTCTGCACTGAGGCAGGGAGACTGAGTGGAATTCCACCTTAGGCGCTCATCCCTAGGTAGCTAGTTCTGCGACCAGATCCCGCGCCCACTCAGGGAAGGGATACAGTGCTGAACTTGACCAGAGACTTGCGAACTTGGGGAATGTGTTTGCCGTGACTAGTCTCTGCGCCGAGGCAGGAAGACTGAGTGGAATTCTGTCTTAGGAGCTCATCCCTATGGTGTTGGTCTTCTGCAACCAGATCCTGCGCCCATGCAGGGCAGGGAGACAGCACTGAACTTGACCATGGACCTGCGAACTCAGGAAATTTGTTTTCCACAACTCGCCTCCATGCCTAGTCAGGAAGGCAGTCCTGAATGTGAGCATAGCTGCATGACCTTGGGGAGATAGTCTACTGTGACCAGATCCGATGCCCATGCAAGAGACAGCAATGAATTTGAGCCTGGGAGTGCAAACATGGAGAGGTAGTTCCCCATGACCAGACTCTGCACTTTAGCAGAGAAGCTGTGGTGAATATGAACCTGGATGTGCAGACTCAGGGAGTTTGTTCCCCACAAACAGATCCTGTGCCCATACAAGAAGGCAGCGCTGAATTTGAGCCTGGGAACATGGACACAGGGAGTTTGTTTTCCACAGTTCACATGCATGATGGCACACCCACACTAAGGGGCAGTGCCACCTGACTTTGATTCAGGGCAAGTGCCCACAGAAGGCTGTTTACCGCAGGGCAGAAGTGGACATCCTATCATCACAGTGCGACTGAGCAACACAGTCTCCTAGGCAGATAAGGGACCCTGAATCTCCACACAAGAGGCAGCATACCAAAGTGACTAAACTCTGTTCCTCATTACATGAGCCTGAGATCCCTGATTCAGTCACTCCAAATCTTGGCACATGTGCACACAGGGACCTGATTCTCAGTGTGAGGCAGCAACAAGAAACAGAGACACTGGTACTCAATTCTTGGCAGGGACACAGGGAGCCTCTGACTCCTGACATGCACTAGGAGGCTCTGGTTTTTGGCACACACCAGTGGGTTCTCTGTTTCAATGTGGTACAGGCCTGATTCCAGGTGCACAAACAAGGCGACACTAAGCACCAATGACTCTGACTCAGGGAGAGTGTAGTTTCCACCAACCACAACAACTACACATTTTGGTATCAGAACTCTTCAGTGACACTTGGAGGGTGCGAAACTCCAACTCCACATAATCCAGGACCTCACAACTCAACATCTGAACCTTCTGGTGATAGTCAGAATGGGGAGACAATGAAGTAAGCCCCAGAGGAAAGAAAAGGAGGAATCGCAGAAGGAAATAAGCGAAACGAAAGCATACAACATGACAGAAGAACTCAGAGTAATTGTCATACAATTTATACACCAGCTGGACGAGAAAATCAACAACCTATGCAAAACTCAGGAAGAAATGAAAAACGATATAGCCACAATAAAAAAAACACACCATGGACGGCTTCAACAGTAGACTGGAAGAAGCAGAGGACTGAATCAGCAAGTTAGAAAATTAGGTACAGAAAAAAGCCCAATCTGAATAGCACCAAGTGAAAAAAATTAAAAAGCAGAAGGAAAGCCTATGGAAACTTTAGGAAAATGCAAAACAAAAGAACATACGTATAATAGGGCTGCCAGGAGGACAAGAAGAGTAGCAAGGATTTGAAAATTTATTTGAAGAAATAATGACAGAAAACTACCTTGATATGGGGAAGAAAAAAGTTACTCTAATACAGAGAGACCCAAGCAAGATGAATCCCAAAAGATCCACACCAAGACATGCCATAATTAGAAGGGAAATGTTATTGACAAAGAAACAATCTTAAAAGCTGCTAAAGAGACAGAGAGTTCCCTAAAAAGGATCCTCCATCAGATTATCAAATGATTTCTCAACAGAAACACATCAAGCTACAAGGGAATGAAAGAAGATATACAACGTGATGCAAAGCAAAGGGATTCAATCCAAGAATACTCTCCAGCAAGACTAGCAATCAAATTTGAAGGGGAAATCAGGAGCTTCACAGATAAAAAGAGACTAAGGGAGTTTTCACCAACAAACCAGCAATGCAAGAAATGTAAAAGAGAATGTTGTAAAAGGGGAAAAAACAAAAAGGTAAGGAACACAGACTCAAGAAATAAAAATGGCTATGAACAAGTACCTTACAATAACTTTAAACATTAACAGACTAAATGCTCAAATCAAAAGACATTGAGTGGCTGAATGGATAAAAAACATGATCCATATGCTGTCTACAAGAGACCCACCTTAGAACATGGGACTCACAGACTGAAAATGAAGGGATGCAAAAATATCTTTCAGCAAATGGAAATTAATAAAAAACAAAGGTGAGGTAGCAATACTTTTATCTGACAAAAAAGACCTCAAAGTGAAGGCCATAATAAGAGATAAAGAAAGCCACTTTATAATACTAAAGGGATCGATACAGTAAGAGGATAAAACCTGGGTAAACATATATGGACCCCATGTACAAGCAACCAAATACATAAAAAAATCTCCTAGAAGATATCAAGACAAAGACAGACAACAATACAATCAAAGTAGGGAACTTTAATATACCACTGACATCACTGGATAAATCCCCTAGACAAAATATCAGCTTAGAAACAACAATCCTAAATGACTCACTAGATTAGATAGACTTAATTGACATCTTTAGAACATTTCACCCCAAAGCTGCAGAATATACGTTCTTCTCGAGTGCACATGGAACATTTTCAAAAATAGACCACATACTGGGTCACAATCAAAGTCTATCCAAATTCAAGAAGAATGAAATCATGCCAAGCATTTTTTCAGTCCACAATGGCATAATGTTATAAATAAAAAACAATCCAAAACACTCAAGTAGTTGGAAGGTGAATGGCATGTTATCCAACACTGATTGATTTACCAATGAGATCAAAGGAGAAATTAAATACATTCTGGAAATTAATGACAATAAACACACAACAACCCAAAACCTATGGGACACAATGAAAGCAGTCCTGAGAGGGAAGTTTATAGCTCTACAGGACTACCTCAAAAAACAAGAAAAAATGGTAGTAAATTAAAAAATGGTACTTATGCTACACTCAAAAAATTAGAAAGATAGCAACAAGAAAAGCCCAGTGAGCAGAAGGAAGAAGATAAAAAAGATCAGAACACAAATAAATGATATAGAGACCAAAAAACAATACAAAAGATCAATGAAACCACAAGCTGGTTCTTTGAAAGGATAAACAAGATTGGTGAACCTTTAGCAAGGCTCACCAATAAGCAAGGAGAGAGGATCCAAATAAACAAAATCAGATACGATAAATGTGAAATAACAGACTCCACAGAAATGCAAAGGATTGTTAAAAAATATTATGAACAATTCTATTCCAACAAACTGGACAACCTGGAGAAAATGGATGTATTCCTAGAAAAATAACAATATTCCAAAACTAAACAAGGAAGATTCTAAACATCTCAATAGGCCAATAACTATGGAAGAAATTGAAGCAGTCATCAAAAAGCTTCCAGCAAACAAAAGCCCAGGACCAGATGGCTTCACAGGAGAGTTATACCAAACATTCAAAGAAGAACTAAAAACTATCTTCCTCAGACTATTCCAAAAAATTCAAGAGGAAGGAACACTTCCAAACTTATTCTATGAAGCCAGCATCATCCTAATACCAACAACAGATAAAGACAACACAATGAAAGAAAATTACAGGCCAATATCCCTCATGAACATAGATGCCAAAATCCTTAACAAAATCCTAGCAAATAGGATCCATCAGAAAGATCATATACTGTGAGCAGGCAGGATTTATCCAAAGGATGCAAGGAGGGAACGATATCCACAAAACAATAAATGAGATACATTACATAAAAAAAAAATTGAGAGATAAAAATCACATAGTCATATCAACTGATGCAGAAAAAGCATTTGACAAAATAAAACAACCTTTCTTAACTCTCAGCAAGGTAAAAATAGAAGGATCATACCTCATCATCATAAAAGCCCTATAAGATAAACCCACAGCCAACATCACACATAAAAACTGAAACCATTTCCCCTAAGAACAGGACTGGAAGTACGAACCATTGCTATCAGACAAGAAGAAGAAATAAAAGGGACCCAAATTGGAAAAGAAGAAGAAAAACTGTCCTTATTCACAGATGACATAATACTGTACATAAAAAAACCAAAAGACTCCATCAAAAAACTAATAGAATAAATTCAGCAATGTAGCAGAATACAAAATCAATGCCAAGAAATCTATGGCATTTCTATACTCTAATAGTGAACTTACAGAAAGAGACACTAAAAAAAGAAAAAAATCCTACCATCGTACCAAAAAAATTAAGAAATCTAGAAATAAACTTAACTAAAGAGGTAAAGTACCTATAGGCAAAAAACCACAGGACACTAAAAAAATAGAGAAAGATGTAAAAAGATGGAAGAAAATACAGTGTTCATGGACTGGTAAAATCAACATCATCAACATGTCCTTTGTACCCAAAGAAATCTACAAATTCAATTAAATCCACATTAAAATACCAATGGCATATTACATAGACTTAGAACAAACTCTCCAAAAATTCATCTGGAATTGAAAAAGACCCCGAATCGCTACAGCAATCCTGAGAAAGAAGAACAAAGTAGGTGGGATCTCAATATCAGATATCAAGCTGTATTATAAAGCCACTGTTCTCAAAATAGCCTGATACTGGCACAAGAACAGACATATAGACCAATGGAATAGAATAGAGAACCCAGATATTGACCAAACCACTATGCCCAATTAATATTCAAGAAAGGAGCCATGAACATAAAATGGAGTCAAGACAGTTTCTTCGATACATGGTGCTGGGAAAATTGGACAGATACAGGCAAAAAAAATGAAACTAGACTACCAACTTACACCATACACAAAAATAAAATGAAAATGGATAAAGGACTTAAACATAAGATGGGAAAGAGTAAAATACACTACAGGAATCCACAGGCAGCAAAATCTCAGAAATATGCCCGAAATAACTTTTTCAATGATACTGCTCCTAAGGCAATGGAAGCTAAAGAGAAAATAAACAAATGGGACTACATCAAAATAAAAAGCTTTTGCACAACAAAATAAACCATCAACAAAACAACAAGAAAACCCTCTGCATGGAAGAACATATTTCCAAATGTTATCACTGATAAGGGTTTATCTCCAAAATTTACAGGGAACTCATACAACTCAACAAAAGGAAGATAAATGATCCAATAAAAAAATGGGCAACGGACCTAAATAAAATATTTTAGAAAGAAGACGGAAGGCCAAGAGACACATGAAAACATGCTCAAAGTCACTAATTATCCAAGAGATGCAAATCAAAACGACAATGCAATACCATCTCACATCTGACAGAACGCTAATTATCAACAAATGACAATTGCTGGCCAGGATGCGGAGAAAAAGAAACACTTGTGTACTGCTGCTGGGAATGCAGACTGGTGCAGCCACTATGGAAAACAGTATGGAGTTTCCTCAAAAAACTAAAAATGGAACTCCCATTTGACCCAGTAATCCCATTCCTAGGAATATATCCTAAGAAACTAGAAACACCGATCAGAAAGGATATATGTACCCCTATGTTCACAGCAGCACAATTCACCATAGCTAACATTTGGAAATGGCCTAGGTGCCCGTCAGCAGATGACTGGATCAGAAAACAATGGTACATCTACACAATGGAATACTATGCTTCCATAAAAAAGAAGGAATTCTTACCATTTGCAGCAACCTGGATGGAACTGGAGAGCCTTATGCTAAGTGAAATAAGCCAGTCAATGAAAGAAAAATACTACAGGATCTCACTCATGTATGGTTAATAACGAACATTATAAACTGATGAACAGAAAGATACAGAGGCAGTAAAGCATCAAACAGACTGTCAAATTACAGCGGGAAGTTTAGGGAGAGGTAGGGTAGATAAGAGATCAACTGAAAGACTTGTAGGCATGCGTATAAGCATAACCAATAGATGCAAGACACTAGTGGGTTGGGGCATATATGAAAGTGAGGTGGGGGGGGAATTGGAAGGTAAGTACACATGTAATACATTACGAAAAAAAAGAGTAAAATAAATAAATAAATAAATAAATGGATATATATATATATATATATATATAAAGAAATATACAAAGAAACAGTAATCCTAAATAACTTACTATATCAGATGGAACTAAATGACATCTTCAGAGCATTTCACCTCAAAACAACAGAATATACATTCTTTTCAAGTTCACACAGGACATTTTCGAAGACAGACCACATATTGAAACACAGTGAAAGTCTCTTCAAATTCAACAAGAGAGAAATCATATCAAGCATATTCTCAGTGCACAATGGTATAAAGTTAGAAATCAACAATAAAAACAATGAAAAAAATCAAACACTTGGAGGCTAAATAACATACTATTAATCAATGATTAGGTTATCAAAGATATCAAAGAAAAAATAAAGTGTCCTGATAACAAGCAATAATGACAACACAACAATCCAAAATCTATGGGACATGGTGAAAGCAGTCTTGAGGGGGAAGTTTATAGTCAATAGGCCTACCTCAAAAAAATAAGAAAAAAAAATGGTAATAAATTACCTAGCCCAACAACTCTAAGAGTTAGAAGGAGAGCAACAAGAAAAGCCCAGTGTAAGCAGAAGGAAGGAAAGATCAGAGTGGAAATGACATGGAGACCAAAAAACAACACAAAAAAATCAACAAAAGCAAGAGCTGGTTCTTTGAGAGGATAAACAAGATTTATGAACGTCTAGCCAGGCTTACCAAGAAGCAAAGCGAGAGAACCCAAATAAACAAAGTCAGAAATGAAAGACATGAAGTAACAACAGATCCCACAGATATACAAAGGATTATGAAAAAATACCTCAAACATAGCTATTCCAAGAAAATGGGCAATCTAGATAAAATGGACATATTAACAGAAAAATACAAGTTCCCAAAACTCAGGAAGAATAAAAATACCTGAATAGGCTGATAACTACAGAAGAAATTGAAGCAGTAATAAAAAATCTTCCAATAAAAAAAGCCCTGGTTCAGATGGCTTTACAAGAGTATTCAAAGAACTAAAACCTATCCTTAGACTAACCCAAAAAATTAAAGAGGAAGGCACAGTTCCAAGCTCTTTCTATGAAACCAGCATTACCCTAATCACAAAACCATACAAAGACACCAGAAAACAAAAACAAAAACAAAAAAACTATAGGCCAATATCCTTGATGAACATAGATGCTAAAATCCTCAACAAAATTCTAGCAAATCAGATCCAGCATTACATCAGAAAGATAATGTACCATGACCAAGTGGGATGTATTTCAGGGATGCAAGTATGGTACAATATCCACAAATCAATAAATGTGATACATTGCATAAACAAACTGAGAGACAAAAATCACAGAATCATATCAATTGATGCAGAAAAAGCATTTGACAAAATCTAACACTCTTTCTTTATATAAACTCCCAGCAAAGTGGGGATAGAGGGATCATAACTCAACAAAATAAAAGCTTTATATGACAAACCTATAGCCAACATCATACTCAATGGGTAAAAACTAAACTTATTTCCCCTGAGAATGGGAACAAGACAGGGATGACCATTTTCACTACTCCTGTTTGATATAGTACTGGAAGTGCTAGCCATAGCGATCAGGCTAGAAGAGGAAATAAAAGACCTCCAAATTGGAAAAGAAGAGGTAAAACTGTCCTTATTGGCTGATGACATGACACTGTACATAGAAAACCCAAAAAACTCCATAAAAAAACTACTAGACATAATAAATGAATTTGGTAATGTAGCAGATACAAAATTAACACTCAGAAATCTATGGTCCTTTTTATGCACCAATAATGAAACCATAGAAAGAGAAACTAAAAAAAAAAAAAATCCCATTGCACCAAAAATATTAAGATACCTAGGAGTAAACTTAACTAAGGAGGTAAAAGATCTGTACTTGGAAAACTACAGGCATTGAAAAAAGAGATAGAGGAAGTCATAAACAAATGGAATAAGATACCATGTTCATGGATTGGTATAATCAACATCATTAAAATGTCCATACTACCCAAAGCAACCTACAGATTCAATGCAATGAACATTAAAATAGCAATGGCATACTTCAAAGATTTAGAACAAACTCATCTGGAATAAAAAAAAAAGACCCCGAAGAGCCAGAAAGAAGACCCCTGAGAAAGAAGAACAAAGTTGGAGGGAATACAATACCAGATTTCAAGCTGTATTACAAAGCCACCGTTCTCAAAACTGCCTGGTACTGGTACAACAATGGAACAGAACAGAGAACCCAGAAATCAACCCAAGCCATTATGCTCAATTAATATTTGACAAAGAAGGCAAGAGCACACAATGGAGTAAAGACAGTCTCTTCAATAAATGGTGCTTGGAAATTTGGTCACATACATGCAACTTACACCAAACTCAAAATGGCTAAAGGACATAATGTAAGATGAGAAGCCATAAAAATTCTACAAGCCTCCATAAACAGCAAAATAGCAGATATGTATTGTAGCAATAACTTTACCAACACAGCTCCGAGGACAATGATGACTAAGGAGAAAATAACCAAATGGGACTACATCAAAATAAAAAGCTTATGCATAGCAAAAGAAACTATCAACAAAACAACAAGAAAGGTCATTGAATGGGAGAACATACTTGCCAATGCTATTTTAGATAGGAGTTTAATCTCTAAAAATTACAGAGAACTCAATACAACTTAACAAAAGATAAACAATCCAATCAAAAAATGGGCAAAGGACCTAAATAGACACTTTTCGAAAGAATACATACAGAAAGCCGAGAGACATATAAAAACATGTTCAAAGTCACTCATCATCTAAGAGATGCAAATCAAGACAACAATGAGATACAATCTCACACCTGTCAGAATGGCTAACATCAATAAATCAACAACAAGTGCTAGAGAAGATTCGGAGAAAAAGGAGTCTTCGTGCACTGCTGGTGCGAATGCAGACTGGTGCAGCCACTGTTGAGAACAGTATGGCATTTCCTCAAAAACTTAAAAATGGAACTCCCATTTGATTTAGTAATCCCATTTCTAAGAATATATCCCAGGAAAACAGAAACACCAATCAAAAAGGATATATGCACCCCTATCTTCATAGCAGCACAATTTACAATAGCTAAGATTTGGAAACAGTCTACGTGCCTGTCAGCAGATAACTGAATCAGAAAACGATAGTATGTCTACACAATGGAATACTACTATGTTGCCACAAAAAGAAGGAATTCTTATCATTTGTAGCAACCAGGATGAACTGGTATCATTTGTAGCAACCTGGATGAACTGGAGGGCATTATGCTAAGCAAAATAAGCCAGTCAGAGAAAGAATAAATATCACATGATCTCAATCATATGTGGGATATAATGATCAACATAAACTGATGAACAAAAATAGATATAGACACAAATGGCAGAGGTGGTGGGAGGGTTAGGGATCAAACAAAGGGCTTGTATGCACATATATTAGCAAAGCCAATGGACACAGACACTGGGGTAAAGGAGACTTGCTGTTGGGGATGGGAATGGCCCAGAAGGGGGGTGAATCGGGGAAATCAGAGACGTGGGTAAAACTTTAGACAATAAAAAAAAGGCACAACAAAAAAGAAAAAGTTGCCAAAACCGGTCTGGCTCAATGGATAGAGCATCGGCCTGCAGACAGAAAGGTCCTAGGTTCGATTCTGGTCAAGGGCATGTACCTTGGTTGTGGGCACATCCCCAGTAAGGGGGGTACAGGAGGCAGCTGATTGATGCCTCTTTCTCATCGATGCTTCTAATTATCTATCCCTCTCCCTTCCTCTCTGTAAAAAAATCAGTAAAAAATATATTGAAAAACAAAACAAAAAGTTATATAAAATATGTATCAACTGTGTATTTTTTCTATAAATACATCAATAAACTAACTTCTAAAATGTAAAAAGATTAAAAAAATAAAAAACTTGCAAATATTTACAAGTTTGTAAGATGACAATTTTATGGAAAAAAAATTAAGAAAAATAATGGAAGAATTTAAAGAGTTAACAACTATGGAACGTGGGATTAAAAAAGCCTTGTAGTATTCTTTATACTTTCAATGTTTTCTACATTTTCTACAATGAATATTGTTCTGTTCAGGCAAGAAACAAATATCCTTCAAATTGCCTTAAAAACAGATTTATTGTAGAGCTATACAATGTGCCACTAGAAAAGACTCATAGAAATATATAGTACCACAACTGAATTGATCCCTACAAACTCCGGAGCTAGAGGGTGTCACTGGAATCACTCATGTTCTAGAAACCCCATGGAGAGAGTAGAAGGAGAGCTGCATGCCAGTGCTCTGCCTGATACACTTCTCACATTTAGTCCAGCTACATCAAAACATGCCTGTCAAACTCAAAGGCTAACACCAGCCAAATTATACAAGATTTATGTGGGCTACAAAAAAACAGGCAGCTGAGGATTACCTCAAAACTTTTTCTGAACTGATAGAAGCCAAAGGATATATCCCCCAGCAAGTCTTCCACTGTGACAAGATAGGTCTTTTCTGGAAGAAGATGCCGAATAGGACTTATATAACAGCAGAGGAGAAGGCGATGCCAGGCCACAAACCCATGAAGGATAGGCTAACTCTCGCACTGTGCGCCAATGCGAGTGGTGACTGCAAGATCAAGCCTCTGCTCGTATACCATTCGGAAAACCCCAGAGTCTTTAAATCACATAAGATTTTAAAAGATAAACTGCAAGTTATGTGGAGGGCAAACCCGAAGCCATGGGTCACCAGGCAGTTCTTTGTGGAGTGGGTAAACCTGGTTTTCGGCCCTTCTGTTAAGAAATATCTACAGGAAAACAACCTAACCATGCAAGCCCTCCTCGTCCTCGACAATGTTCCTGCTCACCCACCGAACCTCGAAGATGAACTCCTCGAAGAGTTCAAGTTTATAAAGGTTGTCTACCTACCTCCCAACACCACTCCTATCCTGCAGCCCATGGATCAGGAGGTGATTTCTAATTTTAAAAAGCTGTACATCAAGCACCTGTTCCGGCGCTGCTTTGAGGTGAGGGAGAACACAAACCTCACCCTTCAAGAGTTCTGGAAGAACTACTTTAACATCGTGATATGCCTCAGAATTATTGATCAGGCCTGGCTGGGTGTTACAACGAGGACTTTGACCTCTGCATGGAAGAAGCTGTGGCCTGAGGCCATAGCCAAAAGGACCTTCAAAGGACTCGAACCTGAGGTGCCAGTGGAGGAGGAGATAGTGTCTCTGGGAAAATCCATGGGCCAGGAGGTGGATGAGAGAGACGTGAATGAGCTCGTCGAGGAGCACTCTCTGGAACTCACCATGGAGGAGTTACAAGAGTTGCAGTCTCAGCAACATGCGGAGGTTCTCCAAGAAATTGGTTTCGAGGAGGAGCCAGAGGTGGAGGAGATCTTTACAAGTGAAATAAAGGAGATCTTAGGAATGTGGGAGAAGGTGTCACACTTTGTGGAAAAGAAACACCCCGAAAAGGATGGTATTGGTCGTGCATCGGAGCTGTTCAATGAAACTTGCCTCACCCATTTCAGAAACATTCTGAAAGGGAGGAAATCGGCCAAAAATGCAAAGACCAGTAGCAATTAAGTTCAGTGAAGATTAGTTAAGTTACATTCAGTTTAGGGATAAAGTGTAGCATTAAGAGTGTAACGAGTAGGTAAATACACTTTATAAAACCAATTTATTCCTTTACATTCTCTTTTATTATGTTTTTATACAATATTTGTCATTTATAAATATATTTTTCTTATTCAAGAACAACTGGGGTGGCATTTTGGGGGCTGGAACAGATTAACGGCATTTCAATTGATTTCAATGGGGAAAACTGCTTTGAGGTACGAGCAACTTGATATACGAACAAGGTTACGGAATGAATTAAACTCGTATCTCGAGGTACCACTGTATTTTCGTTTTGCCATTTTTGTCATTTTGAGTACTCTGAATTGATTTTAGAATTAAATGTTGGGGCTAATAATAAGAATACTGTACTCATAGATACCTTTATGAGAAACACCCTTGGTTTGGGATTTGGAAATTAATTACCAGACTTATAAACCAGTTAATTAAATTACCTTTCATGTTTTAAAAATATTTGATGATTATTAAAAATAATTTTGAATGTTTTGCATTACGTATATTTTATATCAGTCAAGTAGCTGTATTTGAAGAATAATTGGATTTGGCATGGAGTAATAGTTTCCATATTAATAATATGCTTTAACTATTATTTTTTTATTGTCACTATAAAAATTTATATTTTACTATATGATTGGAATTAGACTATTTTGTATTGATTTTAATAGAATGCTGACATAACCAACATGCTTTCAAATAATACTTCCTGTACTTGAGAAATAATGGAGTTTAAAGTTCAATATCTTTATTATCACTAACAGAGGATGTAGTTATTTGTATTCAGGTGATTATTCTAATCATAGTTAATAAATTCTTATGCTTGCAACCTCTTGGCTGGTAATGACAGAGCAGCACCAGGCTTTTTGGGTAACAAGTTTCAATTCACTGGTCCTCAAAAGTTAACTAGTGGTACACTTAAGTATTGTGAGAAATAAGGAGGTATCTCTTACTCATCATATTGTTCTTCTAAAATTCAAAGATGCATAAAATGTTCAATAATGAGCAGATGTGAGATCCAGAACAATTGTGGAGCTTTAAAATCATTACTGTTCTGAGTTTATAGACCAAGCTTGTCAAACTCATGGCCTGAGAGCCACATGCGGCTCACAACGAATGTTTTTGTGGCCCAGCCAATATAATGGTATGTAAGAAACGTTTTAACAGAAAATTCACAATTTAATTTTTACAATATCCTGTTATACTAATTATTAGTAAAGAACTACAATGTTCACTAATAACTGGTTACTATAACCGTGTTGCATTCATTTCCCTTACCACGCCTTATGCGCACGAGCCTATTTCTCTCCACTAATACTAGCAGCAAATATTTTAGCAGCCAATTGCCATGTCATTAGTCTTGGACTGACTTGTTTGGTGTGTGCAACAGGAAATACTTCACTTTTGGAGAACAAGAAAAATAGATTTATTTGCATTATGCTTATTAATCTGTACAGTTATTCAGTGTCTGGTAAGTTCATATTCAAGAAAAAATATTAATTTCTATTAAAATGTTCTATTATTTTATATTAACGATTACTCATTTATTTCAGCCCTTTGTATTCAACATGTCTCTACCAAAATAAACCTACATTTCTATGAAAATTGAAGCTTTTATTTTTTTGCAGCCGACATAAACTTAAATCTTATTTATTTGGCCTATATTAGCTTTTGAGATTGACATGCTTATTGTAGACAATTTAAAAAGATGGCTATCAGAGCTGAGAGTGTGGGGCAAAATGTCTTAGAAGTTTTTTAATCCCTTTTGTGTGTAGCAGTACCTTCTTTGAGAACCACTCCCATACTGTGAACAAATTAAGAAGAGTGGGATATTTAATCCAGAATAAATGTATAAAATAAAGAAAAAAAACTGTGTTATTTATCTTAAGGGCGAAATCTTAAAATTTATGTTAGATTCTTTCTAATAAGTTTTATTCAGTTTTAAATTTGCAGTTTTTTCCCTATATTTAAAATTACATGTTAATCTGCTTGCTTACACGTATTTATAAGATATACTTTGTTGTATACATTTTGATTTTTAAGGAATACATTTTATATTTCAACCTCAGCCTTTTACTTAAAATGAATGGAAAAAAAAAATTTAAAGAACAGCATCAGCCATAGTACTTAAACAGAAATCAAGCCACATTTAGAGGTCCATGCCTATAAATAAATAATCTGCTTATACTTTTCCAGTAATATAGAGGTAACACATCCTCACACATTTTGTAATTTGTTATTCCTTTCTCACATCTCTCCTGAACTTATTAATGTTTGGGGGGAAATTGAGTTTTTAAATAGATCCATGTGTATATTGTTCTAAAAGATTACTTTTTAAAAATTTCATTATTTATCAAAGAGTATATAAAAATGCAAAAGAATTTTAAAATAGCCTACAATAAAAATAATTTATATTAATCAATGGCAAAAAGAATTAATTTATCTTTTTTCCTGTTCCTGTATCCTGGACCATTATGATAATCTACTAATTGGTTCCCCACTTCTAACTCTTTCCCCCACTACAGTTTATTCTCCACCTAGCAGTAAGAATACTTTTTAAAACATTAGTCAGATCATGTCACTCCCTTGCTTCTAACTCTCTAGTAGATAGTATTCTCGCTATAAATAAAGTAATAATAAAGAAGCAATCAAACAAACCAACCAAACAAACTGGCCTATTGAACTCTTTATAAGGAAAAGCAGGTATGGCCTCCCTCAAAAAAGCATTATCATCTTACCTAATAATAGACAAGCATGCTAACTGACTGTACCTTCCCCCCACAACCAATCAGGAGTAACAACAAAGATGGTGGTTAACTTGCATACGCAGCCACTCTGGGCCTCTGAGCAGCACAAGAAGGTAGAAAGGCAGCTTAGGACCAGAGCGAAAGCAGTGCCAGCAGCCAGGGAAAGGAAGGTACATTCTGGCATGAATCTGTTTGCATCGGGCTTCTAGTATCATGTTTCTATTTTCTATTGCTGCAAAACCAAAATATAGTGATTTAAAACAGCTACCATTTATTATTGTTCATGAGTCTATGGGTCAACTGGGCAGTTCTGCTGTGCTGGGCCAGACTGAGTAATGTGTGTTAAACCCTAGTATGCATCAACAGTGAAGTAGCCAAGTTGTTTGGGTGTAGGCTGGTCTAGAATGGCCTCTTTTCCATGTTTTGTGATTTGCTAGTAGTCAGTTGAGGCAACAGGGGCAATTGGTAACCAGAAGGCTAGCCAGGGTAGTATGGACTTGTTCATAACAGAAGCAGGAAAGACCTTATAAGACCTACGCTCAACATCATTTCCAACACATCTTTATTGTCCAAAGTAAGGCACAAGTACAACCTAGAATGAAGAAGTTGGAAAATAGACAGTCACATTGCAAAGATATGGATATATATTGATATTGCAATCAATCTACCATATAACATGATAAGGATATTTAGAATGATGGTTCATCTAAGGAGAGAGAAAAAAAACACAAAAGATAGCATACTTTGTTATGAATTTTAACAAAGGGTTTTTCAACCTTAGCACTACTGATATTTAGGACAAATCATTCTTTGTTGGAATTCTGTGCACTGCAGAATTTTTAGCAGCATCCCTTGCCTGGTTAGATGCCAGTTGTACCCCCCAAGTTGTAACAACAAAAAACATATATTTATTAAGTTAAATATATTTTTTTCTTTTCACCCATCCCATATTCCCTCTCCCCTTTAATAACCATCAGCTTGTTGCCTATATTTATGGGTCTGTTTCTGTTTTATTCTATTTATTCATTTGTTTAATTTGTTTTGTTTTAGGTTCCACATGTAAGTGAAATCATGTTATTTGTCTTTCTCTGTCTGACTTCTTTCATTTAGCATAATATCATCCATGCTGTCCCAAGTGGCAAGATTTCATTCTTTTTTATGGCTGAGTAATATTACATATACACAGGCCACATCATCTTTATCCATTCATATATCAATGGGCACCTAGATTACTTCCTCAATATATAATTATATAATTTAACCAAAAATATTACATTTTGAATTCAAATAAGAAAGATAATTGTATCAAAAGTTAAACTATGCCGAGACCAGTTTGGCTCAGTGATAGAGTGTCAGCTTGCTGAAAGGTTCCAGGTTCGATTCCGGTTGGGGGCATGTACCTTGCTTGCGGGCACATCCCCACTGTGGGTCGTGCAGGAGGCAGCTGATCGATGTCTCTCATCGATGTTTCTGACTTTCTATCTCTCGCCCTTCCTCTCTGTAAAAAATCAATAAAATATATTTTTTAAAAAAAGTTAAACTAAAGTAATACCATCGGCTCTAGAATTTGGTAGGTGGTGCATATATAAGCATCAAATTGGTCCATTTTAAAGAAATAAATACTAGCTAATAAAAGAGTAATATGCAAACTGACCATACCTCTGCTACACCGAAAACCACACCCATCAGCAACGACCACCAGATCAGGAGTGAGTATGCAAATTAACCCCAAACAAGATGGCTACAGCCACGGAGCAAGCAGGAGGGAGGCTTCAGTTTCCCTGTTGATGTAGAAAGCCAAGCTTTCCGCACACCCTGACCAGCCCAGGCCTCCACTCAATGCTACAAAGTTTCAATTACAGAAGAGAGGTAAATTCCAACAAAAAGGTGACAGCCACAGAGCTGGAGAGAGCAGGAGGCTAGGATTGGCCCCAGTGATATAGGAAGCCAAGCTTTCTGCAGCCCTGGCCTGCCTTGGTCTCCACTTAAGGCTATCAAGTTTCAATTATAGAAAATAAATAAATCTCAACAGAAATGGCTGTGGCCAAGGAGCGAGCAGGAGGCTTGGCTACACTCCAGGCTACAAAGTTTCAATTGTAGAAAAAAAATAAATCCCAGATACCAGGGCCTCCACTTGGGTCACTGGGGGTCGTGGCTGGCCTGCAAACCACCACAGGCCCCTCGCCCAGGCCATCCCACACCCCAAAGCAACTCCCACCCTGATTGGGGACACACTTCAGGGCAAACCAATTGGCCCCCACCCATGCACCAGGCTTCTATGCTACCTAATAAAAGAGTAATATGCAGATTGACTGTCACGTCAACACACAAGATGACTGCCCCCATGTGGTCAAAGATCCTGCCATCATGTGGACACAAGATGACCACCACAAAATGGACTGCAAGGGAGGGCACTTGTGGGTGATCAGGCCAGCAAGGGAGGGTAGTTGGGAAGGACCAGGCCTGCAAGGGAGGGCAGTTGGGGACAATCAAGCCTGCAGGGGAGGGCATTTAGGAATGAAAAGGCTGGCAGAACAGGGAAGTTGGGGGCGACTGGGCCTGCAGGGAAGAGCAGTTGGGGAGGGGGGAGAACCAGGTATGCAGGGGAGGGCAGTTAGGGGCAATCAGGCTGACAGTGGAGCAGTTTGGCATCAATCAAGCTGGCAGGAGAGTCGTAAGGGGATAATCAGGCTGGCAGGCCGAAGTGGTTAGGAGCAATCAGGAAGGTAGGCAGGCGAGCAGCTGGCAGCCAGTAATCCTGAATTTTGAGAGGGATGTCCGACTGCCCGTTTAGGCCAGTCAGGATTGGGCCTAAATGGGCAGTCGGACATCCTTCAAGGGGTCCCATATTAGAGAGGGTGCAGGCTGGGCTGAGGGACATCTCTGCCCCACATGCACAAATTTTGTCCACCGGGCCTCTAGTAAGTAAATATCATAATGTTTCTCTTGCAACCTTCAAATATAAAACTGTCTCAATATAAGTAGTTCATGTCCAATCCTCCTCTCTTCCCATTTCATGATAATTGCAATGACCTGCCAATTCCACCTCTAACTTTGACACCAATCATAAATGTAAACGATACCTCATAAAGCTTCTGTACTAAATTGCAGGAATAGAAAGTATTAATTTATTTTTAAAAAGGAGGAAAACAACAAATCAGAATACTAAGAAAACTAGGAAACATGGGAAAACCTGGCAGTCATAGTCATGCAATACTGATTGATCTAAACTATTTTCATAATACTTACGTTCTTGAAATGTGACATATAACTTCAAATGCATAGGAAATCTTGTGAATCTTTGTAAACTAAATATTTTCTAGGTTATAATAATGTATAAATGTGTAATAGCACTACCCAAGTAAAGTTATATATACAAGGACCTACTTAAAGACCCTCTTCATGATTCCTATGGATGAAAAATAATTTCTCTTCGCAGAAAATAAAAGAAAAGGAAATGGAGTAATTTATTAATCCAGTGGTGTACCAATAAGCAGAGCCAGGACCAGGTAAGAGGAGTGAAGTGCTTAGGTCACCTAATTTAAGGACTCACACTCAGGGCCAGGCCATGGGCCAAAATATGATGCAAGAAGCCAGCTGTTTAAATTCCATCTCCAATCCAGCAGGAATTGCCCTTTACAGAAGAAAACAGAACCCAGATTTCCACATCCGCAAGGCCTGTCCTATACTAAGCTTCGGCACTTACAACTTACTCATCATCATCTCTATATCCCCTTAAAGAAACACAGGTCCTGCCTAGACTTCTAGAGTGATGGTACCAAACAGGGAATGGGGAGCCCAGCAGAAAGAAAGGGTCACTACAGGTATACAACTGGGCTGCATGAAAGTTTTAAAACTGTGACAGTGGAAACATGGGAATTCTAGGCACTCCAAAACTCCTGCCCTTGAAAAAATTGGAAGTGTTTTAAAATGGTTTATAATATTTAAGTGTGCAGATTTATACTTTTAATGGAAATGTTATTTTAGCCAATCTTCCTAATTATTGCTATTTAACTGAATCGATGTTATCACCCAGAAATGCTGAATAGCAATAGTCCACTATGTGGTTAGGAATGCTCGTTTTAATACTTCAGTTTCATACAAAAATGACAACAGGATAGGGTTTCAGCTTCACAATACAAGTTTATATCTTCCCTACTTAATGTCCTCTTTAAGGTGTATTTTTAATGCTAAGCAGTCAGGCGCAGACACAGGAAAAGTTTATCCTATAGCTTAATATCAACAACAATTAAAAAAAATAGAGGGTAGAACTAAGATGGAGGCATAAGCTATATACTTCTACGTGCTGCCTCTGACAACCATACCAAAACTATAACTAAAAGACAAAATGACTATCCCCCAGAACTATGGAAAGCTGGCGAAGTGGGAGTTCTACAACTAGAAAGAAAGAAAAAAGTGCATTGAAACCTGGTAGGACATGCAGAGGTTCAGAAAGGCAGAGGTATAGAGACACACGCGAAACGGACTGCTGTGTGCTGTTATTTTCTATTGGGAGGGAATTACAAGTTCCCAACTGCTCTGAACTCCAGTTTCTGGTGAGATTCTGGGGACCCAGACTCATACAGGGAGAAAGTGGACTGTCAGCCATGGATTCGGAAAGAGAGGGTGGCGTTCTCATAGAGGTGCGCACAGGAATCATTGTTTACTGCGCTGGAGGTTCAGGACTCAGGACTCGGAACAAAACATTTGCCATGCCCTAGCCTAGTGATTCCCTGAGACCCCGCCCCACCCAATTTACAAATCCAAGGAGCAGTGTGCAGCGGCTTTTGCATATGAATGGTGGGCCCACTCACAGCTTAACCTAACAAATTGCAACTTGGTGAGACAACTCTAAAACTTCCAAACTTCAAGCAAAGAGGAGAAATCTGCAAATCTCCCCAAAAAATGGAAAAGGACCAGTCAGAAATTAAGCATGCACTGTCTGAAATAAAGAACAATATACAGCCAAAACCGGTTTGGCTCAGTAGATAAGAACACCAGCCTGCAGAATGAAAGGTCCCAGGTTCATTTCTGGTCAGGGGCATGTACCTTGGTTGCGGGCACATCCCCAGTAGGGGGCATGCAGGAGGTGGCTGATAAATGTCTCTCTCTCATGGATGTTTCTAACTTTCTATCCTTCTCCCTTCCTCTCTGTAAAAAAATCAATAAAATATATTTTTTTAAAAAAGAATATACAGAAATCCAAGAGCAGACTAGAGGATCTCAAGAATCAAACCAAAGATTTGAAATATGAGGAAGCAAGAAACACCCAACCAGAAAAACAAAAAGTAAAAAGAGTTCAAAAATATGAAGATAGTGCAAGGAGCCTCTGGGACAACTTCAAGGGGACCAACATCAGAATTATAGGGGTGCCAGAAGAAGAGAGAGAACAGGATACTGAAAACTTATTTGAAGAAACAATGACAGCAAACTTCCCCCACCTGGTGAAAGAAATAGACTTATAAGTCCAGGAAGCACAGAACACCCCAAACAAAAGGAATCCAAAGAGGACCACACCAAAACACATCAGAATTAAAATGCCAAGGGCAAAAGACAAAGAGAGAATCTTGAAAGCAGCAAGAAAAAAACAGTTAGTTACCTACAAAGGAGTATCCTTACAACTATCAGCTAATTTCTCAACAGAAACTATGCAGGCCAGAAGGAGTGGCAGGAAATATTCAAAGTGATGAAGAGCAAGAACCTACCACCAAGATTACTCTACCCAGCAAAGCTATCATTAAGAATTGAAGATCAGATAAAGAGCTTCACAGATAAGAAAAAGCTAAAGAAATTAATCACCACCAAACCAAGATTATATGAAATGCTGAAAGGTATTCTTTAAGAAGGTGAAGAAGAAGAAAAAGGTAAAGATAAAAATTATGAACAACGAAGTGATAACAAATCCATATTTATCAACAAGGGAATCTAAAAATCAAGTGAATAAAAAAATCTGATGAACAGAATAAACTGGTGAATACAATAGAATCATAGAAAGGGAATGGACTGACAATTCTCCTATACTAAGCCTCGGCACTTACACCTTACTCATCATCAGGTAAAGGGTGAGGGGTGCGGGAAGAGATTGGACAAAAATCTTATACCTATGGATGAGGACAGCAGTGGGCGGGTAAGGGCAGGGGGTGAGGAATCAGGCGGAGGGGAGCTATGGGGGGGAAAAAGAGGAACATCTGCAATAAACTGAACAATATTCACTTAAAAAAAAAAGAAAAAATAGAGAAAGCCTCATTGCTTTAAATGAGACACTTCATTTGTCTTCAGAGTTCATGCAAAAACACCACCACACCCAAAAGTATTTAAAATGGGTCATAAATGTAGTTCCTTCCTCCTTTGTGACTCACCTTTTCCCAAGCTATCAAAACAGTTAAACAGCAGAATGCAACTACTCTAAGCAATTAGGAAACCTGCTGTTCTATTTCCTCAATGTGTGATTAATAAAGCTTAACTTGACCTTTGCAAAAAGCTCTTTAAGAAGGCCAACTTAAATAAAGTGTCTTATTATTGAAGATAAATAATAATGGGCACAAGTTCTTTGGCATCTTTATTTTAAAGGCCATACATAAGAAACTTTAAATCTATCTTTCCAACTCCTAGACCTTTACACAGAGCTTTAAAGAAAAAACAAACAAACCAACAACAACAATACACACACAAAAACATGCAGGCCTGTACATTTTCCTAAACATGGAACAGCAAAAGCTATTTCCTCCACAAATTAGGAATTGGTGTGTTAAGGAATATAGGATTTTTAGTTTATTACCTACAGGTTCTTGATACCAATTATCTTGATATGTTAAGCAATCTTAGGGAAAACATTCATAAGTTTTTCATGTGTAACACTTGCCAGCAGTCTCTGAGGACTATGAATATGCATGCTTCCAGTAATAAATAAAGTTCTTAGTTTAAATTATACTTTTATAAATTACATTAATATAAATCTATGTTAATTATGAAAAGTAACAAAATAAATAGACAATAAAAACTTCATAACTATGATTACCTTTATATATCCCCTGCTGGTTTTTTTCTATTTGAATGTTTTACATGACTATATAAATATAGGTTATATCTATATTTTTAATTCTGATTTTTTCACTTATAAGAGGTCTATTCCTTCCATAGAAGTTCATATGGTTGCAAAACAGTCTTACATATTAGTGTTCTATTACTATGTAAAAAATTACCACAAGCTGAAATCGATTTGGCTCAGTGGATGGAGTGTCGGCCTGCGGACTGAAGGGTCCGGGGTTCGATTCCGGTCAAGGGTATGTACACTGGTTGCGGGCACATCCCCAGTAGGGGGCGTGCAGGAGGCGGCTGATCGATGTCCCTCTCATCGATGTTTCTGACTTTCTATCCCTCTTCCTCTCTGTGAAAAATCAATTATATATATATATATATAATAAAATAAAATTTATAAAAAAAAATTACCACAAACTTAGAGGCTTAAAACCAAGGGGGCTGGATAACAGTTTACCGTTCTGTAGGTAATTATTAGTTCAGGTGGAGTGGATTGGGTTCTTTAATTATGGTCTCTCAAGACCAAAATTATGGTGCTGGCCAGGCTGGGCTCTTATCTGAGAAGAATTTGCTTCCAACCTCATTCAGGTGGTTGGTAGAATTCAGTTCTCTGCAGCTATAGGACTGAGGTCCTATCCCTGTTTCCTTGGTGGCTGTCAGAGCAGAACCTCTCTCTCAGCTCCTTAGGGCTACACCAATTCCTTCTCACTTGGCCCAGCTATTCTCAAGCCAGCAACAACCCAAGTCCTTCTTGTCCTTCAAATCTCTCTAGCTATTCCCATTCCACAGCAAGCCAGAGAAATCTGTTTTTAACAGTTTATGCAATTAGAATAGGTCAACTTGGACAACCTCCCTTTTATGGCTAACTCAATTTGTAACCTTAATTACATCCATAACATCTCATTTACCATGTAGTATAACATAATCCTAGGCATATTTTCTCATCATATTCAAAGTCCTAGGGACTAGAGTGGGAAATCATGTAGGGGAGTGAATTTTTAGAATTCTACCTATTATATCTCTGCATCACAGTGGAAACTTTCTAATTGTAAAAAGTTTTAGTCATCTAGCTACTGGATTAAAAAATTGTAAGGCCCTTTCAAATCTTAAAATGCTAAAAAATCTAATATTTAAACACAAAAGAAATAAAATGTAAGATTTTTTTAAAAAATTTGGATAGAATATAAAACTATTTGAATTTAAAAATTACTTAAATCAAAAAGGGAGCTGAATTTTCTCCTAAACAAAAACATGTTTTTGCAAAATTGTCACCTTTTTTTTGGGGGGGGGGCAATTTTCTAGTCATAAGCTCTCATGAAGAAAAAAGTCATATAGTAGGTGCCAAATAAATATTTCTTGAATTTAAATAAAATGTAAAAGACCATAAATGTTAACCTTCAGGAACTCCTCCCCCACCTCCCCAAACGAAGAAAACTCTTTCTAAATCTCAGCTACCAATGGGCTAAAAACTACCAACAACCTGCCAATAGGGAGACACAGTTTACAAGGGGGCTGGATAACAGTGCCTAGGAGTCACAGAAGAAAATGTTAATAAAAAGGGAAAAAAAATCTGCCATATATTAGTGGAACTGAATTTTACTGAAATTTTTAGTAATTACAACTTCTACAATGACAAAGATAGGAGTGTCTCTCAACCGAACTCAACTTGTTCCCCAAAAAATAAGCCAGGATTCTGCCTATTGGTATTAACCAGTAAGCAGAAAGAATACATTGACAGCTATGGATGACACCATGGAATAAAGAAGCTCATAAAAGCCATAACTATAAAACACTAACACAGATTTAACCCTTTATCAAATGCATAAGCACAATGTTTTCCACAGCTTGCAAAACACTCTTCCTCATTCATTGCTTTCTTCTGTGGTGAAAATTTAGTGGAGAAAAATATGTATTTTGTCACCTTACAAAGGATTTTTTCATCCCAACTGTACTATATTTAGCTAGCCAATTCAAAACTCCTTTATACAAAAACAAAAGTTGTGCTTTTCTTATTCCCCACTCATGCAATCAATATAAAAAGCAATTCAAATTACAATTCAGGATATATTTTCATTCTACATATAAATAATAAACTTTATTCTTTACCTCACAAACATTTTCTTTTTTAATATATAGATATCTTTATTATTGATAGTATTACAGATATGAAATACTACATTTTCAGGACTGGATCAGTACAACTTTAGGTACACCTAATAAAAACTAATTTAATGGTTTAATTGATAGATAAAGATCATTGCTTCAATGTCTACTTATATTGTTCTACAGCTTCTAAAATGTTTTCATTCTTTTTAGTACCTATAATCTCTGTTACTATCATCTTCCAAGAGGAAGAACTGAAATTTATTGAGATAACGTGATTTGTGCAAAGTCACAGAGCTTTTTAATGGAAAGTGATGGACTCAAACCAGATTTTCTGACATCTTGATATTCCTGATCTTTTTGCCTGTTCTGCCTTCTTAAATGGTATTGGCATAAAAATGAAAAAAAAAAAACTTTTAAAATTGTACCATGTTTTTCCTTCTACTTATACAGGAAAAAGTAAAATAACAGTTTATGTTACAGAAAATCACTGATTTTATAAAAGTCCTAATAAAATAAACCAATAAAGGAAAACAAAAACGATGTATCTACTATTCTAAACTAGCATATTTATTTAGTAGTCAAATAAAAATATTGGACACAATAATTTCCAGATCATATAAGCTATTCTGGATACTTAACAACCTAAGTGATATATTTAAGTTGCTATATATACTTAAATACGATTCCAGGTGATTCTAAGTATATTAAAAAAAGGAAATTGAAGAATTGAATTGAATTACACTTAGCTTTATTTTTTTTTGTTGACATGCACTAGGCCACACAGTAGCTGGCATACAGTACCTAAAGAATATGTGCTGACTTTTATCAATCCACACACAGAAAGTATTTACGTAATAGCAGAATATTTAAATTTAGCATTTCTCAAAGTGTGGTTTATACAACATTATGCAGATGTATAGACCTCGGTGGCACAGGACAAATGTGGGTGACACAGTCTACTGGCAGCCCCTTAGAAGGTTCCAGATCATTTAATATCAGCCTGCAGCAGGGATAAGTACAACAGTGGGCCAGGAACATGAAGTAGAAATAAATGGAAAATGGACAACATAAGCCAGCACCAAAGTCCTGTTCCAAGGCTCAACCAAGAGATAGGGCCAGCAGAATACAAATACTCACATAGAGCCTGCAGCTACATGACTACACACCAGCCTCTTCCTCCTACCTGCCCCTGTTTACTACTGCCTCTTCCCTAGAGATGCTAATCTCAAGGAGATCACTTCTGCAGCTCAGAAGACCACTAGGATCCCTTTTTCTTCCTGTTCTTCATACAGGTTTTTCTAAATAAATATTGACATTTAAGGGTTTTTAAGTAAGTTATTTAAAAAAATATTAACAGTGTTCCATGAATATAACAGAAATCATTAAGATAATACATTAATATTACTGAAGTTTGAAAGATAGCATTATCATGTACAATATAAGATGCAGCAATCTGAAGAACTGGGAAATATTATTTCTTCCAACTCTGTCTCACCTTCCTAAGTCATATAACATTTAAATTTCCTCACCTATAAATCCAAGTTTTAGTCTAAAGTATCACTATTATATTATAGGAAAGTAAAAAGATGTCTTATTCTTATGTGAAGGATGTTATAGTATTTAAAGGTAAAACAAAGTCTGCAACTTACTTTCAAAAAATTCAGTGAAAATATGTATACACATATAGAACAAATACACCAGAATGCAAACTTTTGAATCTAAGTAGTGAGCAGATGGATCCCAGTTCATTGGACTATTCTTTCTCAATTTATTCATGTTTCCATTTTTTCATAATAAAAGAAATGAGGTATCTATTTAATATCTGATGTCTGTGATTATAATGATTACTAGAGGCCCGGTGCATGACATTTATGCAATGTGGGGGTGGGGAGCCTCAGCCCAGCCTGCACCCTCTCGCAGTCCCCCCTCGGGGGATGTCCACATGCTAGCTTAGGCCCGCTCCTCATACAGGCAGACATCCCCTGTGGGGTCCTTAGCACTACTGTGGAGGCAGGAGAGGCTCCGACCACTGCCATTGTGCTCGCCAGCATGAGCCCAGCCCACAGGGGGAGCACACTGACTTCCAGGGAACAGCTCCTGTGTTGAGCATCTGCACCCTGATGGTCAGTGCATGTCATAGTGACCAGTCATTCTGCCATTCAGTCGATTTGCATATTAAGTTTTTATTATATAGGATTAGTATAGTGAGTTAAATTTTCAAAAGTATTTTTTCTATTACCCTCATCAGGATGAGCTATTCATCCAAATTGACTGTTGATGCACTTTACAGCAATAATACATTTCTAGCTTATAGAGGGAGATAGTGTTCTCTCTCACACACTTAGAACATAATTACTTCCAGTCAGGGACTGAGATTCCACACTCTATATGAAGCCCAAGGGGCTTAGTGGAAATCACCTCAAAGCTAGCAGGCAAAGACTCTGACAACTTGTCTGTGGACTGTTAACTTTCACAAATCCTCTGGGTCTTAGGTGACTCATGTTTCTCTAACATGTGCCCTCTTCTCCATCCTTCCAGCATTGTAATGATTCAGGCCTTCAATACTCGTTACCTCTATTATTGATTGCCGCAGTATTACAAATGGATCTACCCACCCTCAGGCCTGACCTCACTCAAGTCTATCCAAACAGAGCTACCATAGTAACTTATCTAATAAAACACATCAAACCATGCAATTCTCCACTTCTGGAGACACAGAACAAAGTCCAACACTCTTAAAACAGAGTTGCTCTCTAATTCTTTGAGTTGTAGAGTTAGATCTTTTTCTTTATATTTTGAGGTAGGCTTGTAGGGCTATGAACTTCCCTCTCAGGACTGCTTTCATTATGTCCCATAGCATTTGCATTGTTGTGTTTTTATTGTCATTAGGATGTTTTTAATTTCTTATTTGATCTCATTTGTAACCCAAACATTGTTTAATAGCATGCTATTCAGCTTCCAAGTGTTTGAATTTTTTGGAATGTTTTTATTGTATTTTATTTCTAATATTGTGCCATTGTGGTCTGAGAAAATGCTTGATATGATTTCAATCTTCTTGAATTGGGGAGACTTTGCTTGTGACCCAACATTTGGTCTATTTTTTAAAATGGTCCATGTGCACTTGAGAAGAATGTATATTCTGCAGCTTTGGGGTGAAATGCTCTGAAGATGTCAATTAAGTCCATCTGATCTAGTGAGTCATTTAGAATTCCTGTTTCTTTTCTGATTTTTTGTCTAGAGGATTTACCCAGTGATGTCAGTGGTGTATTAAAGTCCCCTACTATGATTGTATTCTTGTTGATTTCTCCCTTGATATCTTCCAGGAGTATTTTTATGTATTTGGGTGCTCCTGCATTGGGTGCATATATGTTTACCAGAGTTATATCCTCTTTTTGTATTGATCCCTTTATTATTATGAAGTGGCCTTCTTTATCTCTTGTTATGGCCTTTACTTTAAGGTCTATTTTGTCAGATATAAGTATTGGTACCCTAGCTTTTTTTTCATTTCTGTTTTCCTGAAAGATGTTTTTCCATCCCTTCACTTTCAGTCTGTATGAGTCCCTTGTTCTGAGGTGGGTCTCTTGTGGGTTGTGTTTTTTTATCCATTCAGCCACTTGATGTCTTTTGATTGGAGCATTTAGTCCATTTACATTTAAACTTACTATTGAAAGATAATTGTTTGTAGTCATTTTTATTTTTGTGCCTATATTCCTTCTTACTTTTTTCTTTTTTTTTTACACCAGTCCCTTTAGCATTTCTTGCATTGCTGGTTTGGTAGTGATAAATTCCCTTAGCCTTCTTTTGTCGGTGAAGCTCCTTATTTCCCCTTCAATTTTGAATGACAGCCTTGCTGGATAGAGTATTCTTGGATTCAGTCCCTTTGTTTGCATCACTTTGTAAATTTCCTTTCACTCTTTTCTGGTCTGATGTGTTTCTGTTGAGAAATCATTTGATAATGTAATGGGAGATCCCTTGTATGTAACTTTCTCTTTCTTACAGCCTTTAACATTCTCTTTGTCCTGAATATTTGCCATTGTAATTATGATGTGTCTTGGTGTGGGTCTTTTCAGGTTCATCCTGTTTGGGACTTTTTGTGCTTGTGTGACTTTTTTTTTTTTTTCACCACATCATGGAAGTTTTTTGACATTATTTCTTCAAATAAATTTTCTAACCCTTGTTCCTCTTCCTGTTGTTTTGGCACCCCTATTATTCATATGTTGCTTCATTTCATGTTGTCCCATAGCTCCCTTGACATCTTTGTAATGGTGTGAGGGTCAATTAGCATATTCCCTCTGAATTACGTACTTTAAAAGGATTAATTTTACATTCTATGAATTTCACTTCAATTTTTCAAAAAGCAGCAACAGCAGAAGCAGCAGTAGCAGCAGACTGAATCAGCACCTTGCACAATGCTATCACAGCAATTACTACTTTATATTGTTTATAGAGTTTCCCCATAATACTTTGAACCTCTTATCTTCCTCATGTTCTCTTTCCCATGTGCTTAGTCTAGGCCCTCAAGAAATGTTTTTCTAAATAAGTGAAAAATAGAAATACCACTTATCTCCCTTGGGGCAGAAGCCTAGAGCAGATGAAGTTTTGAAAATCTAGATTATATAAAAGCCTACAAGAATATCCTATATAAAAGATGTAATATGCAAATGGTTATTATGTTGTGAAGCATAATGACCAGATCACAGATCAGCAGGAGGTTGAGGCAGTGAGCTACAAGTGGGCGAGAAAGAGCTATAGGAGTGGGCAGGGCAGCAAGCTATGTAGGGGTGGTAGGGGGCGGAGGAAGCTACAGGAGGGCTGGGCAGTGAATGGAGAGCTACAGGAGGGCAGTGGCAAGCTATTGGCAAGCCACTGGCTCACGAATTTGTGCACAGGGCTACTAATATATTTATAAGAAAGGAAAAGATCAGAAAAGACTGCAGTTTATCTGGTTATAAAGAACAAAAATGAAATGACTTTTGGTGAGGTTTTCAGTTACTAATAAGAACATTTATTGAGTTCTTAACTACTTTCTCTTTTTCCAAATGGGAAACAAATATACTTAAGTAACTTATCTAAGATTACAAAGCTGATTACTGGGAGAAGCAATATTTATATCCAAGTCACCTAGACTGCAAGCTTGATCTTGTAACACTAAGATTTCACTCTGCCCCTCTGTATTGCTCAAAAGCTGTGAATGGACATTCTTTGGCCCACAACTTGTCTTTTCTAAGGCTGAAAAAACACTCCTTTCCCACATTTGTCTACTTATCCATTGCCATGAATGCTGTTTATATATCATAAAGTACTTTTTAAAAATACAAAATGTTAATTTTTTTTAAAAGAGATGAATCATAAAAAAAAACAAATCTCCCATTTAAAAATCCTCTCATTAAAAAGCTCTCCCATTGCCTTGGCTGGTGTGGTTCAGTTGGTTAGAGCATCATCGATACACAATAAGGTTGTGGGTTTGATTTCCAGTCACAGCACATACCCAGCTTGCAATTGTTGTTTCTCTCTCTCTCCCTTCCTCTCCAAAATCAAATTTAAAAAAAGACAATATCCTCAGGTGACAATTAAAAGAAATAAAAGCTCTCCATTAAAAACACTAAATCAGCAAGTGTTTGTGGACTACTCCTCAGTACACAGCTGAAAAGATCACTAGAATGTGCTAGCCTCACTAGAACCATGCCCACATGGCTTCCCCAAGAAAGACTCATTTTCATAGCACCCCAACCTCTGCACAGGGTAAGTACCCTGCATATGAGAAAAACACAGAGGAAGAAATATTACACACTGGCTTTTTTTTTTTTTAGCTTAGCAAGCATTTTGGATATATATTTCCTCCTCTTTCTAACCTCCCTTTCCTCTCTCTTTAATAATGGTACAACTTGATGTGTGGAGAGTCAGGAAAAAAAATTACCCAAAAGTCTCTGAAATTAAATATATACATATATATTTGTGCCCTGGTTGGTATTGCTCAGTGGTTGGACCATCGACCCGTGTACCAGAGTGGCAGGTTCAATTCCCAGTCAGGGGTGAGTCAGAGTTGCAGGTTTGATCCGTGGCCCCAATCTGGAAGGCATTCGGGAGATAGTCAATCAATGCATTTCTCTCACATTGCGCACCCTCTCTCATTACCTCCCTTCTCCCCCCACCCTCTCTCTTTCCTTCCTTCCCCCTCCCTCCCTCCATCCCTCCCTTCCACTGTATCTAAAAAAAAAATCAATTGAAAAAATACATCCTCAGATGAGGATTAACACACACACACACACACACATACACACACACAGATATATATACACATAATGAGTGACCAGATTATTATGACCTCTGAATACATAATAATCTGGCCAGTGTATCTGTATCTCAAATGAGTACCAAAAGTATCCATTTAAGATACACCACCTATTTGCTCTGAGTTTTCTATCAGCCAGTGCAAAGGGGAAAATTGATCAGGTGCACGATTTATAGTATCTTTAATATCAAATAAATTAGTAGCCAGATTATTATGCATTCAGAGATCATAATAATTTGATAATTTGGCCACTCAGTGTGTGTGTGTGTGTGTGTGTGTATGTGTGTGTGTGTGTGTGTGTAGACCAGAGGCCCGGTGCACAAAATTTGTGCATTGGGGAGATGTCCTTCAGCCCAGCCTGCTCCCTCTCAAATCTGGGACCCCAGGACTGCTGGCTCCCAACTGTCCACCTGCCTGCCTTCTTGACTGCCCCTAACCACTTCTGCCTGCAAGCCTGATCAGCCCCCTAACCACTCCCCTGCCAGCTTGATTGATGCCTAACTGCACCCCTGCCAGCCTGTTTGCCCCTAACTGCCCTCCCCTGTGGGTGTGGTCACTTCTAATTGCCCTTCCTTGCAGGCCCAGTCACCTCCAACTTCCCTTCTCTGCTGGCCTGGTCACCCCTAACTGCCTTCCCCTATAGGCTTGATCACGCCCAACTGCCCTTCCTTGCAAGCCTGGTCCCTGACAACTGCCTCCTCTCCTGGCCTTCTTGTAGTGGCTATCTTGTGTCCACATGGGGGCAGGATCTTTTGACCACATGAGAGAAGCCATTTTGTGTGTTGGAATGATGGTCAATCTGCATATTACACTTTTATTAGACAGGCTAGAGGCTTGGTGCACAGGTCAGGGCCAGCTGGTTTGCCCATATATACATGGGAAAATCTTACTAGAGGTAATGTCAAACTTTGAAAATATATCAATTAAGGTCAATTTAAAAACATATCATACCCTCTAAAAAAGTATGTATAAACTTTAGACAGACAGACACACATACACACACACACACACACACACACACACACACACACACACATACCTCCAGATAGTTAAACAATAATTTTTAGTTCAGATTCTTAGGTCTTATTTCACCTAAATGTCCTCCTAAATATCTAAAACCTAAGACAACAGGATAATATATTGGGTGAATGTACACATACACACAAAAGCAAGAAGGCAAAAGGGATAATATGAGAAACACTACAGAATTTAATATAAATGTTATAATGGTACAAATCAGAGACTTTTATACCACTGGATTCTACAGTAAATATAAAACAGACATGAACCTTAATGTGCCAATTATCACAAAATTCAGTACATCAAAAAATGATTTGAAATATAAGAGGTGACAGAAACACAACTATAGTGAGACACACAAACACACTACACTTTTTTGTGTTTTTTTAAATAATTTTTTCATTTTTATTGATTTCAGAGAGGAAAAGAGAGAGAGAGAGAGAGAGAGAGAGAGAGAGAGACATCAATGATGAGAGAAAATCATTGATTGGCTGCTTCTTGCATGCCCCCTACTGGGGATCAAGCCCGCAAATGAGACATGTGTCCTTGATTGGAATCGAACCCAAGACCCTTTAGTCCCCAAGTCGATTCTCTATTCACTGAGCCAAACCCGCTAGGGCCACACAATACTCTTTTATTTACAATTGGCCAAATAGTAAAAATAAACATGTAAAGCTCTTAAAAACCACTAGGAGGCATCAACAGAAATAATGGTCACAGACCATGAACAGGTAATTCCTAAAACAAGAAGTGAAAGTGGCAAGAGCATGGAAATACGTTCATATCCACAGAAATAAAAAACAATGGTCTAAAGCAGTAATTTTTTCTTCTGTCAGGTTGACAAATGTTTTAAATAATAGTATCCATTAAATTGAAGATAAGGGAATACAATAATTTTATGCATAGCTGGAAGGAACACAAATTGGTTTTCAGACTGACATTAAAAAGCCTTTTTCCGCCCCAAACACCCCTCTCTCCAAATTTTTTGGCCTACAGCTTAAGGTACAAATTCCATAGCTTTAAATTTTAAATTATATCAGATCACGATGATTAAGGACATGGATTCTATAGTCAGACTACCTGGATCTCCACACATCAGTTATGGCAACTTTGGACATGTAAATTATTACCTTCATTTGCAAAATGATGACAACATTACCCACTTCTTAGGGTTACTATGAGGACTGAATTAATGTAAAGCATTTAGAACAATGTCTATAACATATATGCTCAATAAAAATTGGCTACTGGTACTTGGATTTATCATAAGTAATTTCTTTTTAAGTAATTCACTAGCATTTACTGAGTATTCCTAAAGGGACATTTGTATTTGTTCAAATCATTTCAAATTACTTTTCATCTTAAGTATAGTTTACTAGAATAAAATGATTCAAAAATTATACATGTATCATTTACTGTGGCATCAAGGTAATTACATGCTAACTGAATAACAAAGAGGCAGTATGCAATCTTTAAAATGAACATAACCAGTGGTTTATGGCATGGGAAACAGCATTAGGGTACTTGTTTAATTCTTTATCTTCAAGTATATTTTCTTTTTACAATAAGCATGCATGCCTTTAATGGGGGGGGGAAAGATTTTTAAAACAATAGGCAGCCATTTCTCTTAACTGGTTCAGTCATGCACTATTGGCTCCGAAGGGCACTTGCCAGTTTATCATATCCAATCCTTTTCCAGAGCTTTGGTTATACAACTATATCAGTTCATCTTTTGTGCATCATTTCAGAGACTATACCATTATAAATTAATCTCTGTCAACAATATTCAGGATTCTTAAGAATAAGAAGTCCAAAAGACAAAACTGTTTCATAATTACAAACACGTGAATTGATACTTGTATTTTTGTGAATGTTGTTAAACCTAGGATAGAAAAGCAAATAATGCTTTCAATTGTTTTATGATTTAGGAAAATGAGATAACAGGCATATACTATCCTATCATTCCATTTATAATTTCAGGAAGTACATTTCAACCAACCATTTTTAGGCAAGTTCCCTATTGAAATCAATTTGACTTCCCTTGCATGAATAAGCTCATGCAGGTAGAAATTTTCAACAATTTCTTATTATATCCCTAGGTGTCAGGAAAGACAAATGTTTGTGCAATCTATAACAGAATGGTAAAGGCTTCCATATGATAGAAATGACAGAGAAAACATGAGTTATAATATTTAAATCTAATATCATTGGATCTAGATTTCTTCACCAAGGATACAATTAAGTTAAACAGGGCTATTGAGAACAAAATTTTGTTGACTATTAGCTAATTCTGGCAGGATAGAGAAAAGTAAGATGAGTTTATTAACTCACTAACAGGATAGTTTCTGAAGAAGAAACTTTATAGCTCCAGCCAGTGACCTCTCTAAGCAATGGTTTAAACTTTTGAAGGAATTCAAAAATTTAATTCAAGTTAAAAAAATAACAAAAAAGAAAGAAAAACCTTGCTTTGACCACACCCCCCAACTACCACCCTCTAACTTTTTACTTTCACTTTGCCATACCTCATCTGTGCCATCCACTACCATAACACTAAGTTTCCTTCCCAAACCTGGTGCTTCCTTTCTGGGCTATCTAATTTCATACCTCCACACCATTGTACCTGCTCTGCTTTTGTGTGGAAAGCCCTACAAACTTTCTGGCCAGGTTCAGGCTTTACCTTTCTTTTTCCCAAACCTACCATATCCATCCATGCTCTCATAGCAATTTATACACACTATTATGGCTCTTAAAGTATTATATTATTGCTATTTTAATGTCTAGCCCTCTTAAAGTTCTTTTTTTAAACTAAAAAATGATTTACTAAGTGAAGTAATCTATGTTAATAAATATTAAAATTCTTGAAAGCTATGACTTGATTTTTCTTATTATAGAAACTAGAGGCCCAGGGAATGAAATTCATGCATTTGTGGGAGTAGGGGAGTGCCCTCAGCCCGGCCTGCACCACCTCTCACTGTCTTGGAGCCCTTGGGGGATGTCCAACTGCCAGCTTAAGCTTGCTGCCCCCAGATATCCTTAGTGCTGCAGCAGATGTGGGAGAGGCTCCCACCAGTGCCACTGCGCTTGCCAGCCATGAGTCCGTCTTTTGGCTGAGCAGCGCTCTCCCTATGGGAATGCACTGACCACCAGGAGTCAACTCCTGCACTGAGTGTCTGTTCCCTGGTGGTCAGTGCACATCATAGCAACCAGTTATTCTGCCGTTGGATCAATTTGCATATCAGCCTTTTATGCCTGTGGGATCAGGCCAAAACCAGCTCTCCAACATTCCCAGAGGGGTCCCAGATTATAAGAGGGCACAGGCTAGGCCAAGGGACCCCACTGGTGCATGATCAGGGTTGGAGAGGGACATAGAAGGTTGGTCAGCTGGGGGGGGGGGACCACCGGAGGCCCACAGAGCATGTCCTGATGTCCTGCACGTCTTGCTCAGTCCCAATCGGCCGGACCCCAGCAGCAAGCTACTGATGCCCACCATGTTCCGCACTACCCCCTAGTGGTCAGCGCACGTCACAGCGAGTGGTTAAACTCCTGGTTGAATGACCACCCAAGGGGATAATTTGCATATTTATTATATAAGATTCTTAAACCTAACTTATGTATTCCCTAAATGTTTTTCAAACTAAGTAAGACCACTGCTGAGCAAGGTCCAATTTTTGAATAATTTTCAATTTGAAAAATGTGTATGTGCACAATAAATAGAGACATATAATCATTACTCCACTCTTACTAATATTAAAAAAGTAATTAAAATCCTTAATTATTCATCATCTAAATTGTAAGACTCACCATGTACCAAAAGACACACCAAAGCAACTCAACCCTTTTGTTTTAGTATTATAATAAATATAGAGGCCTGATGCAGGGAATTTGTGCAAGGGACTGGCTGCCCTGGCTTTGTCCAAAAAGTCATCCAGAAGGACATCTGGTCTAATTAGCATATTATGCTTTTATTATTATAGATTTAGCAATTCAAATCAGCAGGAAGACCTTAGCAAAACTCTGGCTGAGTTGAATCCAAAAGTATAAAAAAGAGGGCCTCTTGATTGTGATCTTTGAAGAACCACAAGAAATGCAATGTAGGAATAAACCTAAAAAATGTATTACACTATGTTGAAGTAGTCTAGAGAAAGAACAGCAAAATAATCATTGCAGAACATCCCAGGTCACAGACTACTTTAAAGCAATTATTTACTCAGATACAAATGTTCAGCATAGGTGCAATTTAAAGGGGAAACTCTTCTAAAATGTCTGCTTACAATATTGGTTTGCAGTATTACTACTAGTTTTGGAATTACAGTCCCTTAATTTTATTTAAATTTCCTAATCTAAACTAGGCAAAAATGGAACATGCCTATTCTCACTATACTTTAATTATAAACATAATTATATATGTTATGACTGTATCTATAATTGACTAGATCTAAAATAACATTTACAGTTATTTAATTATCCCTTTCAGAACTCTAAAGCTCCAGTTAGTAATTTAAAAAATGTAAAAGCAAAATTGTATTATTTTAGGATTAAAATATGCAATTATCTCCAGATGAGATTTCTCCAGATGAGTTTAGTAAGGATTCTCAAATGTATTTACCCACAAATGGTTATTGTGATCTATATATATAAAAGGCTAATATGCAAAGTGTCCCTTGGGGAGTTCGACAGGGAGATTGGGAGTTGACTGCTTGCTGTGACATGCACTGAAAAGTCGGGGGCACCTTGGAATGTGGTGGGCGATCAGTGGCAGCAGCTGCTGAGGGAGCAAGGGAAGGAGGAGGCAGGGAGGCGGTGGGGGGGTGGGGGAAGATAACCATGTGGTGGCAGCATGCAGGCGGGCTGTGAGGGAAGGAGGGAGTGGGGAGGCGAGGAGATGGGGAGGCGGGAACCTGATCAGCCCTGAACACTGGCCAGGCCGAAGGACCCTACCCATGTATGAATTTCGTCCACTGGCCCTCTAGTTTATTTATATGTATACAAACACATCCATTTAGTAAGCTTTCAACTCATTGGCATCTATATATATAAAAGCCTAAGCGACCATTATGCCCAGTCAACCAACCAGTCAACCAGTCACTAGGACGTGTACTGACCACCAGGAGAAGAAGCTCAATGCAGGAGCTGCCCGATGGTAATCAGTGTGCTCCCACAGCCAACCTCCTGTGGTTGGCCAACCTTCCACAGTCCTTCCCTCAGGCTAGCCGGCCCTGATCAGCCTTAATTGGGACTGGACGAGAGAGCCCCAATTGTGCCAGACTGCTGCAGGTCAAGGAACCCTACCCGTGCACGAATTTGTGCACCAGACCTCTAGTTTTTCATAACCATGGTACTATTCTGAATATTTTAAATATCTTTTTCTGTACGTAATCTGCATATAATTATAATTTGCCTGCTAAACTAACATACTATATTTCACACACTATAATCATAAAATATTTACATACCTTAATCTATTTCTAATGTGTCTCCAGATAAAACGATTAAATAAAAATATTTATAAAATAGGCATTTTAAATTTTTTTCTCAAATCAAAATTGTATAGACCATATTGGGTTCATTTCCATGACAATTAAATGTTCTAAGATATCAATCAGGTAGCAATGAGGCAAAGAGAGAAAAAAAAAGACAGAAAAAAAGAAAGAAAGAAAGAAAGAAAAGAAAGAAAGAAAGATACCTCTTACCTTATACCAGAATAATTCTGGATGAAACAAAACTTTAAATGTTAGAAAAACAAACAACAATGAAACAATTGAAAGAAAACAGGGGACTTTCTTTTTTGCTTAATATTGCAGAGTGGCAAGATCAACATATAATATAAACCTAAAAGTCACAAAATAAAAGATAAATTCAATTGTATAAAAATAACCACCTTCTGCATAGCATATGCCACCATAAACAAAGTCTTAAGACAACTAATTAAAACAAAAAGATTATTCAGATTAATAGAACTAATTTCTCTGATATAAATAAAGAATATATAAATGAATAGGAAAGAAACAACCCAACAGAAAAATGGAAAAGATAAATTGTTCTCAGAAAAAAACAAAGGGATCTTAAAACTGTCCAAAAAGAGAAATACAAACTATCCTGAGATACCACATTCACCTATCTGGCTCACACAGATCAAAAAATCTATATAGACTTTAAACAGAAGCATGAAAAAAAAATTTCTCACTCATTGGGTACATGATGCATGAAAGGAAATTCAACAGCATTCTATACAAATGTACATATTCTTTAACACAGCAATTCCACTTTTAGGAACTGACCCTACAAGCGTACATACACACACACTTGAAATACATACAGGCTTATTCATCACAACATTGTATATTACAGCAAAAGATTAGAATGGGAATGCTCTGAATGGGCCTACATATTTACAGTTTTTTTAAAAGAGATATGGGACAGTGAGTACAGTGTGCTACCATTTCTATAAAGAATATATAGAAATATTTATATTTGCTTGTAACTGCTAAACATTCTCTGGAATGACATGCAAGCAACTGACACAAGTAGCCCCTGAAGAAAGGGGACAGGGTAAATGAATGACAAGGGTGAAAAAAAGCACCATTTGCTATCTATATTTTTGTTTCTTTCAAATATTAAGCCATATGCTATATTATTTATTCAAATAAATTAAAGTTTAAATATTTTTGGAAGAAAAATGAAAAAAATACTCCATCATATCAATATGCACGTATGTGACTAAACCTTGGACGATAGGGATTATGATTTATAGACTAAAAGGCAGAAAGGAACTTATTGTCCTGTATATTTATTTATTTTTCTATCAATGTTTGGTTTGATTTTATTAGTCTTCACAGTCATTTATTTTCATTCAATACTTTACAAAATATTTAACTTAAACTGAGATGTTCACTTTCCTAATCAGATAAGTTCTGTTTTTCATACCATGTATTTGTCTTCATGCTGTTATTTTAAGAAAAATAATAAAATGCTCAGTTTAGTAAATGCTAAGGAGTTAGACTCAAAGATATGCACTTTATGCTTCAAATGTATAAAATGCAAACTGGCATGCTGATAAGACCAATTAACTACTCTGAATTTCTAGTAGGAAAACCTCCAAGTCGGATGTGAATCCTTAGTGAAGTTAATATGGGAAATATAGCAAATAAACTTAGAAAAATACATCTCTAAAGCTGAAAAAACAACCTGTACTACAAAGAAGTTGAATCTTTAACTCAAGTATCGTGACCCGTGAAATCACTAAATGACATTTCTTCCCATTATTTTAAAAAATAATGTGAATCAAAGTAATCTCTCTTTTTATGCCCTTATAAAAAAAATTCATGTTTTAATAAACAACATCAAAACATCAAATATACCACATGAAGCTATTCTTTTTGCAAAAACTGGGAATTAAAGAGCCTAGTTTCACCATAATTTCCTTTAAGTCCAAGAAAAACCATTCTATAAATAGATGGAGAGAAAGGCACAATTCTGATTTATCTCAAAAGCAAAAGCATTTTAATTAAAAAAGTATATAAGCATTTGGCAAAAATCTATGTAAAATATAAGTCTGTTTTAATTACTTCAGATGGGCAACTAAACAGTTCAAGCACATCTTTTCTAACTTTTCAAGGTTTTTAAGTGTTTATTTCAATAATATAAAATTTTGATGCTATAGCCATTCTTCAACTTTGCCCAATTATCTAAACCCCAACATCTGCAGACAGGCTGGTTCTCAAGATTTCTGTTCTCCTGCCAACTGAAGAGAGGTCCTGGCCTAAGCGCCGTGGGCAGGCTGCCCGTCCCCACCGAGCGGAGGTCTCCCACGGGTGAGACACGGCCCAACAGCACCTGGAAGCGACACATTGACCTTCCCAGTTTCGTGACCACTTCCAGAGTTACCACCCACGGGGGCTCTGTCTTCCCAACCACTGGCGATTACAGCCGCCTCGGTCAGAAATCCAACTTTCCCAGTGACAGGAGACAGCGGCCAGAACAAAAGCCACCCAGCCAAGCAGCGCTCAGTCCTCTGGCACCGACTCACAGAAGGTGCGGGGCCCGGGCGGCAGGCGCGAGCCCGCAGCCTGGACCTCCTAGATTTGGGGCGCGAACCGCCCGGGACCGAGGGGTGCCCGCCAAGAAGCCTGCGGAGCCGGGCGGGGATAGTGCGCGAGGGGCGCCGGGCAAGCCCCGAGCGTCGCCGAAGAAGGGCCGGGGTGGAGGCCACCCAGAAACGCCGGATTGAGGGAAAAGGGCGATTTGATCCCGAAGCGCCAGGAGCTCAGAGACCTGGGAAGAGGAGCGGAAAGGGCCCCCAGGGTCCCAGAGCCAACGCGGAGGCCCGGCCTGGAGGCGGAGGAGTCGCCGCGCCGACGGAGAGGTAGTGCTGAGAGAAAGCCAAGGGAGGAGCGTGCGCTTCAGAGCCGGGAGGACTCTCGGAGGGGCCGCCGGGCGGCGGGACTCACCGCACCAGTGGCGGCGCCGGACAGCAGGGGGCCGGGCGCGTCCTGTCTCCTCAGGCGGGACTTGAGGCTCTTCATGGCCAAGGCTGGGCAGTCCTGCTCCCCGCAAGCGCGGCGCGGCGCGCCTGCTCTGCCAGCCAACTTTAAAGTCTGAGGGACCAGGGCGCGCGGAGGAGCAGGCGGTCCCGGCCCCACCTGCCACCTGAGGACCCCCGGCGCCCGGCCGCTCCCGGCCAGCGGCGGCGCCCCGCAGCCCGCAGCCAATCGGCCGGCGGCCCCGCCAGGGGTCTGCTGGGCCTTGGCCAATCGAAAGCCTGGAAGGGGGCGGGACTTCCTTACTCACTTAACACCCTTCCTCTCCCTGCTGGAGGAAACTTTTGGAACTTCAGCTGGGGGAGCCGCGAAGATGAGCGACTAGCAGCATGGGGAGACCCTAGAGCCAGGCTCCAGACCACTGGCCGCAGCTACCTCAGTGCTGGAGCCTGAGGACTGCAGTGAGTGCGCGGTCAGCCTTCGCCCTCTCTGCTCTTTCAGGACTCCCCTCCTCTTCCCACACATGTGCTGCTTCCCAAAGTTCCCTTCCCGCCCTACCGCCTGGTCCCAGAAAAGATTCCAGGTGATCTGTATACACACTGGCTTTCGAGAGAGTTAAACTTCCTTCCTTCTGCTGATGTCCTACTACATAAATCCCAGTACTACCTGGAAACAAGCACATGCATCAAAGACAGCCTATAGGAATCAGGTGCCAATTGTGTAGAAGGACAATAAAGAACAGATTTTGAAAGACCTTACAGGAAATCAAAGCGCAGATTAGGTGCTCAGTAATTATTTGTTAAGAACTAACTGCATTGGCTCAACAGGATTTGCTCAGTGGTGGAGCCTCAACCTATGAACCAGGAGGTCACGGTTCATTCCTGGTCAGGGCACATGCCTGGGTTGCGGGCTTGATTCCCAGTGTGGAGTGTGCAGGACGCAGCCCATTAATGATTCTCTCTCCCTCTCCAGTTCTCTCTGAAAACAATAAAAATATATATTAAAAAAAAAATAATAACTGCTTTGGAGGGAGAGATGGGATGGGGGTTAGTGGGTGCCTTTAATAAAAAAATGAGCGACATAGCCAAAGTGAAATAAGAAGCTGTCAACGAAAAATATATTATGGTCTTTACTTCCAAAAACACGTTTACTTCCTGTAGAAATACATTACAGGTAAAAATATACAAGGAAATTAATGTATCCTACCCAAAAATCTGGATTATGAGAATAACTTGAAGGAAGAATGAATAAATAGTTGAACAACATTCAATAATTTGTTGTTAACGTGACATCTTCAAAAGTCTTCCTTGAAATTATTTTCCTACCAAAATATTCTAGTATGCACCTATATAAAAAGAAAAACAATCCACATATCTGAGTAACAAAGAACTCTTTTTGTCTAAAAGGTAAGTTTCCTTAAAGTAACAAGGTTTTATTCAAATACTGCAAGAAAGTTTTTAGAATTCTCTTGGAGAGACAGCATTCAAAGTTTGTGTTAACCCTTGACAAAATAGTAAATAACAATTTTCTCTTGAGTACTTTTATAGAAGGAATTTTTCTTGAACTTTTTCAAGATCCATAGCCATTCAGTGTTTGTTGGCTCATTATACTGTCTGTGGATGTTTGCTATCTTTCTTCAACCTGCCATGCAGAGGCCAAATTATCTCATACCTGGGTTTTATAAAAGATTCCCAACCAGTCTCCTGACTTCTAGTCTCACCTCTCACATTAGCAATAAAATACCAACTATCTTAAAATATATATATTACAAAATATTCTTTCTTGCTCAAAGGTCTTCAGTGGCTAACAAGTACAATCTAACTTTTTTACATGGCTATTCAGACTACAACATGGACCCAACCCTGTCCACAAGCTGACACTCCAAGCAAATTATTCTTTAGTTCATTTCTCAAACACAGTCTCACTTTCTACATCTTTATGTATGCTGAGCCCTCCCCCAGTAATTTTCTCTCTGTCTACATTCATCTAACAAAATTCTACTACCCCAAGAATGATTGGAAGGGCAGAAGGGGACTTCTGGAGTATTATACTATTCCATCTGGTTACATGACTAATGTGTTTTAGTTTGTGAAAATTCAGTTATCTTGTAGTCTTCATAATATATACACTTTTATGTGTGTATAACACTTTCATTAAAAGGCTTTATTCTAATTGTATTTCATTTCATATGACCTCCTCTCTGATAGAGCCTTCCCTGACCGCTCAACTGAAAGTGTTTTCTCCATCCCCTGAGTGGTTGAATTATATCTCTCGTATGATACTAACAAATCTGTTCTGAACAAGCATTATTTTACTACTAGACTTTGAATTCCTTAAGTCCAGGGAAAACTGATGTTTGAATTCTCTAGAAAGCTTAGCATGTGAAAGGTGGTCAATAAATAGTTCTGAATAAGTTGATGCATTGTTTGTGATTATTGGAGTGAATTCTGGTTGTTTAATCTATGTACTCATATATAACACAGGATTGGTACTCCCCCTATTGTGACTACAGTAAAACCTCAATATAATGGACTAATTCGGATGAGGGGTTATCTGTTAAAGTTGAAAGGCTGTTATATAATAAACTAGGTTTTTCTAATGCACATGTTAAAAATTTGACAAATTAGCCAGGCTGGCATGGCTCAGTGGTTGAACATCAGCCTATGAACCAGGAGGCCACAGTTTGATTCCTGATCAGGGCTTATGCCCAGGTTGTGGTCTCAGTCCTTAGTATGGGGCAGGCAGGAGGCAGTCAATCAATGATTCTCTCTAATCATTGATTTTTTCTCTCTACCTCTCCCTTCCTGTCTGAAATCAATAAAAACTTATTTTTCTAAAAAAGCTGACAAGTGGAGAAACCAAGATGGTGGCACAGGTGAACACCTAAGCTGCTGCCTCACACAACAATTTAAAAACTACAACTAAAAGACAGAACAGACACCATACAGAACCACAGGAAAGCTGGCTGAGTGAAAATTCTACAACTGGAAGTAAAGAGAGGGACTCACGAAGACTAAGAGGAGCCGCAAAAAGCTGAGGTACAGAGACATACTCGTGGAAAGGACGGGTGGGGGAGGGTCGGCTGGCTTCCTCTAGTGCAGTGGTTCTCAACCTTTCTAATGCCACTTACCCTTTAATACAGTTCCTCATGTTGTTGTGACCTCCAGCCATAAAGTTATTTTTGTTGCTATTTCATAACTGTAATTTTGCTACTGTTATGAATCGTAATGTAAATATCTGTGTTTTCTGATGGTCTTAGGTGTCCCTGCTAGTGGTTCTCAACCTGTGGGTCACGACCCACAGGTTGAGAACTGCTGCTGTAGAGCCTAAGACCATCGGTAGATCACAAACGAAAGAAATGGAAGAAAACAAACGACTGGATATAGAGTTCAAAACCATTCTTATAAGGTTTTTTAAGAATTTTCTAGAAAAAAAAGGGATAAATTTAGTGAGGCCCAAGAGGAGATAAAAAAGGACCAACTAGAAATTAAACATACACTGACTGAAATAAAAAATATTACACAGAAACCTAACAGCAAACTAGAGGATCACAAGAATCAAGTCAAAGATTTGAAATACAAAGAAGCAGAAAACACTCCACTGGAAAAGCAAAAAGAATAAAAAAATGTGAAAATAATGTAAGGAGCCTCTGGGACAACTTCAAGCATACCAACATCAGAATTATGGGGGTGCCAGAAGAAGAGAGAGAGCAAGACACTGAAAACCTACTTGAAGAAATAATGACTGAAAACTCCCCCCACCTGGTGAAAGAAATAGACTTACAAGTCCAGGAAGCACACAGAACCCCAAACAAAAGGAATCCAAAGAGGATCACACCAAGACACAACATTATTAAAATACCAAGAGCAAAAGACAAAGAGAGAATATTAAAAGCAGCAAGAAAAAAACAATTAATTACGTACAAGGGAGCACCCATACGACTGTCAGCTGATTTCTCAACAGAAACTATGCAGGCCAGACTAAAAGGGAGTGGCAAGAAATATTCAACGTGATGAATAGCAAGAACCTACAACCAAGATTACTCTACTCAGCAAAGCTATCATTCAGAATTGATGGGCAGATAAAGAACTTCACAGATAAGAAAAAACTAAAGGAGTGCATCAATACCAAACCAGTATTATATGAAATGCTGAAAGGTATTCTTTAAGAAGTGGAAGAAGAAAATGGTAAAGGTAAAAATTATGAACAACAAATACATATCTATCAACAAGTGAATCTAAAAATCAACTGAATTGGAGGAGGAGAAAATGGCGGCGGAGTAGACAGACAAGTCTGGAGCTTTGTCGCTGGGCAGAGGGAGAGAGAGCGGCTGAGAGGTGCATTGGGAGTGTTTGTTGGCAAGCTAGGAGTCAGTTGTCCTCCAGGGGAAGGCGGGGAACTGCTGGAAGGGGCTCTCCCGGCCAGGCAGCCCCACTGCCACGGGGTTTTTGTCCGCCGGAGCCACCAGTGCAAACGCGGAGCCCGAGCCATCTTGCAGTGGGAGGTGGATGTCTGCAGCGGTCTGAAGCCTTCGGCTAGACACCCATCGAGCAGCCAGGGACCTGGGGACCCAGAATTCCGCTCTCGAATCGGCGCAGACACGCGGCGGAACCAGAGATCCACAGAGCACACGGAAAGGTCAGATTGCACCTGACTTAAGGGGGAGGTGGATGTCTGCCGAGGTCTGAAAGCTGCGGCTGATGGAGGCACCCACAGAGCAGCCAGGACCCAGAGTGTGGCTTCCCAGGCAGCACAGACGCACAGACTGAGGATTCAGAGATCCAAATGGCGGGCGCGGAAGGGTCAGATTTCGCCTGGGTCAGGGTGCGGTCTCCTACCCCCACAGGGCAGAGACGGGCACTGTGGGAGCCGGGTTGCAGGAGAGCTGCCTCTGGAGAGGTCCGCAGAGGTGGTCAGGGCGTGATCCCTGAGTGTGAAGGCAGACCCTCTGAGCTGTTGACAGAGGAGAGCTCCAGAAAACGACTCTTTTTTTTTTTTTTTTCCTCTGGGGCACAGGGACAACCTGGGAGTTATTGCAGTGTCCAGGCTGCAAAACCCCCACAAACTGGTTTTGGGAACCACAGAGTAGCAGGATCTAAGCACAGCCTAGAGAGGTCCTGTGCTTTGTCTCAGAGATCAATTCCGAAACACTGCCACCCAATGGATGACACACAAATTGACTCTCGCATAACCACAAGAGAATAAAGAGATTAAAACACCAAGAGGGGAACACAGGGAACTGCAATACCTCCTCTACTGGGAAACAGGAGTGCCAAGCAGAATAATAGTGGAAGTGAAGGACCATTCTATTTTTCTTCTTTTTTTTTCCTTTTTTCTTTTTTCTTTTTTTAAATTTTTAATTCTTTATTTTTCATTTTCACATATTTTAATAAAAGAATATTTTTTTTCTTTCTGCCTCAATTGATTTTATCTTTATAATTATTACATTTTTGTTTTAAACTAGTATTATTAATTACTACTAGTACTTTACCGTTTTGGGGAAAAAAGTGTCATTTTGTTTTCTCTTTATTTTATTTCGGGATTAGAGTTCTACATTCTATTTTCATCTTCCCTTTAGCATAATTTCACTCCAACGCAATTCCACCTTTATGCCAACACTTTCCTCCTAACTTTCCTCCTAACTTTCCCCATTTTGCTGTCTTGTTTCTCTTTCCCTTTTCCAACTTTAGATTCTCCCTATTTTTCTCTTTACCTGGTTAAAATTTCACCCCATTTATATATCTAATTTCAAATCCCCTACTACAAGTCCACACAAACCTCTCCCCTCTTGTCTTCACTAGCCAAAAAGTTGTTTTTTCTCTGTCCTTTTTTTGCTATTTGCCTGAAAAGCGATTATATCGATTTTTTGAATATTTTTTGAGAGATTGTTTTAGTTTATTCTACTTGTTTTATTTTGTTTTTTTCTTGCTTTCTTTTCTACCTCTCTTTTCCCTCATCTCCCTTGATACCCGTTGCTATTTGCAATTTGCATCAATCTCTAGGTACTGGTTGCTGGCCTTTATTGGGATTAGTGACTGTTCTATTGGAGTTGTCTCCTGACATCTATATTTTGTTCCTCTTTTCTCTATTATACACTTTCTTTTCTCTCTGGCTTTTTTCTCTTCCTCTTTCCTTCTCCTTTTTCTCCTTTCTATTTTCTTATTCTATTTTATTTTATTGATCATTTATTTATCTTTTTTTTTTCTCAATCTCCCAATTTGATTTTGGCACTTCTTTCTTTTCTTTCTTACTCATTTTCCTCTTCTTCTTTCTCTATTTACCCCTAATTTGTCCTTCATTGGTGGTCACCTTATTTGTGATTATTAACATCTTGAAAACATTTCTACTCAGTGCCTTGTGTGCTGTAACTGGTCGTGTTGTAGTTTGTGCCTTTCAATCAACGTAGGAGAGAGCACTACATAACCAGACACCCAGAGAAGAAAGACCATGGGCAGGAAAAGAAACAGCCAACAAAAGACAGAAAGGCAGGTTTCACCAGAAAAGGAAGTAAACTAAATAGAACCACAAATAAGCCTACCAGAGAAAGAGTTCAGAGAAATTATCATAATGTGGTTGAAAAGAATGGAAGACAAATTTGACAATATGAGTAAGAGCCAAGAGGAAATGAAGAAGAACCTAGAGAAGGTGAAGAAGCATGAAAAAGAAATGCAGAAGAAACTAGAGGAGGTGCACAATAAACAAGAAGAAATGCAGCAGAAACTAGAGGAGGTGCAGAATAAACAAGAAGAAATGAATAATGACATCACTGCTATAAAGAACTCAAAAGAAAGCATCAAAAGTAGATTAGAAGAAGCAGAGGACCGCATCAGTGAGCTAGAAGACACGGTAGGAAAAAATAGCCAAGTACAGCAGCTTCTGGAAAAAAAAGTTAAAAAGCAAGAGGAGAGTCTAAGGGAACTTTGGGATAACATGAAACAAAATAACATCCGCATAATTCGGGTTCCAGAAAGAGTGGAAACTGAACAAAAATTAGAGAACGTGTTTGAAGAAATAATGGCAGAAAATTTCCCCAATATAGAAAAGAAAAAACCCACACAAATCCAAGAAGCTCACAGAGTCCCAAGCAAAATGAACCACAACAAACCGACACCAAGGCACATTATAATTAAATTGGCAAACACCGACGACAAAGTAAGAATCTTAAAAGCAGCCAGAGAGAAACAGAAAGTTACCTACAAAGGAACCCCCATAAGACTAGCTACTGACTTCTCAACAGATTGGAATGAAATATACAAAGTCATGCAAAGGAAGGGTCTGAATCCAAGAATACTGTACCCTGCAAGACTCTCAATCAAAATTGAAGGTGAAATCAAAAGCTTCACAGACAAAAAAGGACTAAGGGAATATATTACCACCAAACCAGCAATGCAAGAAATGTTAAAAGGTCTGCTGTAATAAAAAGAAGGAGGAAGCGAAGAAGGAACATGGGGGTAAGGACTAAAAATGGCAACAGATAAGTACTTATCAATAATAACTTTAAATGTAAACGGATTAAATGCTCCAATCAAAAGACATAGGGTAACCGATTGGATAAGAAAACATGATCCATATAGGTGCTGTCTGCAAGAAACCCAACTCAGGAAAAGAGATGCACACAGATTGAGGGTGAAGGGATGGAACATGGTAATTCAGGCAAATGAAAATGAAAAAAAAGCTGGGGATGCAATACTTATATCTGACAAATTAGATCTCAAAGTGAAGGACATAACAACAGATAAAGAAGGCCACTTCACAATACTAAAGGGAACAATCCAACAAGAAGAAATAACTCTGGTAAACATATATGCGCCCAATATAGGAGCACCTAAATACATAAAAAAATCTCTTGGAGGATATTAAGGGAGAGATTGACAGCAATACAATCATAATAGGAGACTTTAATACCCCACTGTCACCATTGGACAAATCCTCTAAACAAAAAATCAGCAAAGAAACATCAATCCTAAATGACTCACTAGACCAGATGGAATTAATTGACATCTTCAGAACATTTCACCCCAAAGCCACAGAATATACATTCTTCTCCAGTGCACATGGGTCATTTTCAAAGATAGATCATATGTTGGGTCATAAGAAAAGTCTCTTCAAATTCAAGAAGATAGAAATCATATCAAGCATTTTCTCAGACCACAGTGGCATAACACTGGAAATCAACTATAATAAAAACAATAGAAAGAAATCAAACACATGGAGACTAAACAGCATGCTATTAAACAACGACTGGGTAACCAGAGAGATCAAGGAAGAAATAAAAAACATCATGGCAACAAATGACAATGACATAACAACAATACAAAATTTATGGGACACAGTGAAAGCAGTCTTGAGAGGGTAGTTCATAGCCCTACAAGCCTACTGCAAAAAACAGGAAACAATGGTAACGAATCACCTAACCCTACAACTCAAAGAGCTAGAATGTGAGCAACATGAAAACCCCAGTGTACTCAGAAGGAAGGAAATAGTGAAGATCAGAGCGGAGATAAACAACTTGGAGACCAAAGAAACAATTCAAAAGATCAACAAAACAAAGAGCTGGTTCTTTGAAAGGATAAACAAGATTGATGGACCCTTAGCCAGGCTCACCAAGAAGCAAAGAGAGAAGACCCAAATAAACAAAATCAGAAATGAAAGAGGAGAAATAACAACAGACCCTGTGGAAATACAAAGGATTGTTAAAAAATACTATGAACAACTCTATTCCAACAAATTGGACAACCTGCAAGAAATGGACATTTTCCTAGAAAAATATAACCTCCCAAAACTCAATGAGGAGGAAGCCCAACATCTCAATAGTCCAATAACTATGGAAGAAATTGAAGCAGTAATCAAAAAGCTTCCAGCAAATAAAAGCCCGGGTCCAGATGGCTACACAGGAGAGTTTTACCAAACATTCAAGGAAGAATTAAAACCTATCCTCCTCAGACTATTCAAAAACATTCAAGAAGAAGGAATACTACCAAACACCTTCTATGAAGCCAGCATCACCCGAATACCAAAACCAGATAAAGACAACACAATGAAAGAGAATTATAGGCCAATATCTCTCATGAACATAGATGCCAAAATCCTCAAAAAATTATAGCAAACCGGATCCAGCAGTACATCAGAAAGATCATACACCATGACCAAGCAGGATTCATCCCAGGAATGCAGGGATGGTTCAATATCCGCAAATCAATAAATGTGATACATCACATAAACAAATTGAGACATAAAAATCACAGAGTCATATCAATTGATGCAGAAAAAGCATTTGACAAAATCCAACATCCTTTCTTGGTAAAAACTCTCAGCAAAGTGGGAATAGAAGTATCATACCTCAACATCATAAAAGCCATATATGATAAACCCACAGCTAATATCATACTGGGCAAAAACTAAAACCATTTCCCCTAAGAACAGGAACAAGACAGGGATGCCCACTCTCACCTCTCCTATTCGTCATAGTACTGGAAATATTAGCCATTGCAATTAGACAACAAGAAGAAATAAACGGCATCCAAACTGGAAAAGAAGAAGTAAAGCTGTCCTTATTTGCAGATGACATGATATTGTACATAAAAAACCCAAAGGACTCCATTCTAAAACTAATTGGCTTAATTAATGAATTCGGAAATGTAGCAGGATACAAAATTAATGCTAAGAAGTCTGTGGCATTTCTATACACTAACAGTGAAATTATAGAAAGAGAAACTAAAAAAGCAATCCCATTTACCATCGCACCAAAAAAATTAACATACCTAGGAATAAACCTAACTAAAGAGGTAAAAGACCTTCATGCAGAAAACTACAGGACACTGAAAAAAGAGATAGAGGAAGATGTTAACAGATGGAAGAGCATACCATGCTCATGGATTAGGAGAATCAACATCATTAAAATGTCCATACTACCCAAAGCAATCTACAGATTCAACGCACTACCCATTAAAATACCAACGACATATTTCACAGACCTACAAAGAATTCTTCATAGATTCATCTGGAACAAAAAAGACCACGGATAGCTACAGCAATTCTGAGAAAAAAGAATTAAGTAGGTGGGATCTCAATACCAGACTTCAAGCTATACTACAAAGCAACTGTTCTCAAAACAGCCTGGTACTGGCACAAGAACAGACATATAGATTAATGGAATAGAATAGAGAACCCAGATATCCACTCAAACCACTATGCTCAATTAATATTTGACAAAGGAGGCATGAACATTCAATGGAACCAAGATAGCCTCTTCAATAAATGGTGTTGGGAAAATTGGACAGATACATGCAAAAAATTGAAACTGGACCACCAACTTACACCAAATACAAAAATAAACTCAAAATGGATACAGGACTTAAACATTAGAAGGGAAACCATAAAAATACTAGAGGAATCCACAGGCAGCACAATCTCAGATATATGCCGAAAGAACTTCTTCACTGATACTGCTCCAAAGGCAATGGAAGCTAAAGAAAAAATAAACAAATGGGACTACATCAAAATAAAAAGCTTTTGCACAGCAAAAGAAACCGTCAACAAAACAACAAGAAAGATCAATGCATGGGAGAACATATTTGCAAATGCTATCACTGATAAAGGTTTAATCTCCAAAATCTACAGCCAACTTATACAACTTAATAAAAGGAAGATAAACGATCCAATAAAAACATGGGCAACACACCTAAATAGAACCTTTTCAAAAGACGACAGAAGGAAGGCCAAGAGACACATGAAAACATGTTCAAAGTCATTAATCATCCGAGAGATGCAAATCAAAACGACAATGTGATACCCTCTTACACCTGTCAGAATGGCAATCATCAACAAATGAACAAACGACAAGTGTTGGCGAGGATGCGGAGAAAAAGGAACCCTTGTGCACTGTTGGTGGGAATGCAGACTGGTGCAGCCACTGTGGAGAACAGTATGGAGTTTCCTCAAAACACTAAAAATGGATCTCCCATTTGACCCTGTAATCCCACTTTTAGGAATTTATCCTAAGAAATTACAAACACCAATCAGAAAGGATTTATGCACCCCTATGTTCATAGCAGCACAATTTACAATAGCCACAATTTGGAAACAGCCTAGGTGCCCATCAGCAGATGAGTGGATCAGAAAACTGTGGCACATCTACACAATGGAATTCTCTGCTGCCATTAAAAAGAAGGAATTCTTACCATTTGCAGCAACCTGGTTGGAACTGGAGAGCCTTATGCTTAGTGAAATAAGCCAGTCAATGAAGGAGAAGCATCACATGATCGCACTCATTGGGGGATAATAAAGAACATTATAAACTGATGAACAAAAGTATAGATACAGAGTCAGTAAAGCTTGAAACAGACTGTGAAATTACAGCAGGAAGATTAAAGTTAGGTGAGGTAGATAAGAGATCAATTAAAGGACTTGTATGTATGCATATAATCATAACCAATGAACATAGACACTGGGGGGTTGGGGTATGCCTGGGAGGGAGGGGGGGCAATGGGGAGATATGTATAAAAATTAATAATAAATAAAGAAAGAAAGAAATAAAGAAGCAGATATATGAAAATCACAAAAAAAATAAAATAAAAATCAAGTGAATTGAAAATCTGATGAACAGAATAAACTGGTGAAAATAATAGAATCAGGGGCATAGAAAAGGAGTGGACTGATAATTCTCAGGGGGAAAGAGATGAGGGGGGTTCTGGGAGAGACTGGACAAAAATCATACAACTATGGATGAGGACAATGTGGGGAGGTAACGGCAGAGGGTGGGGTGGGAGCCAGGTGAAGGGGACGTATGGGGGGGAATGAGGAACAATTGTAATAATCTGGACAATACAGATTTATTAAAATAAAAAACTAAAAAAATTCAGATCTATAAATGCAATGGCTTAAAAGCAAAAAAACCTGACAAGTTAGTTAGTTTACTTGTTTTTACTTATGTAGGCATGCTTGTGTCATTAAAATAAAGTATGTATGAAAAGTCTAATTTCACAGAAAAGTTTTCTATATATTACTGTAATTTTAAATTTATACTGAGTAGGCCTAGTAAATACATCAGTCACCAAAAGTAAACAAATGCACACGGCTGGGGATTAGCACATGTGGGAACATTGGCCAGCACACATTAAATCTGCTGCAGAGCTCAGCCAGTGGACTCAGTAGTTGATTAACAACCCATGAATCAAGAGTTCACTGGTTCGATTCTGGTCAAGCCTGGGTTGCTGGATTGATCTCCATTAGGGGGCATGCAGGAGGAGGATGTTTGATGGATAATGTTTCTCATTGATGTTTCTATCTCTCTATCCCTCTCATTTCTTCTCTCTCTAAAAATCAATAAAAAAATATTTAATAAAAGCTTAAAAAGCTGCTGCAGAAAATCACACTGTGGACCACAGAACCAATTACCATGCAAAATGTAGTGTGATTACATGCTAATAATTTATCAAACATTGTTTATGAACAGTGGCTCTTTTATTTAATTATGTAGACTATAATTGTAAATTATAGTTGATGAAATTACTATATTATTTTTCCAAAATATGGCCAGTTTGCTAAAATTTGTTAAAAACAACAGTGAATTAATAGGAAAAACCTTGTTAATTTAATCAAAAGCAAATCTTAGTTAAAAGCATTTTTAAGTTAATAGAATGTTAATTTTCACATATGACATTAGGACTGGAAATTTTGTTTGTTTAATTGGAAGTCCATTAAATTGAGGTCTGCAAAATTGAGGGCTTATTGTACTGGATGTCTCATGTAGCATCCAAATTCTCACAGCTTTTCAATTATTACTGTATAAAGCAAAAGCAACAGACAGAGCCACAAAGACAGCTTGCATCAGTTTCCAAAAATGTTAGACTAGTTATTTTTATGAACTGACTGCATGATGTCCCCATTGTGTCTGTGTCCAGTGGCCTTGATGGATTTTTCCAGGCTAGAAACTTGATAGCTGATGTCTGCTTATTCCCATTTGAGAGCAGCTAAGTAAATAGTACTGCTTTAAATGTGTAGTAAGGCTTTTTATTTTTTATGTTAATCTAGAAGCCCCCTACATGAAGTAAAGCTACTATTATTAGCAGTCAGCCAGACAGGTTGTTTTGTTTTGTTAACTATTATCAGTATTATTTTTTTTCTTCCCTTCAGAATAAATGGCACTTATCAAACCTAGATAAGTTTTATTTGTTACCATTTTGAATCTATATAAATATTTTTGTTTAATTCTAATATTTTGTTTAATTCTAATATGAAATCAGGAAAGAAAATGCACTTTAAAACTTGTTTTAACAAGTCATACATATACAATGTAAAGAAGTATCAAATAATAAAGCCCAGCTAGTATGGCTCAATGATTGAGCATCAACCTGTGAACCAGGTCATGGTTCAATTCCTGATCAGGGCACATGCCTGAGTTCAATTCATAGTAGAGGGCATGTAGGAGCAGCTGATCAATGATTCTCTCTCATTATTAATGTTTCTATTTCTCCCTCTCTTTTCTCTGAAATCAATAAAAATATTTTTAAAAAAATAATAGTAATACAAAAGGGTAAGAGTTATTCTCTCTTACCAGCTCTATCCTTTGGCCCCAGCTATCAAGGAACTTGTATTCTATACTGGGGAACAAAGCTAGTAGATAGCTTAAATGAGAAACAGCTACTTACTGAATTGTATGGTAGGACAGTAAATGTTGTAGTATTCAAGAAAGGAAAAGATTCGGAAACAAGTTTGCATGAAGGGAGGGTACTCAGGTTGGCAGGAGCTTCAGTGAGTGCATACAGGTGAGAAGGAACATTAGTGAGGCAGATGTACATTGATAACGATATGATGATAATGGCAACAAGACAATAAATGCATTCCTTAGAAGGAGAGGAGTGAAAAATTAACATACAACATGGAAAATCCTAATATGTATAAAAAGCCAATGCCCTCACGATTAAACAGATGACAGAACAGTAACAGTAACAACCACACAGCAACTGCGTGGGGCAACCAGGCCAGCAGGGGGGTTAGTGAGGGACAACCAAAAGACTGAACTGCAAACTGCATGGGGTGACCAGGCCAGCAGGGGAAGTGGGGCAGTTGAGGGCAACCAGGCCAGCAGGGGGGCAGTTTGGGTTATCAGTTGGGATGTCCAACTGCTGGTTTAGGCCCAAACCCCAGGATTGCACCTAAACTGGCAGTTGGACATCTCCCAAGAAGTCCCTGATTTGGAGAGGATGCAGGTTGGGCTGAGGACCCAACTCCTCGTGCATGAATTTTATGCACCAGGCCTCTAGTTTACACATAAAACAATTATTTTTCCAAACACAAAGCCAGTTTCAGTTATTAATTCCATATCTAATTACTTCCCTCTTCATTTTCAGATCTTTCAGAACACTGCTCCTGGTTGCTCCAGTTAATTTGGCCAACAGTCGGTCAGTAATTCCATGGAGGAACCCAGGATATCACTCATTCTCCTTCAGCTCAGATGGCACGCAGGTAGCTGGCAGAGCCACATGTTGTTTCAGGGTCAGAGTAAGGGCACTGCGACCCACAACTCATACGGCAGCACCAGGAATGAAAGACCTGAGACAGTTATCACATACTCTTCTTTTGAACAATCAAAACTAAAACACATTACATAAGAGAGTTTTAAATAAAAATAAGTAGGTCATCTTTGGCACTGATTGTGAAATCATCTGCATTTCTAGTAAGCTCTCTAATGACTCCATCCTACAAAACTGAAGTAGGAAGAAGAGGTAGCTTCTGCTCCATATAACCACAGACACCTGTGTGAGTTTTCTTGGTTACTCAGTACTAAAACTTCTTGAGATGCCAATTTCCTCTAACAAAAACTTGTTTAATCTCCCCCACTGTTGTTTTACGCCCTGCTATTTCTTTTTTTTAAAATATATTTTATTGATTTTTTACAGAGAGGAAGGGAGAGGGATAGAGAGTTAGAAACATCGATGAGAGAGAGACATCGATCAGCTGCCTCTTGCACACCCCCTACTGGAGATGTGCCCGCAACCAAGGGACATGCCCTCAACCGAAATCAAACCTGGGACCTTCCAGTCCGCAGGCCGATGCTCTATCCACTGAGCCAAACCGGTTTCAGCTTGCCCTGCTATTTCAATCTTTAACCTACTAGTTATCTCCCAAAGAGGGCTCATTTCCACCTGTTCCTCTGTTTTGGGCCATGAACAGACTGCCATTCACATCAAGTGTGCCATTACTTTCAATATTGAAAGGGGAAGCATCAAAATGGGAGCATGGTCAGGAACAATACTAGACTTTCCTGGCAAACTTGAACTAGCGTATAAAAGCAGTTGAGATATCCATAATTATTTCTTTTTTAAAAATATATGTTTATTGATTTTAGAGAGAAAGGGAGAGGGAGAGAGAAACATCAATGATGAGAGAGAATCATTGATCAGCTGCCTCCTGCACACCCCCTACTGGTGATAGTCTATACAAGCCCATATTCTATCCACTAAGACAAACTGGCTAGGGCCACAGTTATTTCTTTGGATTCAAGTTTAATGTCAAGAAAACCCAACCCTGCCAAAACTGGTTTTGCTCAGTGGATAGAGCGTCGGCCTACGGACTGAAAGGTCCCAGGTTCGATTCCGGTCAGGGGCACGTATCTTGGTTGTAGGCACATCCCCAGTAGGAGGTGTGCAGGAGACAGCTGATTGATGTTTCTCTCTCATTGATGTTTCTAGCTCTCTATCTCTCTCCCTTCCTCTCTGTAAAAAATGAATGAAATATACTTAAAAAAATTTAAAGAAAACCCAACCCATTTCACTTGGTGAAAATTAACCTCTGTTATCAAGTCTTGATTATACAAAGCTCCAAAAATACCATCAGCTTCTGTTTAATGAGAAGACTGATGGTCCTGAGTGTGTATGTTCAAAGGCAGAAGCTCATGATTGCCTCTTTTAAAACAGACTACTCATCCAGGAACCTAGATAAACACAAGGAATTTGGTTCAGGGTTCAGTAACCGTCTAACTCCATAACAAAGTTTCACGGACCTTTGAGTTTTTTTTTATCTTAGCCAGGATATCAGGATATGCTATGCACAAATGATGAGCAAGAAGACTTTTAAGACTTTAGCACATTCGGATAATTTGAATAGAAAAGTTTCTTGCTTTTGAATTGAAGATATGTCAAATAAAAACTATCTCTATAGATTTTAAAAGATAGTTTTACTTATCCTCATTATCATTTTCTCCTTCCAGATCTCTTGGGGCCTTTTAAAATTCTGGCAGGGCATTAGTAAATACTCGTGATTGAATAATTAAATTATTACTGAATTATGTGACTATTATACAACCGTTAATGATTCCATGACAATCTTTGCTATTTATCCTAATGAAAACAAATTGCAGACAGAATAGGTCAAGGTAAATTTCATGTTCAAATGCACTAGGTAAATGACCCAACCTTTATTATAATACACATTTAACAATGACCTTACAGTAACTTAAGTTAAATTTCTAATGACTATGTGGTTAAGTTATACTGAAAGGAAGTTAATAGGCAAAATATTGTATAAGTTCTCATAAAGTTGTATGTAAACACAATTTATTATGTTTATGATATTGTATATTATATTGTAAAATTACTTATAAGTTTTAATACAGCATTTGGAATTGTTTCAGAGAATATTTTTTTTAGCATTTTTAAAAAATCTTCATTACAAATGTTATCAAGCACTTCCTCTGTACATTAGATATTAGGATTACTTGTATTCACTTATATCAGATTCCCAATAGCATTCTTAAGAAACATATTGATAAAATATGAATTGAATTACAGTACTGCACTTGTTACAGAATGGGTGTCACTTCCTGTCACTGATATCCCACAGTTCTCAATGCAACTTGCAAGTAGCATTATCACAGACATCATTACTACAAATATTCTTAATCACTTCATTCATTACACAATAGGGCCCATTTCCATGTGCTGATTTAAAATTATTCTGAATATATTTTTCATCAAAGTTATTAGAAACAGCTTTATTACAAGCATTCTTAAATACTTCATGGTTGGCTGCAGGCCACGGTGCGGGAGAGAGCGGCCCATCTGAAGCTTTCGTCTTTGCACGGCCCAGCTCGGTGCCAAGGAACGGGTGGAGGCGGAGACCACGCCATCTTGCCAAGGGAGGTGGATGTCTGCGGCGGTCTGAACACTGAGGCTGAATTACTCACCGAACAGCGGGGGACCCAGAACACCACTCTCCAATTGGTGCAGAAATGCAGTCTGCAGATTCAGAGATCCACACGGCACACAGAAAATGCCTTGTGTGCTGTACTGGGTCGTGTTGTAGTTTGTGCCTTTGAATCAACGTAAGAGAGAGAACCACATAACCAAACACCCAGAGAAGAAAAACCCAGAGAAGAAGAAACAGCCCGCATATGACAGATAGGCAGGTATCACCAGAAAAGGAAGTAAACGAAATAGAAGCAGAAATAAGCCTGCCAGAGAAAGAGTTCAGAGAAATGATAATAAGGTGGATGAAAAGAATGGAAGACAAAATCGACAATCTGAGTAAGAGCCAAGAGGAAATGAAAAAGAAGCATGAAGAAATGCACAAAGAAATAAAAAATGACATCACTGCATTAAAGAACTCAATAGAAAGCATCAAAAGTAGACTAGAAGAAGCAGAGGACCGCATCAGTGAGCTAGAAGACACGGTAGGAAAAAATACCCAAGTACAGCAGCTTCTAGAAAAAAAAAAATTAAAAAGCAAGAGGAGAGAGGAAATCCAAGATGGCGGCATAGGTAAACACCTCCACTGCTGCCTCGCACAACAATTTCAAAACTACAACTAAAAGACAGAACAGACATCATCCAGAACCACAGGAAAGCTGGCGGAGTGTAAGTTCTACAGCTAGAAGGAAAGAGAGGGGCTCACGGAGACCCAGAGGAGCTGCAAAAAGCCGAGGTACTGAGACAGGCGTGCTGAGAGAGTGGGTGCCGGAGTACCTGGCTGGCTTTCTCTGGCGGGAGGGAAATGGAGACTCCCAACGGCATTGAACCCCTTATTTTATGACACTAAACCCAGATCCAGCGAAACTTATACGGGGGGAGTTTGGACTATGAAAAGGGAGAGGTGCACGGAAATTTAGGGGAGTTGCAGAAGATCAGGTCTGGTCTCGCACGCAGACGTTGCTGCGCGCTGGACAGATTGCTGATTGTGCCGCTGGCTTTAGCGAGTGGGCGGGAGACAGACCCTCTGAACTGTGCCACTTCTGACTCCACTAAGCCCCTGTTTCGGGCGAAACCCTGGGGACCTAGACTCGTGTGGACCTAGTGCTCAGGGGAGCTGGAAAGGCAGTGGTTAGAGGCACTACGGGTGCGCAAGCGCACAAGGACCGCTCCAGGGATTACCCAGTCACATGAGACTCAGGGGCTGTGGAGGGCAGGGCCGACTGGAAGGCAAAGCGGTCCCTTAAGCCCTGAGACTCCAGCCTCCCAAGCTCAACAGAGGCTTCTTCGGTTCTGCATCTGGTATCATAAGGCTGAATCCAACACAGAAGTTTCCCCGGCATAGTGAAATGCCAAGACAAGGGAAGGGATCACAAACAAAAGAAATGGAGAAAAAAAAAAAACGACTGGATATAGAGTTCAAAACCACGCTTGTAAGGTTTTTCAAGAATATGCTAGAAAAATTCGATAAATTTAGTGAGACCCAAGAGGAGATGAAAAAGGACCAACTAGCGATACAAAAGAGCCAACTAGAGAGGGAAAAGGTCCTACTAAAGATGATAAAGGACCAAATAGAAATTAAACATACACTGACTGAAATAAAAAATATTATACAGAGTCCTAACAGCAGACTAGAGAAAGGCAAGAATCAAGTAAAAATTTTGAAATATAAAGAAGCAGACAACATTCAACTGGAAAAGCAAGAAGAGAAAAGAATCCAAAAATGTGAAGATAATGTAAGGAGACTCTGGGACAGCTTTCAGCGTACCAACATCAGAATTGTGGGGGTGCCAGAAGAAGAGAGAGAGCAAGATACTGAAAACCTGTTTAAAGAAATAATGACTGAAAACTTCCCACATCTGGTAAAAGAAATAGACTTACAAGTCCAGGAAGCACACAGAACCCCAAAGAAAAGGAATCCAAAGAGGACTACACCAAGACACATCATAATTAAAATGCCAAGAGCAAAAGAGAAAGAGAGAATATTAAAAGCAGCCAGAGAAAAACAGTTTATTACCTACAAGGGAGCACCCATACGATTGTCAGCTGATTTCTCAACAGAAACGATGCAGGCCAGATGGGAGTGGCAAGAAATATTCAACGTGATGAATAGCAAGAACCTACAACCAAGAATAATCTATCCAGCAAAGCTAACATTCAGAATTGAAGGGCAGATAAAGAGCTTCACATATAAGAAAAAGCTAAAGGAGTTCATCAACTCCAAACCACTATTACATGAAATGCTGAAAGGTACTCTTTTAGAAGAGGAAGAAGAAAAAGGTAAAAGCCAAAAAATTATGAACGACAAATACATATCTATCAACAAGTGAATCTAAAAATTAAGTGAATTAAAAATTTGATCAACAGGCTAAACTGGTGAATATAATAGAATCAGGAGCACAGAAAGGGAGTGGACTGATAATTCTCAGGGGGGAAGAGATGAGGGGTGTACAGGGAGAGACTGGACAAAAATCATACACCTATGGATGAGATCAATGGGAGGGAGCTAAGGGCAGAGGGAGGGGTGGGAACTGGGTGGAGGGTTGCTATGGAGGGGAAAAAAGAGAAACAAATGTAATGATCTGAATAATAAAGATTTAATTTAAAAAAAAGGCAAGAGGAGAGCCTAAGGGAACTTTGGCATAACACGAAAAAAAACAAAATCCACATAATTGGGGTTGCAGAAAGAGTGGAAACTGAACAAGGATTAGAGAACCTGTTTGAAAAAATAATGACAGAAAATTTCCCCAATATAGGAAAGGAAAAACCCACACAAATCCAAGAAGCTCACAGAGTCCCAAGCAAAATGAAACCCACAAAACCAACACCAAGGCACATTATAATTAAATTGGCAAACAGCAATGACAAAGCAAGAATCTTAAATGCGGCCAGAGAGAAACAGAAAGTTACCTAAAAAGGAAACCCCATAAGACTAGCTACTGATTTTTTAACAGAAACTCATAAGTCCAGAAGAGAATGGAATGAAATATACAAAGTCATGCAAAGGAAGGGTCTGAATCCAAGAATACTGTACCCTGCAAGGCTTTCAATCAAAATTGAAGGTGAAATCAAAAGCTTCACAGACAAAAAAGGACTAAGGGAATATATTTCCACCAAACAAGCAATGCAAGAAATGTTAAAGGGTCTGCTGTAATAAAAAGAAAGAGGAAGCGAAGAAGGAACTCAGGGGTAAGGACTAATAATGACAAGAGATAAGTACTTATCAATAATAACTTTAAATGTAAACGGATTAAATGCTCCAAAAGACATAGGGTAACCGATTGGATAAGAAAACATGATCCATATAGGTGCTGTCTGCAAGAAACCCAACTCAGGAAAAGAGATGCACACAGATTGAGGGTGAAGGGATGGAAGATGGTATTTCAGACAAATGGAAATTAAAAAAAAGCTGGGGTTGCAATACTTATATCTGACAAATTAGATCTCAAAGTGAAGGACATAACAACAGATAAAGAAGGCCACTTCATAATACTAAAGGGAACAATCCAACAAGAAGAAATAACTCTGGTAAACATATATGCGCCCAATATAGGAGCACCTAAATACATAAAAAAAAACTCTTGGAGGATATTAAGGGAGAGATTGACAGCAATACAATCATAGTAGGAGACTTTAATAACCCAATGTCACCATTGGACAAATCCTCTAAATAAAAAATCAGCAAAGAAACATCAACCCTAAATGATACACTAGACCAGATGGAATTAATTGACATCTTCAGAACATTTCACTGCAAAGCCACAGAATATACATTCTTCTCCAGTGCACATGGGTCATTTTCAAAGATAGATCATATGTTGGGTCATAAGAAAAGTCTCTTCAAATTCAAGAAGATAGACATCATATCAAGCATTTTCTCAGACCACAGTGGCATAAAACTGGAAATCAACTATAATAAAAGCAATAGAAAGAAATCAAACACATGGAGACTAAACAGCATGCTATTAAACAACGACTGGGTAACCAGAGAGATCAAGGAAGAAATAAAAAACATCATGGCAACAAATGACAATGACATAACAACAATACAAAATTTATGGGACACAGTGAAAGCAGTCTTGAGAGGGTAGTTCATAGCCCTACAAGCCTACTGCAAAAAACAGGAAACAATGGTAATAAATTACCTAACCCTACAACTCAAAGAGCTAGAACAAGAGCAACAAGAAAAGCCCAGTGTACTCACAAGGAAGATCAGAGCCGAGATAAACAACTTGGAGACCAAAGAAACAATTCAACGGATCAACAAAACCAAGAGCTGGTTCTTTGAAAAGATAAACAACATTGATGGACCTCTAGCCAGGCTCACCAAGAAGCAAAGAGAGAAGACCCAAATAAACAAAATCAGAAATGAAAGAGGAGAAATAACAACAGACCCTGTGGAAATACAAAGGATTGTTAAAAAAATACCATGAATAACTCTGTTCCAACAAACTGGACAACCACAAGAAATGGACATTTTCCTAGAAAAATATAACCTTTCAAAACTCAATGAGGAGGAATCCAAACACCTCAATAGTCCAATAAATATGGAAGAAATTGAAGCAGTCATCAAAAGGCTTCCAGCAAATAAAAGCCCGGGTCCAGATGGCTACACAGGAGAGTTTTACCAAACATTCAAGGAAGAATTAAAACCTATCCTCCTCAGAATATTCAAAAACATTCAAGAAGAAGGAACACTTCCAAACACCTTCTATGAAGCCAGCATCACCCGAATACCAAAACCAGATAAAGACAACACAATGAAAGAGAATTATAGGCCAATATCTCTCATGAACATAGATGCCAAAATCCTAAATAAAATTCTAGCAAATCGGATCCAGCAGTACATCAGAAAGATCATACACCATGACCAAGTAGGATTCATCCCAGGAATGCAGGAATGGTACAATATCCGCAAATCAATAAATGTGACACATCACATAAACAACTTGAGAGATAAAAATCACATAGTCATATCAATTGATTCAGAAAAAGCATTTGACAAAATCCAACACCCTTTCTTGATAAAAAACTCTCAGCGTAGTGGGAATAGAAGGATCATACCTCAACATCATAAAAGCCATATATGATAAACCCACAGCTAACATCATGCTCAATGGGCAAAAACTAAAACCATTTCCCCTAAGAACAGGAACAAGACAGGGATGCCCACTCTCACCTCTCCTGTTCGACATAGTACTGGAGGTATTAGCCATTGCAATTAGACAAGAAGAAGAAATAAAAGGCATCCAAATTGGAAAAGAAGAAGTAAAGCTGTCCTTATTTGCAGATGACATGATATGGTACAGAAAAAACCCAAAGGATTCCATTCCAAAACTAATTGACTTAATTAATGAATTCAGCAATGTAGCAGGATACAAAATTAATGCTAAGAAGTCTGTGGCATTTCTATACACTAACAGTGAAATTATAGAAAGAGAAACTAAAAAAGCAATCCCATTTACCATCGCACCAAAAAAATTAACATACCTAGGAATAAACCTAACTGAAGAGGTAAAAGACCTATATGTAGAAAACTACAGGACACTGAAAAAAGAGATAGAGGAAGATGTTAACAGATGGAAGAGCATACCATGTTCATGGATTGGGAGAATCAACATCATTAAAATGTCTATACTACCCAAAGCAATCTATAGATTCAATGCACTACCTATTAAAATACAAACGACATATTTCACAGACCTAGAAAGAATTCTTCATAGATTCATCTGGAACAAAAAAAGACCATGAAGAGCCACAGCAATTCTGAGAAAGAAGAATAAAGTAGGTGGGATCTCAATACCAGATTTCAAGCTATACTACAAAGCTACTGTTCTCAAAACAGCCTGGTACTGGCACAAGAACAGACATATAGACTAATGGAATAGAATAGAGAACCCAGATATCCACCCAAACCACTATGCTCTACTAATATTTGACAAAGGAGGCATGAACATTCAATGGAGTGATGATAGCCTTTTCAACAAATGGTGTTGGGAAAATTGGACAGATACATGCAAAAAAATGAAACTGAACCACCAATTTACACCAAATACAAAAATAAACTCAAAATGGATACAGGACTTAAACATTAGAAGGGAAAACATAAAAATACTAGAGGAATCCACAGGCAGCACAATCTCAGATATATGCCGAAAGAACTTCTTCACTGATACTGCTCCAAAGGCATTTGAAGCTAAAGAAAAAATAAACAAATGGGACTACATCAAAATAAAAAGCTTTTGCACAGCAAAAGAAACCATCAACAAAACAACAAGAAAGATCACTGTATGGGAGAACATATTTGCAAATGATATCACTGATAAAGGTTTAATCTCCAAAATCTACAACCAACTTATACAACTTAATAAAAGGAAGATAAACGATCCAATAAAAAAAATGGGCAATGGACCTAAATAGAACCTTTTCTAAAGACGACAGAAGGAAGGCCAAGAGACACATGAAAACATGTTCAAATTCACTAATCATCCGAGAGATGCAAATCAAAACCACAATGCGATACCATCTTACACCTGTCAGAATGGCAATCATCAACAAATCAACAAACAACAAGTGTTGGCGAGGATGCATAGAAAAAGGAACCCTTGTGCACTGTTGGTGGGAATGCAGACTGGTGCAGCCACTGTGGAGAACAGTATGGAGTTTCTTAAAAAACTAAAAATGGATCTCCCATTTGACCCTGTAATACCACTCTTAGGAATTTATCCTAAGAAATCACAAACACCAATCAGAAAGGATTTATGCACCCCTATGTTCATAGCAGCACAATTTACAATAGCCACAATTTGGAAACAGCCTAGGTGCCCGTCAGCAGATGAATGGATCAGAAAACCGTGGTACATCTACACAATGGAATTCTATGCTGCCATTAAAAAGAAGGAATTCTTACCATTTGCAGCAACCTGGTTGGAACTGGAGAACCTTATGCTTAGTCAAATAAGCCAGTCAATGAAGGAGAAGCATCACATGATCTCACTCATTTATGGGTAATAAAGAACATTATAAACTGATGAACAAAAGGATAGATACAGAGGTAGTAAAGCATCAGACTGTGAAATTACAGCAGGAAGATTAAAGTTAGGTGAGGTAGATAAGAGATCAATCAAAGGACTTGTATGCATGCATATAAGCATAACCAATGAACATTGACATTGGGAGGCTGGGGTATGCTGGGGAGGGAGGGTGGGCATGGGGAGATATGTATAAAAATTAATAAAAAAAAGATAAAAAATACTTCATTACATGCATAACAAAATAGGAATTATTTTTATTCGATAATACTAGAGGCCTGGTGCATGAAATTCGTGCATGGGGGGCGGGTTGTGTCCCTCAGCCCAGCCTGCACCTCTTAAATCTGGGAACCCTCAAGGGATGTCCGACTACCCATTTAGACCTGATCGGGTCAAAACTGGCAGTCAGACATCCCTCTCACAATCCAGGATTGCTGGCACTCAATCACTTGCTTGCCTGATTGCCCCTAACCACTTCTGCCTGCCAGCCTGATCAGCACCTAACTGCTCCCCTATCAGCCCGATCACCTTTAACTACCCTCCCCTGCCAGCCTGGTCCCCCCCAAATGCCCTCCCTTGCCATACCAGTCACCCTCAACTGCCCTCCCCTGCTGGACCAGTCACCCCTAACTGCCCTCCCATGCAGGCCTGGTCCCACTCACCTGCCCTCCTTTGCCCTGAATCCTCCCAACTGACCTCCCCTGCTGGCCATCTTGTGTCTAAATGGGGCAGCCATCTTGTGTGTTTGGAGTGATGGTCAATTTGCATATAACTTTTTACATAATGTTTATAAAAGTATCTTCATTACATACATTTTAAATACTTATTAGAATTGTACTTAAATATTTCATTACATGCATTAGAGAATGAGTATCATTTCCATTCCCTAAATTAACACTATACTAAATGCAGCTTGCAAGTAGCTTTGTTTGAAACATGCTTATTTCAATGTTCTTGAACACTACCCAATATGTATTACAGAATATATATCCCTTCCAATCACTGAAATACGCTGTGCACAACAGAGTTTGCAAGTACTTTTTAGAAAAATCCAACTACATTTGTTCTTGCACACCTCAATACATGTATTAAAGAATGTATATCACTTCCACTCACAGAAACAACATTGTGCTCAAGGTAGCTTGCAAGTGTGTTTTTAAAAACCTGTTAATTGCAAGAGTTCATGACACCACATTATATACATTATAGAATTGGTATGAGTTTTTTGCTGGAAGAAAATTTTTTAAATTTCAAAAAAAATACTTTATTTTCTAATAATTTGATAACTTTTGTTTTGAACACATATCCAAAATCTATATGGCATAATATTGTGATCAAAATGTTATTCATGGTTTCTCATTGATCTCTGGCTCTCTCTAGTTTCTGACATCAAAGTATAGAAGTTCTAATTTAAAATTTAGTCTTTTTTTAAAAGTTTAACTGTTGTCACTATTGCAGATCACCTCTATTTTCCCCTTTTGCCCACCTCTACTTAGCCCCTACCCACTTTAGCCCTCCCCAATTATTGTCTGTGTCCATAGGCCATGCATATGTGTTATTTAGCTAATCCCTTCCCTTTCCTTTATTTGTTCCTCCCACCCTGCTTGCCTCATTTGTCAGTCTGTTCCATTTATCCATTTCTCCGGTTCTATTTTGTTCACCAATTTCTTTTGTTCATTAGATTCCACATACCAATGAGATAATTTGGTATTTGTTTCTGACTGGCTTATTTCACATAGCACAATAATCTCCAGGTCCATTCATGCTGGTGCAAAGGGTAAGAGTTCCTTCTTTTTTACAGTGGCATAGTATTCTCGTGTAAATGTATCACAGTATTTTAATCCACTCACTTATAGATGGGCACTTTGACTATTTCCAGTTCTTGACTACTGTAAATAATGCTGCTAAGAACGTAGGGGTGCATACATTCTTTCTGATGTTTTGAATTAACTCCAAACTGTTTTCCATAGTGGCTGGCTGTACCAGTCTGCATTCCCACCAAGAGTGCAATAGGATTCCATTTTCTCCACATTCTTGCCAGCACTTGTTTATTGATTTATTAGAGGCCTGATGCATGAATTCATGCTCAGGTAGGGTCCCGAGGTAGGGGTGGCCAGGACACAATCAGTCCTACAGGAGGACAGTGGGATGCTCTTGCTGGCCTGGGATCTGGATCCGTCCCACTGACATTTGCGCTGGTTGTCGGAAGCCACCTGATGGCTATTTTTATATTGTTTTTTCCTTGCAGAGCATCTAGGGAGAGGAAGTAGCTGGTGCCTGAGGCTGACTTCCAGGAGGCCAGCAGCGCTGTCAGGATATGCCGGCAGCACTGATCCCTCAGTTCCTGGCCTGTTCTCTGGAGATTGGACCTGAAGGACTATTAAGGGAATGAGTGGATGATGGCAGGCTGGTGGGCCACTGGGACAGATCTCAGCTGAGCAGTGCTACCACTATGGGAGCACACTGACCACAAGGGGCAGCTCCTGCATTGAGAGTCTGCCCCGTGGTTGTCAGTGTGCATCATAGCAACTGGTTAACTGGTCCTTCTGGTTGGTCTGGTTGGTCTGCTTAGGCTTTTATACATATAGATTGATAGCAGCCATCCTGGATGTATGAGGTGTTATCTCATTGTTATCTTAATTTACATCTTCCTGATGATTAATACCTTGACCATTTTTTTCATATGTTTCTTGGTCATGTGTATGTCCTCTTTGGAGAAGTATCTATTGAGTTCTTTTGCCCATTTTTAAATTGGATTGTTTGTCTTCCTGGTGTTGAGTTATATTAGTTCTTTATATATATTGGAGATTAACTCCTTATCAGAGGAATCATTTGCAAATATGTTCTTCCTTACTGTGGGCTTTCTTTTTGTTTTGTTGATGGTTTCTTGTGCTGTGCAGAAGCTTTTTAGTTTGATGTAGTTCCATTTGTTTCTTTTTTCCTGTGTTTCCCTTGCCCTTGGAGACATATTGGCAAAAATATTACTCTGAGAGATGTCTGCTTAAGTTTTCCTGTAAGTCTTTTGCAACTTATATTTAAGCCTGTTATCCTTTTTTATTTTTTTTAATTTAATAAATCTTTATTCAGATTATTACAATTGTTTCTCTTTTTCCCCCCATAGCTCCCCTCCACCCAGCTTCCACTCCTCCCTCTGCCCTTACCTCCCCCCTCATTGTTCTCATCCATAAGTGTATGTCCAGTCTCTCCCTGTACCCCCTCACCCCTTTCCCCCTGAGAATCGTCAGTCCACTTCCTTTCTATGCCCCTGATTCTATTATATTCAACAGTTTATTCTGTTCATTAGATTTTTAATTCACTTGATTTTTAGATTTTCTTGTTGATAGATATATATTTGTTTTCTATATATAATATCATGTCATCAGTGAATGATGCCAGTTTTAATTTCTTTTTTCCAATTTAGATGCCTTTTATTTTTTCTGTTTGTCTGATCATTATGACTAAGACTTCCAGTACTATGTTGAATAAGTCATGAAAATGGACATTCCTGTCTTGTTCCTGATGTTAAAGGAAATACTTTTAGTTTTTGCCATGGACTATGATATTCGCTGTAGTTTTTCATATATGGCCTTTATTATGTTATGATCCTTCAATTCCCACCTTGCTGAAAGTTTTTTTCATTAAAGGATGCTGGATTTTATTGAACGCTTTTTCTGCATCTATTGATATGATCATGTGATTTTTACCTTTCATTTTGTTTGTGTGATTTATTACATTTATTGATTTGATGAAATTGTACTAGCATTTCATCTCCAGAATAAATCCCACTTGGTCTTACAGTATGATCTTTTTAATGTCTTGTTGAATCTGGTTTGTTAATATTTTGTAGAGAATTTTAGAATCCATGTTCATCAGGAATATTGATTGGCCTATAATTTTCTTTCCTTAATTTTTTGTTAAAAAATATGTCTTATTGCGTGGGTTTTTTTTTTAAAGATAGAGGGATACAGAGAAAGAAACATTGATGAGAGAGAAACATCATCAATCAGCTGCCTCCTGAACAACCTCCACGGAGGATTGAGCCTGCAACCTCAAACAGGTGGCCTCTTGGTTTCTGGGTCGATGCACAATCACTGAGCTATGCCAGCTGGGTGACCTATAATTTTCTTTCTTTGTAGTGTCTTGATCTGGTTTTAGAATTAAGACAATGCTGGCCTTGTACAAAAAAAAAAGAATTTGGAAGTCTTCTCTCCTCTTGCAGTTTTTGGAATAGTTTGAGGAGGAAAGGTGTTAGTTCTTTGAAAGTTTATTAAAATTCACCTATGAAATCATCCAGTCCAGAATGTTTGCTGGAAGTTTTTCTATTACTGCTTTAATTTCATTAGTTGTTATTGGCCTATTCAAATTTTCTGAGTCTTCCTGATTAAGTTTTGGAAGGTTACATATTTCCAGGAATTTCTTCATTTCATCCAGGATGTCCAATTAGTTGGCATATAGTTGTTCATAGTATTTTCTTACAATCCTTTGTATTTCTGTGATGTCAGTTGGTTCTTCTCCACTTTCATTTCTGATTTTATTTATATTGGTCCTCACTCTTTGTTTCTTGGTGGGTCTGACTAAAGGCTCATCAAGTTTGTTTATTTTTTCAAAGAACTGACTCTTGTTTTCATTGATCTTTTAATACATTTTTTAGACAATATGTCATTTATTTCCACTGTGATATTTATTATTTCCATTCTTCTACTTACTCTGAGCTTCTCGCATTGTTCTTCCTCTAGTTCTTCTAGGTGTAAAGTAAGATTGTTCATTTAAGATTTTTCTTGCTTCTTCAGGTAGGTCTGTAATACTATAAACTTCCCTCTCAGACCTGCTTTTGCTGTGCCCCATAGATTTCGGGTTATTGTGTGTTCATTTTCATTTATTTCAAGCTAATTTTTGTTTCCCTTAATTTTTTTGGTAATCCATTCATTGCTTAATAACAAGCTATTAGCTTCCATGTGTGAAAGTGTGTTGAGTTTTTTATTGATTTCTAGTTTCATGCCATTGTGGTCTAAGATGATGCTTGGTATGATTTTAATCTTCTTGAATTTGTTAAGACCTATTTGGTGTACTAACATGTGAGATCATGTGATATTTTTCTTTCATTGACTGCTTTATTTCACTTAGGATAATGCTCTCCAGTTCCATCCAGGTGGCTGCAAATGGTAAGAATTCTTACTTTTTTATGGCAGCATACTAATTCTATTATGTAGATGTACCATCATTTTCTGATCCAGTCATCTGCTGACGGGCACCTAGGCTGTTTCCAAATCTTAGCTATTGTAAATTGTGCTGCTATGAACATAAGGGTGCATATATCCTTTCTGACTGGTGTTTCTAGTTTCTTAGGATATATTCCTAGGAGTGGGATTGCTGCGTCAAATGGGAGTTCCATTTTTAGTTTTTTGAGGAAACTCCATACTGTTCTCCAGTGACTGCATCAGTCTGTATTCCCACCAGCAGTGCACTAAGGTTCATTTTTCTCTACATCCTCTCCAGCACTTGTCCTTTGTTGATTTGTTGATGATTAGCATTCTGACAGATGTGAGATGGTACCTCATTGTCATTTTGATTTGCATCTCTTGAATAACTAGGACTTTGAGCATGTTTTCATGTGTCACTTGTCCTTCCTTCTGTCTTCTTTTGAAAATATTCTATTTAGGTCCATTGCCCCCTTTTTTTTAATTGGATCATTTATCTCCCTTTTATTAAATTGTATAAGTTGCCTGTAGATGTTGGAGATTGAATCCTTTTCAGTGATCACATTGGCCATTATATTCTCCCATGTAGTGGTCTTTCTTGTTCTTTTGTTGATGGTTTATTTTGCTGTGCAAAAGCTTTTTATTTTGATGTAGTCCCATTTGTGTGTGTGTGTGTGTGTGTGTGTGTGTTTTAGCTTCCATTGCCCTAGGAGCATTATCAGTGAAGAAATTCCTTCGGCATATGTTTGAAATTTTGCTGGCTGTGGAGTCCTCTAGTATTTTTATGGTTTCCCATCTTATGTTTAAGTCCTGTATCCATTGGGAGTTTATTTTTGTGTATGATGTAAGTAGGTGGTCTAGTAACATTTTTTTTGCATGTATCTGTTCAATTTTCCCAACACCATTTATTTTTTTCTTGACATTTTATTTTTTATTTTATTTTTTTATGTTATGTTATGTTATGTTATTATTTTCTTTTCTTTTATTTATTTTTCCCCCTATTGTTCTCCCCTGGCCTTCCCCACCACTCAGTACATGCGCTCATCTGTTTCCACCAACCCAATGCCCTGTATCCATTGGCTATGCTTACATACATGCATACAAGTCCTTTGATTGATCTCTTACAGCCCTTCCCTCCCCAACCTCCCCTGCTTTCCCATTGTAGCATGACAATCTGTTCATTGCTTCTTTGCCTCTGTATCTGGTCCCCCTCCCCATCCCTTCTCCCTTGCATTCTTGTCTTTAAAAACATCTTGCCTTTGTAGGCTAGGAATAAACTTATAAAAGCAAAAAAAATGATTGAGTCCTAATTTCAATGTCCAAAAGTTTTGAATCCCAGTTTCAATGTCAAACAGGTCCTTATGTATACATGTCAGCAATGGTATCTGGATAGTGGACAAATGGTGGCAATGTCGGTCCGACCCTCTCTGGTTTGGTCCTAGGCATCCTGTAGTGACACACAGCTGCTGACTGCTCTCATGGCAAGGCGTCTTCAGCATCTTCCATCTGTGGACTATTTCTCCTCTTGTCTTCATGGTTGGAGCAGACCTGTCAGTTCCTCTCTGTTGCAGGAGTCCACTTGGTCTTGGTCTTGTTTTCTGAAAGTATATAAATATATTCTCGACCAAAAGTTGATAAAGGAATCTTTTCTATAAAATTGACTTGGGATCCCATTTTTCCTTTGGCTTATTTTGACACCATGTGTGTTTTTCATGGGTGTCTTGCTGTTTAGTGTTACAAATGAAAATTAATTTTCTAAAGTGAAAATTTTCTAGATGTAATTTACTTACCAGATATATTTCCTTGCATGATATTATCCTACTCACCCTCCCCAGCTTTTGTTGTTGTTGTTTTTATTAATGGAGAATTTTGTAAAAATTTTAATGCAGTCTTGATAACTTTAAATTTTAATTTTTACACACTAATATGGCTGTTTTATGTTCATGGAATGTTAAGCAATTTTACCATGAGATGAGCTATAAATAGAAATTTTAATTAATACTTTAGAAACAGCTTTTTGTCCAGTACACTTAAATTTTCTTGGGTGTTCACTTATTTCAATTTGCCAATTTAAATTTATTTGAAAGCTTGATAACTCTTTCACTGTCAAATTTAATACTCTACCAACAATCTTAGATTACCTTGTAAATATTAGTGGAAAGGTTTATTTGCATTCTTGAATAGGCACTGAGCATTCCTAGTGCTAGGCTGAATTTAGATATAGGGCAGCTGCTGTCCACATGTTTCTGTTACCTGGGTCCCGATCTGTGCTGAGCGTGGGAAGCTAAGTAGCCATGGGGGCAGGAGACTTTCCTTAGAAGGGGTGAGGGTTCAGACCCCTGGAAGTTTGAGGGGGGGATGAGGGTCTGTGCCCCACCTCTGTTGACCCTCAAGATCTCTCCTGATGGCCCCTTCTGCTATTGTGCCTGTCTTAGGTTGTTCCTTCCCTGAGGAATCTTACCCGTCTCTGGCTAACCAGTCATCCTCCGGGACCAAGCAGAGTGTTGTGAAGTTCAGTTCTATCTCCATGGTAGCCTATGCCCCCATGGCCTCCACGCACAGCACCTGCCTTTGGGATCCCCTCGCCTGCTGGTGGGGGCAACGGCACTGTTCACTTATCTTGGGGAATTCAAGTTCCTTCTCCAGGGAGGGCCCAGCTCACACCATTTGAGACAGATCCATTATACCAGCCACCTTGAGGCTTCAACCTCAGCATGAATAGAGAGCTCAGGCTACAGCTGCGGGCCATTTGATTGTTAGAAGAGGTTCCCTCTTGGCAAAAGAGGAAAAAAGGTCCAGTATAGAATGTTCAAGTGCCTTCCCAATGTCTTAATTCCTTTTGAAAGGGGTTAAATACTTTCATCTCCTTTTATTATTATTATTATTATTATTATTATTATTATTGCTGCTAAACATTCAAAGAATTAGTTTGTAATTTTGTTTGGGATAGCTGTACAATATGCTATTGTGAAATATCAAATTTAAGTGATATTGTAGAATAATATCATGTAAGGATATTCTTTGCTCTAGGCCATGGCAATTCCATTTCAAACCGTCTGTCAATTTCTTTTTGTAACTTTATAAAAAACTTTTTCAGGGAGGCAAAAACACAGATTACTTACCTTACCTCAAGAGGCCAAATATATTGAGTTTCAATTATAATCCTTAAGATATTTGAAGGAAACTTCTCTGTTTCCTTCCTATATGATTTTCATGTTACAGAGTTTTATTTAAAAATCTTTGTCTCATGAAACAATTTCTCTTAAGGTTATGGTGACCACCGTATGGATTAGATTCAATATTTTATTAATATAATAATTTTTTAAAATGTAATTAATTTTTTTACTTGTGTTCTTATTCTCCCATTAACCCCTCTCCACCGTTCCCTCTTATGCCACACCTTCCCCATTGTCTGTGCCCAATGATTATGCTCATATGCATGTACAAAAGTCCCTCTGTTGATCTCTCCCCCTTATTTTCAACAACCCCCACCTTCCCCAAGGTTTGATGTTTTGATCAACGTTTCTCATTCTCTAGATCTGATCTTGATTATCAGTCTATGTCATTCATTATATTCCATAGATGAGTGAGATCATGTGATATTTATCTTTCTCTGCCTGGCTTATTTTATTGGCATAATGCTTTCCATTTTCCATCCATGTTGTTGCAAATGGTAGGAACTCCGCTTTTTTGACGGCAGTGTAGTATTCCATTGTGTAGATGTACCACTGTTTTTTTGTTTGTTTGTTTTTTAATTAATTTTTATTAATTTTTATACATATCTCCCCATTGCCCCCCCTCCCGCCCACGCATACCCCGACCCCCCAGTGTCTGTGATCATTGGTTATGCTTATATGCATGCATACAAGTCCTTTGATTGGTAACTTATCTACCTCACCTAACTTTAATCTTTCTGCTGTAATTTCACAGTCTGTTTGATGCTTTATGATTTTTGTCCTCCTGAGAATTATCAGTCTACTCCCTTTCTGTGCTCCTGATTCTATTATATTCACCAGCTTATTCTGTTGATCAAATTTTTAATTCACTTACTTTTTAGATTCACTTGTTGATAGATGTGTATTTGTTGTTCATAATTTTTTGTCTTTTACCTTTTTCTTCTTCCTCTTCTAAAAGAGTACCTTTCAGCATTTCATATAATATTGGTTTGGAGTTGATGAACTCCTTTAGCTTTTTTCTTCTCTGTGAAGGTCTTTATCTGCCCTTCAATTCTGAATGATAGCTTTGCTGGATAGATTATTCTTGGTTGTAGGTTCTTGCTGTTCATCACGTTGAATATTTCTTGCCACTCCCGTCTGGCCTGCATCGTTTCTGTTGAGAAATCAGCTGACAGTCGTATGGGTGCTCCCTTGTAGGTAATGAACTGTTTTTCTCTGGCTGCTTTTAATATTCTTTCTTTGTCTTTTGCTCTTGGTATTTTAATTATGATGTGTCTTGGTGTGGTCCTCTTTGGATTCCTTTTACTTGGGGTTCTGTGTGCTTCCTGGACTTGTAAGTCTATTTCTTTTACCAGATGTGGGAAGTTTTCAGTCATTATTTCCTTAAATATGTTTTCAGTATCTTGCTCTCTCTCTTCTTCTGGTACCCCCACAATTCTGATGTTGGTACGCTCGAAGCTGTCTCAGAGGCTCCTTACATTATCTTCACATTTTTGGATTCTTTTCTCTTCTTGCTTTTCCAGTTGAATGTTTTCTGCTTCTTTATATTTCAAATTTTTGACTTGGTCCTTGCCTTTCTCTAGTCTGCTGTTAGGACTCTGTATAATAGTTTTTATTTCAGTCAGTGTATGTTTAATTTCTATTTGGTCCTTTATCATCTTTAGTTGGACCTTTTTCATCTCCTCTTGGGTCTCACTAAATTTATCCATCTTTTCTAGCATATTCTTGAAAAACCTTATAAGCATGGTTTTGAACTCTATATCCAGTCGTGTTTTTTCCTCCATTTCTTTTGCTTGTAATCCCTTCCCTTGTCTCGGCATTTTCACTATGCCGGGGAAACTTCTGTGCTGGATTCAGCCACAGAAGCCTCTGTTGAGCGTGGAAGGGATGGAGTCTCAGGGCTTAAGGAACCGCCTTGCCTTCCAGTAGGCCCACCCTCCACGGCCTCTGAGTGTCACGTGACTGGGAAATGGCTGGAGCGGTCCTTGTGCGCGCACCGCAGTGCCTCTAACCACTGCCTTTCCGGCTCCCCTGAGCACCAGGACCACAGGAGTCTAGGTCTCCAGGGTTTCGCCCGAAACAGGGGCTTAGTGGAGTGAGAAGTGGTGCAGTTGGGAGGGTCTGTGTCCCGCCCACTCACGAAAGCCAGCAGCACAATCAGCAATCTGTCCTCCGCGTGGTGCCGTGCGCGACCAGTCCTCCCATCCTTTGCGACTCTCCTAAATTTCCATGCACTTCTCCCTTTTCACAGTCCAAACTCCCCCCTTATGAGTTTCGGCTGGATCTGGGGTTTAGTGTCATAGGATAAGGGGTTCAATGCCGTTGGGAGTGTCCGTTTCCCTCCCGCCAGAGAAAGCCAGCCAGGTATTCCGGCACCCGCTCTCTCACCGCACGCGTCTCTGTACCTCAGCTTTTTGCAGCTCCTCTGAGTCTCCGTGAGCCCCTCTCTTTCCCTCTAGTTGTAGAACTTCCACTCCGCCAGCTTTCCTGTGGTTCTGGATGATGTCCGTTCTGTCTTTTAGTTGTAGTTTTGAAATTGTTGTGCGAGGCAGCAGTGTAGGTTTTTACCTATGCCGCCATCTTGGATCGCCTTCTGTACCACTGTTTTTTAATGCAATCATCTGCTGATGGGCACTTAGGCTGTTTCCAAATCTTAGCTATGGTGAATTATGCTGCTACAAACATAGGGGTGCATGTATCCTTTCTGATTGGAGTTCCTAGTTTCTTGGTATATATTCCTGGAAGTGGGATCACTGTGTCAAATGGAAGTTCCATTTTTAGTTTTTTTGAGGAAACTCCATACTGATCTCCACAGTGGCTGCACCAGTCTGCATTCCCACCAGAAAAGGCTTCCCTTTTCTCCGAATTCTCATCAACACTTGTAGTTTGTTGATTTGTTGGTGATAGCCATTCTGACAGGTATGAGATGGTATGCATTGTTGTTCTGATTTGCATCTCTCTGATGATTAGTGACTTTGAGCAGGTTTCCATATGTCTCTTGGCCTTCCTTCTGTCTTCTTTTGAGAAGTACATATTGAGATCAGTTGCCCATTTTGTGATTTATCGTTTTTTTGGTCTCTATGTCATTCATTTCTGCTCTGATCTTTATTATTTCCTTCTTTCTGCTTACAGTGGGCTTTTCTTGTTGTTCTCTTTCTAGTTCTCTGAGTTGTTTAGTTAGGTGATTCATTACCATTTTTTCCTGTTTTTTGAGGTAGGCCTGTAGAACTATAAACTTTCTCTCAGCATTGCTTTCATTGTGTCGCATAGCAGTTGCATTGTTGTGTTTTTATTATCATCAGTCCCCAGAATATTTTAATTTCTTTTTTGATCTCATTCATAACCCAAATATTGTTTAGTAACATGCTATTCAACTTCCAAGTGTTTAAATTTTTTGGAATTTTTTAAAATATATTTTATTGATTTTCTACAGAGAGGAAGGGAGAGAGATAGAAAGTCAGAAACATCGATGAGAGAGAGACATCGATCAGCCGCCTCCTGCACGCCCCACAGTGGAGATGTGCCCACAAGCAAGGCACATGCCCCCAACCAGAATCGAACCCGGGACCTTTCAGTCTGCAAGCCGACGCTCTATCCACTGAACCAAACCAGTCCTGACTGGAATGTTTTTATTGTAGTTTATTTCTAATCTTATGCCATTGTAGTCTGAGAAAATGCTTGATATGATTTCAATCTTTGAATTGGGGAAACATTGCTTGTGACACAATATGTGGTCTATTTTTGAGAATGTCCTGTGTGCACTTGAAAAGAACATATATTTTGTGGCTTTCGGGTGATATTCTCTGAAGATGTCAATTAGGTCCATCTGATCTAGTGAGTTATTTAGAATTGCTGTTTCTTTGCTGATTTTTTGTCTAGAGTATTTGTCCAGAGATGTCAGTGGTGTATTTAAATCCCCTACTATGATTGTATTGTTGTTGATCTCTCCCTTGATATCTTCCAGGAGTTTTTTTAATGTATTTAGGGGCTCCTGCATTAGGTGTGTATATGTTTACCAGAGTTATATCTTCTTGATGAATTGCTCCATTAATATTATGTAGTGGCCTTCCTTATCTCTTGTTATAGCCTTTACTTTGAGGTCTATTTTATCAGATATAAGAATCACCACCCCAGCTTTTTTCTCATTTCTATTTGCCTGAAAAATATTTTTCCATCCCTTCACTTTCAGTCTGTGTGAATACTTTGCTCTGAGGTTGTTTTTTTATAGACAGCAAATGTATGGGTCATGTTTTCTTAAACAGTCAGCTACCCTATGTCTTTTGATTGGTACACTTAACCCATTTACGTTTAATGATATTATTGACAAGTTCATGTTTGTTGTCATGTTTTTTCTTAGTGCTTGCATATTTTTCTTGCCTTTCTCTTTCTTCTTTTTTACAGCAGTTTCTTTAGCATTTATTGCATTGTTGACTTGGTAGTGATAAACTCTCTTAGCCCTTTCTTGTCTGTAACGTTCCTGATTCCACCTTAAATTTTGAATGATAGCCTTGCTGGGTATAGTATTCTTGGGTTCAGACCCTTGTTTTGCATCACTTTATATATTTCATCCCATTCCCTTCTGGCCTGGTGTATTTCTGTTGAGAAATCAGTTGTTATTCTAATAGGAGATCCCTTGTAGGTAACTTTCTGTCTCTCTCTGGCAGCCTTTAAGTCTTACTTTGTTGTTAGTGTTTGGCAATTTTATTATGATGTGTCTTGGTGTCAGTCTTTTGGACTTCAGTTTGTTTGGGACTCTGTATACTTTTGCAACTCGCATATTTTTTTCCTTGCCAATATCAGAGAAATTTTCTGTCATTATTTCTTGAAATAGGTTTTCTATTCCTTCCTTTTCTTCTTCTCCTTCTGGTATCCCAAATAAGCGAATATTGTTTTGTTTTGTGTTGTCCCAAAGCTCCCTTAGGCTCTCTTCTTGTTTTTTTAAGTCTTTTTTCCAGTTGCTGCTGTGTTTGTGTGTTTTTTTCCTACCTTGTCTTCTAATTTGCTGATGTGGTCCTCAGCCTCTTCTAGTCTACTGTTTAGGCCCTCCATTGTATTCCTTATTGCAGCTATGTTATTCTTCATCTCCTCTTGGTTTCATTTCATGTTGGTGACATTCTCATTTAGCTCCTTATAGTTCTCATTGAGTTTTGTGATATTGTTCGTGAGTTGTGTGTATTTGTCTTCCATCTGTTTAAACATCCTTAAAACCATTACTCTGAACTCTTTCTCTGAATGGCTGCTCACTTTAATTTCATCTAACTCCCTTTCTGGTGATTCCTCTTTTTCTTTCCTTTGGGAAGTGCTTTTATGTCTTCCCATATTTTACTGTAATATTTTAATTTTAGATCCAACTGCTTTGCTACCCAAGTATTTTTTGAAGGGTATGGTGCTACTGGTGTATTCTTTCAGTTCTCCTGTGTTTGTTAATCTATTGTAGTTCCCTACTTGAGCTATTTGAGTTCTCTTGATGGAGATCTGGGCGATTGAGCCGCACAACCATGGTGTTTAGAAGTTAGCAGCCGTGGAGAGGAGTGTCCCATTTTTGCTTTTTTGCACCCTTAATTGGGATCATGTGTGCCCAGTGGGGATACACAGTGGCACTAAGGACCCCTCTTTCAGAGTGATGTGTTTCAGGGAGCCTACACCCTGGAGAGACATGACTGTCATGACCAGAGTTACAAAATCACATCAGCGGGGGCTCCCAGTGGCTCCCAGGCAGTGCCCAGGGAGTAGGTCGCCAGAAAAGTGCTGCTGAAAACCCCTGATGGGTGGTGGCTGGAAGGGCGCACTGCAAACGCAGTAACCAGGAGCTCCACAAACCATATAGGAGGTCACACCACAGGCGAGGCAACTAGGACACGCAACCATAGGAACTAAGGCTCCATAGATAGGCTGACCAAGACACACAAACAAAGGTGCAAACCGGTGCAAGGGCATGCTGCAGACTGGAAACTGTGGTGAATGCAACCACGTCAACCCGGTAGTTCTGATATTGCTGGAGAAAGGTAGGTTGCACTCACTGCTTTGGAGGCGGAGGTGCCAGGGTCCATGGGTCTGCAGCTGTGGTAGCAGGACTCTGGCTGGAGTGGCTGTTAGGTCTCAGGGCAGCTCCAAGGCCTGTTTGGCTGGCGGTGTTGATGAATTCCCCAAAAAAAAGGCTGTTTTCCCCTTCAAGATGGTGTGGGCTCCCCACCTGAGTCCTGCAGTCCAGGGAGTGCCAGCACAATGGCAATCTCTCTTTGTCCAAGAGAACCTGGACTGCCAGCCCCCACTGCTCTGTTGAGATTCAACTGTCCCTCACTAAATCACACACCCACCACATACACCCATACACTTTCCTTTTGTCACCACACTCACTTCCTCTCCCTTATCTCCATCCTGCTAGCCGCCATCTTCCTGGATTTATCCCAACACCATTTATTGAAGAGACTGTCTTGAGTCCATTGTATGTTCATGCCTACTTTGTGAAGTATTAATTGATCATACTGGTTTGGGTCAATATCTGGACTCTCTATTCTATTCCATTGGTCTATATGTCTGTTCTTGTGCCAGTACCAGGCTGTTTTGAGAACAATGGCTTTGTAATACACCTTGAAATCTGGTGTTGAGATCCCACTTACTTAGTTCTTCTTTTTCAGGATTGTTGAGGCTATGCAGGGTCTTTTTTTATATTACAAATAAATCTTTGGAGAATTATTTCTAAGTCTGTAAAATATGCCATTGATATTTTAATGGCGATTGCATTGAATCTATAGATTCCTTTGGGTAGTATGGACATTTTCATGATGTTGATTCTCCCAATCCATGAGCATGGTATGCTCTTCCATCTGTTTACATATTCCTCTATCTATTTTTTCAATATGCTGCAGTTTTCTGTGTATATGTCTTTTACCTCTTTAATTAAGTTTATTCCTAGGTATCTTAATTTTTTGGTGTGATGGTAAATGGGATTGCTTTTTTAGTCTCTCTTTCTGTAAGTTCACTGTTGGTGTATAGGAATGCCATATATTTCTTGGCATTAATTTTGTAGCCTACTATATTGCCCAATACAATCATTAAGTCTATTAGTTTTTTGATGGTCTTTCAGGTTTTTTATGTACAATGTCATGTCATCTGTAAATAAGGACAGCTTTACTTATTCTTTTCCAATTTGGGTGCCTTTTAATATTTTCTTCTTGTCCAATTGCATGGCTAATACTTCCAGTACTATGTTGAACTGGAGTGGTGAGAGTGGGCATCCCTGTCTTTTTCCTCTTCTTAGGGGAAATGTTTTAGTTTTTGCCCATTGAGTATGATGTTAGATGTCAGTTTATCATATATGGCTTTTGTTATGTAGAGATATCATCCTTATATTCCCACCTTCTTGAGAGTTTTTATTAAGAAAGAATGTTGGATTTTATCAAATGCTTTTTCTGCATCAATTGATATGTCTTTTGATTTTTCTCTCTCAATTTGTTTATGTGATGTATCATGTTTATTGATTTGTGGATATTGTACCATCTTTGCATTCCTGGGATAAATCCTACTTGATCATAGTGTATGATCTTTCTGATGTACTGCTATATTCAATTTGCTTGAATTTTGAGGATTTTGGCATCTATGGTCATGAGGGATATTGGCCTGTAATTCTCTTTCATTGTGTTTTCTTTGTCTGGTTTTATTTATTTGTTTTTAATTAAATCTTTATTATTCATATTATTACATTTTTTCTCTTTTTTCCCCTTCATGGCTCCCCTCCACCCAGCCCCAACTCTCCCTCTATCCTTCACTCCCCCTACATTTTCCTCATCCATATATGTATGATTTTTCTCCAGTCTCTCCCTGCACCCTCCCACCCCTTCCCCCCTGAGAATTATCAGTCCACTCCCTTTCTGTGTTCCTGATTCTATTATATTCACCAGTTAATTCTGTTCATCAAACTTTTAATTCACTTTATTTTTAGATTTACTTGTTAATAGATACATATTTTTTGTTCATAATTTTTTATCTTTTACCTTTTTCTTCTTCCTCTTCTAAAAGAGTACCTTTCAGCATTTCATATAATACTGGTTTGGAGTTGATAAACTCCTTTGCTTTTTCTTATCTGTGAAGCTCTTTATATGCCAATTAATTCTGAATGATAGCTTTGCTGGAAAAGTATTCTTGGTTGTAGATTCTTGCTATTCATCACATTGAATATTTCTTGCCACTTCCGTTTAGTCTGGCCTGCATAGTTTCTGTTGAGAAATCAGCTGACAATCCTATGGGTGCTCTCTTGTAGGTAATGAACTGTATTTCTCTTGCTGCTTTTAATATTCTCTCTTTGTCTTTTGCTCTTGGTATTTTAATTATGATGTGTCTTGGTTTAGTCCCCCTTGGAATCTTTTTATTTGGGGTTCTGTGTGCTTCCTAGACTTGTAAGTCTATTTCTTTTACCAGATGTGGGAGGTTTTCAGTCATTATTTCTTCAAATAGGTTTTCAGTATCTTGCTCTCTCTCCTCTTCTGGTACCCCTCACAATTCTGATGTTGGTACGCTTGAAGCTGTCCCAGAGGCTCCTTACATTATCTTCACATTTTTGGATTTTTTTTTCTTCTTGCTTTTCCAGTTGAGTGTTTCCTGATTCTTTATATTTCAAATTTTTGACTTGATTCTTGCCTTCCTCTAGTCTGCTGTTAGGTCTCTGTATAATATTTTTCTATTTCAGTCAGTGTATGTTTAATTTTTAGTTGGTCCTTTTCCATCTATAGTTGGTCCTTTTTCATCTCCTCTTGGGTCTCGCTAAATTTATCAATCTTTTCTAGGATATTTTTGAAAAACCTTATAACTGTGGTTTTGAACTCTATATCCAGTCGTTTGTTTTCCTCCATTTCTTTTGTTTGTGATCCCTTCCTTTGTCTCCACATTTTCACTATGTCAGAAGAATTTCTGTGTTGGATTCCGCCTTATGATACAAGAGTTGCAAAACTACAAAAGCCTCTCTGTTGAGCTTCAGATGGGTGGAGCCTCAGGGCTTAATGGACGGCCTTGCCTTCCAGTCAGCCTCACACTTCATGGCCCCTGAATCTCAGGTGACTGGGTAATCACTAGAGCAGTCCCTGTGCAAGCACGCGGGCCCTCTCCCAGTGACTTTCCGGCTCCTCTCTGCTCCGGGACCATATGAGTCTGAGTCCCCAAGGTTTTGCCCAAAACTGGGTTTAGTGGAGTTAGAAGTGGCACAGTTGAGAGGGTCTGTGTCCCGCCCACTCGTGAAAGCCAGTGGCACAATCAGCAGTCGGTGTGCACGCAGTGCTGTGCGTGCCACCAGAATCCTGCCCTTTCGCGACTCCCCTAAATTTCCATGCACTTCTCCCTTTTCACAGTCCAAACTCCTCTCGTATGAGTTTCGGCTGGACCTGGGGTTTAGTGTCGTAGGATAAAGGGTTCAATGAAGTTGGGAGTCTCCGTCTCTCTCCCGCCAGAGAAAGCCAGCCAGGTACTCTGGTACCTGCTCTCTCCATGCGTGTGTCTTCGTACCTCAGCTCTTTGCAGCTCCTTTGGGTCTCTGTGAGCCCCTCTCTTTCCTTCTAGTTGTAGAATTTCTACTCAGCCAGCTTTCCTGTGGTTCTTGATGCTGTCCATTCTGTCTTTTAGTGGGAATTTTGAAATCGTTGTGCGAGGCAGCAGTGTAGGTGTTTACCTATGCCACCTCTTGGATTCCCATCTTTGTCTGGTTTTAATATTAGAGTGATGATGACTTCATAGTTGGAGCTTGGAAATGTTCTTTCCTCTTGAATTTTTTGGAATAGTCTGAGGAGGATAGGTTTTAATTCTTCCTTGAATGTTTGGTAAAATTCCCCTGTGTAGCAGTCTGGCCCCTGGCTTTGTTTCCTGGAAGCTTTTAATGACTGCTTTAATTTCTTTCATAGTTATTGGCCTATTGTGATGTTTAGATTCTTCCTGATTGAGTTTTGGAAGGTTATATTTTATAGGAATACGTCCATTTTCTCCAGGTTGTCCAGTTTGTTGGAATAGCATTGTTCATAGTATTGTTTTTTAACAATCCTTTGTATTTCAGCGGGGTCTGTAGTTATTTTACCTCCTTCATTTTTTATTTTGTTTATTAGGGTCCTTTCTCTTTGCTTCTTAGTGAGCCTGGCTAGAGGTTCATCAATGCTGTTTATCTATTCAAAGAACCAGCTCTTAGTTTTGTTGATCTTTTGTATTATTTCTTTGGTCTTTATGGTGTTTATCTCTTTTCTGATCTTTACCATTTCCTTCTTTCTGCTTACACTGGGATTTTCTTGTTGCTCTCTTTCTAGCTCTTTGAGTTGTAGGGTTAGGTAATTTATTACCATTGTTTCTTGCTTTTTTGCAGTAGGCTTGTAGAGCTATGCACTTCCCTCTTAAGACTGCTTTCACTGTGTCCTATAGATTTTGGATTGTTGTGTTTTCATTATCATTTGTTGCCATGATTTTTTTAAATTTATTCCTTGATCTCTCTGGTTACCCAGTCATTGTTTAATAGCATCCTGTTTAGTGTTCATGTGTTTGATTTCTTTGGATTGTTTTTTATTGTACTTGATTTCCACTTTTATGCCACTGTGATATGAGAAGATGCTTGATATGATTTCTGTCTTCTTGAGTTTGAAGAGACTTTGCCTTTGACCCAACATATGGTCTATCTTTGAAAATGACACATGAGCACTTGAGAAGAATGCATATTCTGTGACTTTGGGGTGAAATGTCTGAAGAGGTCAATTAATTCCATCTGGTCTAGTGAATCATTTATGATTGATATTTCTTTGCTGATTTTTTGTTTAGAGGATTTGTCCAGTGGTGACAGTGGGGTATTAAAGTCTCCTACTATGATTATATTGTTCTCAGTCTCTTCCTTGATATCCTCCAGGAATATTTTATGTATTTGGGTGCTCCTGTATTGAGTGTATATATGTTTACTATAGTTATTTCTTGTTGTTGGATTGCTCCTTTTAGTATTATGAAGTGGCCTTCCTTATCCCATGTTATGTCCTTCACTTTGAGATCTAATTTGTCAGATATAAGTATTGCTATCCCAGCTTTTTTTTTTTAATTTCCATTTGCCTGAAAAAAATGTTTTCCATTCCTTCACCCTCAGTCTGTGTGCATCTTTTGTTCTGAGGTGGGTTTCTTGTAGACAGGAGATATATGGGTCATGTTTTCTTATCCATTTTGTTACCCTATGTCTTTTAACTGGAGCATTTAATCCATTTATATTTAAAGTTATTATTGATAGGTACTTATTTGTTGACATTTTTATTCTTTACTCCATGTTCCTTCTTCACTTCCTCTTTCTTTCTTTCTATCTATCATTCTTCCTTTCTTCCTTTCTTCCTTCCTTTCTTTCTTTCTTTCTTTCTTTCTTTCTTTCTTTCTTTCTTTCTT
>JAAGEH010000032.1:32504097-32542183 GCA_011751065.1 Lasiurus cinereus
CTTTCTTTCTTTCTTTCTTTCTTTCTTTCTTTCTTTCTTTCTTTCTTTTCAGCTGATGCTTTAGCATTTCTTGCTGGTTTGGTAGTAATAAATTTCCTTAGTCCTTTTTTGTCTGTGAAACTCCTGATTTCACCTTCAATTTTTGATTGATAGCCTTACTAGATACAGTATTCTTGGATTCAGACCCTTCTTTTGCATAACTTTATATATTTCATTCCATTTCCTTCTGGCCTGATGAGTTTCTGTTGAGAAATCAGTCACTAGTCTGATGAGGATTCCTTTGTAAGTAATTTTCTGTCTCTCTTTGGCTGCTTCTAAAATTCTTACTTTGTCATTGGTGTTTGCCAGTTTAATTATAATGTGCCTTGGTATTGGTTTTTTGAGGTTCATTTTGCTTGGGACTCTGAGCTTCTTGTATTTTTGTGTTTTTTTTTTCTTCCCTATATCAAGAAAGTTTTTTGTCATTATTTCTTCAGACAGGTTTTCTATTCCTTGCTCAGTTTCCTCTCCTTCTTCAACCCTATTCTGTGGATGTTGTTTACTTTTGTGTTGTCCCAAAGTTATCTTGGCTCTCCTCCTGCATTTTAATTTTTTTTTCTAGAAGGTGCTCTACTTGGGTATTTTTTTCTAGCTTGTCTTCTAGCTCACTGATGCAGTCCTCTGCTTCTTCTAGTCTACTCTTGGTGCTTTCTATTGAGTTCTTAACAGCAGTGATGCCATTTTTCATTTCTTCTTAGTTCTTCTTCATTTCCTCTTGATTCTTATTCATATTTTTGAATTTGTCTTTCATTCTTTTCAGCCACTTTATGACCATTTCTCTGAATTCATTATCTGGTAGGTTGCTTGCCTCCATTTTATTTACTTCTTTTTCTGGTGATGCCTGCTTTTCTTTCATATGTGGGCTGTCTCTTTGTCTCCTCATGGTATCCCCTCTCTGGGATGTCTGGTTATGTACTTCTCTCTCTCCTTATCCTAGGCAAAATTTACCTTTCCATGTGGAGTTTAGAGCTCCTCTGAATCCGAGTGTTTGCACCACTTTGGGAGCAGTGTTCTTGGGCTTGCAGCTGTTCGGTGGGTGCTGCAGCTGTAGATTTTAGGCTTCGATAAAATCCACTTTCCCCTTTAAGATGACATGGTCTCCACCTCTGAGCTTGTGGCTCTGAAAGAAAAACCCAGCAGCAGTGGGGGCTGCCCAGTCAGGGAAGCCCTATCCAGTAGTCCCCCAATTTCTCCTGGAGAATAATTGTTCCTTAACTCACCAACAAACACTCTCAGTGCAACCCTCAGCTGTTCTCTCTGTCTGCTCAGGGATAAGGCTTGGGACACATCTGATTATTCCGCTGCCAATTTTTTTATTTGTTGTCATTTTTATTCTTTACCCTATGTTCTTTCTTTGCTTCCTATTTCTTTCTTTCCTTTTTTTTTTCCCAGCAGACGCTTTAGCATTTCTTGCATTGCTGATTTGATGGTAATAAATTCCTTTAGTCCGTCTTTGTCTGTGAAGCTCCTGATTTCACTTTTGATTTTGATTGATAGCCTTGCTGCATACAGTATTCTTGGATCCAGAGCTTTCCTTTGCACGACTTTGTATATTTCATTCCATTCCCTCTGGCCTGATGAGTTTCTGTTGAGAAATCAGTCGCTAGTCTGATAGGAGTTCCTTTGTAGATAACTTTCTGTCTATGGCAACTTTTCTGTCTCTGGCCACTTACTTTGTCATTGATGTTTGCCAATTTAATTATAACGTACCTTAGCATCAGTCTTTTGGGGTTCATTTTGCTTGGGACTGTGAGCTTCTTCGATTTGTATGGGTTTTTCTTCAGGAAAATTTTCTGTCATTATTTCTACAAACAAGTTTTCTATTCCTTGCTCAGTTTTCTCTCCTTCTTCAACTCCTGTTCTATGGATGTCGTTTTGTTATGTGTTGTCCCAAAGTTATCTTAGGCTCTCCTCCTGCTTTTTAATTTTTTTTTCTAGAAGCTGCCCTACTTGGGTATTTTTTCCTCGCTTGTCTTCTAGCTCACTGAAGTCCTCGGCTTCTTCTAGTCTTCTCTTGATGCTTTCTACAGCAGCAATGTCATTTTTCATTTCTTCTTGATTCTTCTTCATTTCCTCTCGGTTCTTATTCATATTGTCAACTTTGTCTTCCATTCTTTTCAGCCACCTTATGACCATTTGTCTGAATTTTTTCTCTGGCAGGTTGCTTGCCTCCATTTTGTTTATTTTCTTTTCTGGTGATGCTTTCTTTTCTTTCATATGTAGGCTGTTTCTTTTTCTCCTCATGGTCTCTCTTCTCCTTTTGTCTGGTTATGTATCTCTCTCTCTCCTTATTCTAGGTGAAATCCGACCTTTCCATGGTGGGGTGTAGAGCTCCTCTGAATCCGTGTGTTTGTGCCAATTGGAGACCAGTGTTCTGCGGTTCCTAGGCTATGAATGATACAATTTAAACACTTCCAGCATCACATTGTAGTATAGATGTCTTTGAGCATCATCAATTTCCTCCACTCCACCTGAGAGAAGGCAATGGCAACATCCTCAAAGTTCATATCCACGAGTGGGCTGTAGCCTGTGAGTCCTTGAAGAAACTGAAAGGCCAAAATGCTCACCAGGGGGAAAAAGATAAAAGTCCTATATAATTTTTTTTATAAACTTCTAAAATGTCTCTAAACTTAAACAGCAATTAAGAACAGTTCTTTTGAACCTTAGAAGGGTATATTTAATGAATTTGCTTAAGGTCAAGGCATAACATTTTAAGGTTAATCTCAAATGCATGCTTCTTCCAGTACTGAGATATAGAACTCAGAAAATAATAAACTCTCATGAGCTATTGACTTTCAGCTCATAATTCTAAAGTGACATTAATCAAGACAACAAAATGTTTGAAAATCCTAACATGCAGAAGGTTGGGCTTCATTAGGCAAGTAAACCCTAACTAAAGTAATCTTGGGGAATTCCCTAATATGAAACACAGCATATTAGCTACAACAATAAAGGTTGCTCACATTACTGGATAAATACTTACAACCTGAAAGCTCCTATGCAGTATCACATTGTTCCAAGTCCATACTATCTAGCCTTTGCCAGAATTTAAACACTGCAATGTTTTTGTTTAAATCACACTGCTCTCCAAAACGAAAAATTTAGGTACCGTATTAAATTACCGTAATTCTGATAACAAAAGCAGAAAATAAACTGAGGAAAGGAGAATTTTTGTTTATTTTTAGAACAACTATTATTGTTGTCCTTGATTTTGAAATTTGGCTTTCAGCTTCTAAATAGCCAAGGCAAAACAAGGAACAATCAGTGATAATTTTAATACGGGAAAGGGAAAGGCACAGCAAGTTCTCAATAGAGATAAAGTTTCCCTGATTCTACATTCTAAAATAAAATTCTCATTTGGGTGCAGCTTTACATATAAGACAATCAGTGTAGTAGACAATCTCCTCAACTGCATTTGTTACCATAGTATTTAGGAACATCTTTGTTAGTTCTTTACATATCATTTCTTTTAATACTCCTAGCAAACTAAATGAACAGCATATACTATAATTATTCTAGTTTTATAAATGATGAAGCTGAAGCTTACAAAGGCTAAATTATAATATTAGAGACAGTGAAGTTGTCCATGAGATGGGAAGGACAGAGAGTCAGCAACTATTAATTACACCATATATTTATAAATGCAGCTGTGTAAATAAATGTAAAGCCAAAACTTAATAAGGCATTCATGTTTATAAATAATTTGAACATAGCAAAAAAACTATAAAGCTAAAACTTAAATAAGATGACATATACATGTAAATGATTCACTATAGAAAATTAAAATACTCAAGGTATAAAATCTAAAACTGAAAAATAGGAATTTTGACATAAACTCTGTTGAAGAAGAGATTCAATCACTAATATTCTGGTAAAGCGTTTAATAGCTGGCTTTGAAAGTTAACAGGGAGATTCCTGGTTTGTAGTAATTGTCAATTTCTGTGGCATAACTACTTCCACCATAAAGTTCAAGCTTAAAATGTGACTGAACCAACACACAAAAATTCTTTAAAAATTACCAATTTATTCTTGGGTGTGAGCTCCAGCATACCATTGGAAGAAGTTAATTTGACTCCTTCTGGTACTGCTAGAACTCTTGTTCCCTTAAGTATGTCTAGCAAGGACAATTTGGAGATCTCAGAACTTAAGCTGGTCTGAGCTTGTAGCCGCCTTGCTATGGGCCTAAATAAATAAATAAATAAATAAATAAATAAAGGAACTCTAGCCATAAATTGTAATGATTCTAATGTTTTTTTGATGTTCAGGTTAAAAATTGGTATTTGTATTTTCTCTCTTTTCACCCCAAATATTGAAAATATTATGTTAATAAAATATTGAGTGGTCACTTCTCATATTTTAACTTGTCTGTGCCTATGTTCTTAAGCAGTAGTTATATGGCTTTCTCAAGTAAGTGCCTGGAGAAGCTGGTATTGATTAATTGGATAATGTAAATGACTGAGACTTCTTGAAAATAACCTACACAGAGACTTAGCTTAATGCCATCTTAAACAAAGGATTCATTGACCTTCTAGTTTCAGGTTTAAGATCATGATTACTCATCAAAGTGGTACATTTACAAAGTCATGGCTGATTGTCATATGAACTATCAGAAGTATATCTTTCCAGTTCCATTTTTTATTCATGTCAGATCAAGTATGGTTTAGAGTTCAAGGTTGAAACAAGACTGTATGGTGGAATCAAATTTTCTTTCAGACATTATCCCTAGATGTTTTTTCTTTTTATGTCAATGTTCCTGGTATTATAGGAATACTAAATTCTTCTGTCAATTTAAATAAAAATCTATTCAATGCTGACCAAAATTGATATTATAAATAAACTAGAGGCCTGGTGCATGAAATTCATGCACAGGGTGGGCGGGGGGGGGGGGATGTCCTTTAGCTCAGCCTGCTCCCTCTCCAATCTGGGACCCCTTGCGGAATGTCCAACTGACCATTTAGGCCCGAACTAGGTAGAATTGAGCCTAAATGGGCAGTTGGATATCCCTCTAACAATCCAGGACTGCTGGCTCCCAACTGCTCACCTGCCTGCCTTCCTGATTGCCCCTAACCACTTTTGCCTGCCAGCCTGATCACCCTCTAATCACTCCCCTGATTGATGCCTAACTGCTCCTCTACCACCTGTTTGCCCCTAACTGCCCTACTCTGCAGACGTGGGTCCCCCCCTATTTTCCTATCCTGCAGGCTTGGACACCCCTAAATGCCCTCCCCTGCAGACTTGGGTCCCCCCTATTTTCCTCCTCTGCCAGCCTGGTCACCCCCAACTGTCCTTGCAGGCCTGATCCCTCCCAATGCCCTACCCCCCCCCACTGCTGGCCCGATCGCCCACAACTGCTCTCCCTTGCACCCTTGCAGGCCTGGTCCCTCCCACCTGCCCTCCTCTGCTGGCCATTTGTGGTGGCCATCTTATGTCCACATGGGGGCAGGCTCTTTTGACCCACATGGGAGCAGTCATCTTGTGTGATAGAGTGATGGTCAATCTGCATATTACTTTTTTATTAGGTAGGATAGAGGCCTGGTATATGGGTGAGGGCCAGCTGGTTTGCCCTGAAGGGTGTCCCAGATCAGGGTGGGTGTTCCCTTGGGGCATAGGGTGGCTTGTATGAGGGGCCTGTGGTGGTTTGCAAGCCATCCATGCCCCCTGGTGACCCAAGCGGAGGCTCTTATATCTGGGATTTATTTATCTTCTAAAATTGAAACTTTGTAACCTGGAATGGAGCCAAGCCTTCTGCTCACTCCTGGCAGCAGCCATTGAAAGTTTGTTGCCTTAAGTAGAGGCCTGGGCTGGCCAGGGTGTGCGGAAAGCTTGGCTTCCTCCATTGCAGGGGGCAACCCAAGCCTCCCTCCTCCTCTCTCTGTGGCCGTATCCATCCTGGTTGGGTTAATTTGCATACTCACTCCTGATTGGCTGGTGAGCATGGCTAGTGGGCATGGCAAAGGTACAGTCAATTTGCATGTTACTCTTTTATTTGATAGGATATATCAAAAAACGAATAACAAACAGTATTATTTAAAAATAAAAAGTTAAGCAACATAAATGTTTATTCTTGGTAATTTTATTCATTCATTAAATTTTTATTGAGTGCCTATTAAGTGCTAGTTATTGTTCAGATGTGTTGAGATTAATCATTGTTCTTTAAGGACAAAGATCAGAAATGGTAATTGCCAGTGTAGCTGTAACAAAATGAGAAAGAGCAAAAGATGTAGGGGACCTAGATCATGTAGTGCCTGGCAGAATATTGTAAGGCTCAAGACTGTTCTTTGAGGGACATGGGAAAATATATCAGGTTCTTTTTAGTAGCCGAGGCAAGAGGAAATGGTGGCCAGACCAGGTTAGACAAGTGGTCGAATTCTGGATGTAGACTGATTGGCCAGATTATTATGACAACCCCATCAGTACTTCGTTGGACCACCTTTTGCCTTCAATACTGCAGCAATTCTTCTTGGCATTGACTTTACAAGATGTTGAAAGGTGATCCAAGGAATTTGACACCATGCCTGATGAATAGCACTGTCCAGTTCTGTGAGATTTGATAGTTGTGGAACCAGCTGCCTAATGGCTCTTCTAACTTCATCCCACAAATGCTCAATTAGATTGAGATCTGGTGATTGTGGGGGCCACCTAAGCAAGGTAAAGTCTCCCTCATGCTCTTGAAACCACTCCTGCACAATATGAGCACCGTGGTATGGTGTATTATCTTGTTGGAAGAAGCTATCTCCATTGGGATACGCCAGTGGTTGGCAAACTCATTAGTCAACAAAGCCAAATAGCAACAGTACAATTGAAATTTCTTTTGAAAGCCATATTTTTAAAACTTAAATGTCTTCTAATGCCACTTCAAAATATACTCACCCAAGCCATGGTATTTTGTGGAAGAACCACACTCAAGGGGCCAAAGAGCCACATATGGCTCGCGAGCCATGGTTTGCAGACCACTGGGATACGCCATCAACATGATAGGATGAACTTGATCAGCAATGATTCTTAGGTATGTATGCTATTCAGATGTTGTTCTACATGAATTAAAGGGCACAAATCATGCCAGGAAAACATTCCTTAAACCATAACACTGCCCCCACCAGCTTGAAGGGTTGTACTCATGCATGTGGGGTGCATGCTTTCGTGATGTTTCCATGAAATTCTCACTCTGCCATCTGCATGATGCAACTGGAAACATGAAATCAGACCATATTACTTTTTTCCAATGCTCAACTGTCCAATCCTTGTGTTGCTGTGCGAATTGGATATGTTTTATTTTGGTAACTGCAGACAGCAAAGATATTCAAACAGGCCTTCTTCAGTTTCCATATCCCATATGATGTAGTGTATGGCTAATGGTGGTCATAATAATCTGGCCCCTCTGTATTTTGAAGGATGAGCCAATAAAAGTTGCTGATGAATTGATATAAAATGTCAGACAGTCAATTATGTCTAGAATACCTGGAAAAACTGGGGACAGAGCAGGTGATCAGGGGGGATTAAGGAAGGACAGAAATTCAGTATTGTCAGACATGTTTAGTATAAATGTCCATTACATATCTAAGTGGAGATGACAAGTAAGAGGCTGGACATATGCAACTGAAGTCCAAGAGAGAAGTCTGGGATGAAAAGGTACACTTGGAGGTCATCAGCATGCGGTTGGTATGAGACTGTATGAAGTCACCAAAAGAGGACATATAAAGAAAAAAGGGTCAAATATTGAGCTCTAGGGCACTTCAATATTAACAGGTTTGGAGAAGTGGCATCTAGGGAAAGAAGAAAGCTAATAGTGAGGATGGAGTCCCAGGAACCAAATAAAGGAAGTGTATCAAGGAGGAGGACATGGTCAGCTTTGTCAATGCTGCTAACTAGTTGTACATGTAGGGACCAAAAACCACCATTGGGTTTAGCATCATGGAGGTTATTGGTGGTCTGGACCATAGGCAAGTTGATGAGTGGGTAGTGTGGCAAAGGTCTAACTGCAGTGGCTTTAAGAGGAAATGGGAGGAGAAGAATTGGAAACTACAATAAATGATAATTCTATGAAGAAGTTTGGGTACAAAGGACAGTAATGTAATAGGGCATTAGCTAGTGGAGAAAATAAAATCAAGAGAAGTTTTTTTAGGTGGTAGAGATTGACAGAATGTCTCCAAATTTTATTTACATAGCTCCATGTACTCACTCCAATCTTTGCACCTTTAATATACTGTTTACATGCTTCTCTTCTCCAATAAGCTTTGAGTTTCTGAGGACAGGGACCTGTTTTATTCTACTCTATAGGCTAACCCAGTGTATTGGTTTTCTATCTCTGCTGCAACAGATTGGCACAAATTTAGTGGCTTAAAACAACACATCTCTGTAAATTAGAAATCTGACAGGTCACTGGGCTAAAATTAAAGTGTCAGCAGAGTGTCTGTTTCTTTGCTTTTTCCAGCTTCTAGCAGCTGTCTACATTTCTTAGCTCATGGCCCCTTCCTCCATCTTCAAAGCCAGCATCACTGAAACTCTCTGACCTTGTTCCCATAGTTACATCTCCCTCTGACTCAGAAATCAACTGGGAAAGGTTATCTGATTGTAAGGAAGCATGTAATTAGACTGAGCACTCCCAGACTATCCAGGATAACATCTCCATTTCAGGATCCTTAATTTAATCAAATCTGCAAAGATTCTTTTGTTAAGTAAGGTAATGTATTCACAGATTCTGAGGAATAAGATGTGGACATTTGTTCAGGTCATTATTTTGCCTATCACATCCAGTGATTGACATGTAGATAAATAAGCATTGAGAATATAAAACTTTTGCATTTTTCCTATTGATATTTATTATACTGCATTATAAAGGTCTGAATACCCTAAAAGACTTTTTCTGAGAGTAGAAACTGTTTTACTTTTGTCCTTTACTCTATTCTGAGCACTTAGCCTAGGGCATGTAGTAGGTGATTAAGGAATATTTGTTGAATGAATGAATTAATGAATAAATAAATGAATATACCTGTTCTTTTGAGTGAGCTGCTATAGGAGAAATCTCTTCTTTAGGCACAACATATGATACTTGATTCCTTCAAGAGAAATAGGACTCTCCTCTCTGGGAGCAAGGTCAGTTTCTCTTCCTTGCTCTCACTTATGTGTAACCTAACAGGATTATGCATAATCTAACTCTGCAGACACAACTTTCATATAAAAGTGGAAGATTTCTAAGACATATACTTTTACTCCTTGTATTTGGTTTTTAACTATGTCAATCTTTTCAGCAGCTACTTAACAACTTATTAAACCTTTATATATAGGGTGCTAACGTAGTGACTCAAATGTAATAGAATTTCAGGCATTCGAGGCAGAGAGAATGTGACTGGTCCTGTGTAGGTAAAGAAATGGTGGGAACTGTGGTGTAGATTAGGTGCCTGGAAGGTCAGACATGTGTCACAAGAAAAGTAGTATAGAGTAAGTTGCAACAGCCAGAAGCAACTGAAGAAATTTGAATGCTCAAAGAGGGCAGCCAAGAGAGCAGATGTAGCCTGTTCCCACCCAACTCTTCCAGGTGCATCTTCCTCTACTTCCTCAGGCTCCTCATCCCTCAGAGCAGGTGTGTCTTTCCCAACTCCCATCCCTCCTAAGCACATTCCTATAGCTTTGCTCACATCCTCCTGCTTTCCTAGATGCATTTGAAACCATTGTCCACACCCTCCTTTCTGAGCTCTCACCTGCCCAGCTTCCTGGGTCACCTTGCCCTACTGGTATTCCTGCTCTCTAAACTTCTTTTGATTTTCTCTGAACCCCCTTTTGTATTAGTTTTCTGGGGCTGTGTAACAAGTACCACAAGTTTCATGGCTAGAAACAATAGAAATGTATTCTCACAGTTCTGGAAGCTGAAAGTTCAAAATCAAGGGGAACACAGCTTAACCTGTACCACCCTCCTATAAGGCAGTGATCTACAAAGTGAGGTGAGAACCCGCTAATTACACAAGATAATCCTTTGAGGAAAGAGAAGAAAATATTGAAATTTTTATTTCTACTTAATTTTGTTCTAAAAAAATAAGAAAAAATTAAGTTTTCTAGTCTTAATATGTGGACTGATGCAGGTGGCATCCCTTGTATTGTGTTGTCAGAGTTCCAGGTCACGCACTGTGAGTGGTGGGTCCTGAAGGAATAGCAAGCTGCTTTGGGCAGGGGAGCTTCAGGAGATGCCCTGCTTCTTATTTGACTTAAGCAAATCTCTACATATTTCATATATATGCTCTAAGATATCATCAATGTGGCTGCTTTTATAAGAAGCTTTAACTGGTAGAAGCTTTAACTGGTAGAAGCTTTGCAATACTTTGTACTAAGGTAAAGTACATTTAGAAGAATCTAAAACCTGACCAAAAGACATAATTGCACTTTACAACATCATAAATTTTCCAGTTTTGCTAGCCTTTGTATGATGACAAATGCCAGTAAGTGGTATTCTATTTACCAAATATATTGAAGGGAAAAACAAAGGCATGGGAGCTGGAACTGGAAAACCATCAGACAGTTGGGTCTTCCATGGTAAGATGCACTGGGAGATCTCCATTCAGCAGCGAAAAGATGCAGGGAAACTGTCAGTCAGCCTGGCTTCAGGTGCGGAAAAAAGTCTCCACTAAGGACTTTTAAGCCCATGTCTGGCCTCAAATCATTTGAGGGGGTTGAGACCATACTAGTTGTATGGACTAGGAACCTTGAAGTCAAGAAATCTGTATTAAAAATTGTTCTTAAGCCACTGACACCACTGGCAGAAGCAAACCAAAATCAACTCAGAGGACACTCCCTCAGCCTAGGTCTGGCTGGATTCTTTTAATATGTATATATTTTTAGTAAGTACAATATTTGCATGATTAAAAACAATTTAAGAGGCTGTGGTATTCCACGTTAGAGGTCTGGCATGTGAACTGGAATGGGGTGGAAACTAGGAGCTGTATTTTAGAGATTTTGGAGGGATAATCAGTAGGCTTTGATGACTGATTTGGAGGTGATAGGTGAAGGAATGGAAAGTTAAAGATATCTTCCTGGTCTTTAATTTGCACACCTGAGTGAAATAATGTTGTCTTTTACTAAAAGGGTAAATAGGAGCAGCAACAAGTTTGAAGGGTAAGAATGTTTGTTCAGCTTGGCAGCTGTTGAGCCAGTCGCCTATAATGCATGTACATCCAACAGCAAAGAGGATATTCCAGTCTGGAGCTGAAGATAAGAACTCAAATGTTGTCAACATGCATACATGGAATTTTATCCATGGACAAGAGGGCCCAGAAGCTGTGTAAAGTAATTCAAGCCTAGAACAGAGTCTTACAAACAGCAGCTTTTAGATGATGGGTGGAGAAACAAACACCGGCCAGCAAATTCTAGAGTCACAGAGGCTAAATGTCAGTAAATATCAAGTACAAGTGATATTGACAGAAGTCAACAGCCAGTTCATCATCCTCACACAGAGCACGGCTTGTCCAAACATCTCTGCTTAATCTTCATTCATGGGAGAGCAAATAAACTCAAGGCACCCAACACAGCATCACTCTATTTGCACAGTTGATCACAATTACTTGGGACATCTATTTGTGCTTCTTTCTTGGTATTTTAATATTTCAATTAAACAATGTGCAGAGCAGAAGTTGATTCTGTAGCAGTAAATTTTCTGTATTAGGAAATGCTCAATCCACTGATGTGGGAACCTCTTTCCACGTCCCGCGTGGTTCAGGGTTCCCGGGTCAAGGTTCGGGTTCTGAAGGAGGCCGCACGCAAACGAAATGAGAGACTAGAAAGCATTAATTTGGCGATATTGGGGGGCCAGGCGGGAGCCTTCCTCTAGTGGAAAGGACTGCCACTTGCTCTGGCCTTTTTCTCCCTTTTATTAAGGCTTTGGGACACACCCCTAGCCTTTAGGCAGGAAATAACAAAAACAGAAATTAACAAGAAACAAACATAGAGGTTGCTTCAACCAATAATGTTTCAGCTAAACAGTGAGTAATTAGCTCTGACCTTTCAGAGCAATTAAGGTTGACCAGCCTTCTGGCTTCCTGTTTACATCCATTTAGTGAGAACAATATTTGGTTTCCGACACACTGATATGAGAATCATGGGTTTACCTAAATGATAAGCTGTGTAATGGTTTCTCAAATGAGGCCATGTGGGATCCAGTGACTCTCAGAGGTACTGTATGCTGGTCTCACTGCATCTGTCCTAGAGCATTACATATCTGATGGGCTCAGTTCAAATCTTACACTAGTGAATTTGGGGTCAGGAACCAGTAAATTGGCTTATCATTCTGTAGCCACACCTTGGCCACTTCCCTTTGTACTTGAACATTTTTCTCAGATCTGGCTGCTATCAGAAATCTTTCCTGGACCATTTTAGTTTATGGATCTTTTCCCTTCCTATGCACTGCAAATCACCTGGTTTGTGATAATATCTGGTTTGAGATTAACTTCACTCAATCTTATTTTTCCTCTGAGTTACTTGCTATCATTAGGAAAGATATTAAAAGACTTGGCATCTTTTATTCATTCCCCTGGAAACTTACATCTTTCTCTATCCTTGGCAGATATTACTAATAACTAATTACTAATTATATAATTATATAGAAAACTAGAGGCCCAGCACATGAAAATTCATGCAGTGCAGGGAGAGGGAGGACCCTCAGCCCGGCCCCCTCTCACAGTTCGGGAGCCCTCAGGGGTGGGAGGTGACCCAGTATCAGGAGAAAGCAACGCCCCATCACACCTCTGCTACTGCCACTGTCAGCAGTGCAAGCCTCGCCAGCCCTGAGGCCAGGCCTGTAGCAGTAAATTTTAGGCCAGGCCTGAGTGGCTTGGTAGCCATTATCTGAGGCTTGCTTATGCCTCTGGCTGTCCCTGGGCAGCCACTATCCAAGGCTTGCCTGTGCCTCAGGCGTCAGCTGGGCAGCTTCCATCTTAGGCTTACCTGCACCTCAGGCCAGGATCATACTATGCGGCTACTCATAGTTATGATCCTGGACCTCAGGAATCACATTTTAAATGGCTGCGGAGCTGAAGAGACTCGGGGACTCTGGAGGCAGGCATGCAGAGCAGCTGGACCCGCCAGGGAGCAGGCCTAGCCATGTCACGTGCCTGCTGCCCAGGGGGGATGAGAGGACTGGGCACCGCTATCTTGTAACTATGGGCACCACAATCCTTGAGGGCATGGTAGTCAATTAGCATATTCCCTCTTTATTAAATAGGCTATGGACATATTTATAGTAATATGTAAACATGATTGTGGCATGTTTCATTCTGAAACAATTCATTAGTTCATTAGAAACAGAGGTACGGAAGACATAAAAGAATAGGCTAAGATCATGTCTAGGCTAGGTATGATGCAAGTGATTAGTTTATTTCATATTTACTTATTTTCATTTTAATGTTAAAATTGAATGAATCAGCCCTAGCTGTGTTTCTCAGTGGTTAGAGTGTTGGCCCACATTCTGATGGATTGCACGTCTTTTCTTGGTCAAGGGTACATACTTGAGTTGCAGGCTCAATCCCCAGCCTCGACTGGTGCAGGTTTGAAAGGCAACCAATCAATGTGTCTCTCTCAGATTGATGTTTCTCCCTCTCTCCCTCCCTCACATACACTTCCACTTTCTCCAAAAAAAAAAAAAAAAAATCAATGGGAAAAATATCCTTGGGTAGGAATTAACAAAAATTTCTTAAATGAATCAAAAACCATATATTATAGGATGATAATGTACCAGTTATTGATCTATTCTGTCTCATCTTCAAATCTACCCTTCATTGCCCAGTATGTGGTACTGTTACAGAAAACCAGAATAATCAATCCATGCTCAGAGAGTTTGGAGTTACATTTATTTTGCGTAGATCCAGAGGAAAATGTTTCTCAAATTCTAGGCCCAAACATGCAGAAATTTTTTGTATTTATATGTTTTTACCTTCTTTGTCTCCCAAAAAGGAATGTTTCCTGCCCCTTTGCGAGTTCTTAAAGGGCCCCTATGTGCTGAGGCCTTGAGACCTCAACCAAAGGCCTGGCCTGGTGCCAGCACTGATAATTTTGTCCAGGGAGGGTTTAATGGGCTCTCTGAAGTGAGAATAGTCTCATTTTCCTTATTATTTAAGCAAGCAAACATTTACAGAAGCCAATAGCAAGGTAAAAATTTCAAACAGCAGTTTTTATATAAGATGGATACTCCATTCCCCACTGGTTTTATGTATATGAGTCAAATCATTGAGTCTTGGTCATTGTCAAGAAGGGAGTTATATTTACTCCTTAGGTCTATAATTATAATTATCTGTCTAATAAAGTTAGTCGGCCTACTTATAAAAACCCAGAATGAGGACCAGGAGTAATCTTTAGAGAGTCCAAAAAGTCTTGGACTCTCTATTTTTCCGGAGCTGCTTAAGCTGGGTGTGATGAAGCCATGGTGGGATTCTGTTGACCTTGACTACCATGGAGGTGGTCCTTTCCAGATAGGAGTCAGTCCTTAGTTGGTAAATTTCTTTTTTTTTATTGTGTTACATGTATACATATCTCCCCATTGTCTCCCTCCCTCCCAGGCATACCCCAACTCCCCAGTTTCTATGTTCATTGGCTATGCTTATATACATGGATACAAGTCCTTTGATTGATCTCTTATTTACCCCATCTCTCCTTAATCTGCGTGCTATAATATCACAGTCTGTTTGATGCTTTACTGCCTCTCTTTCAATCTTTTTTTCATCAGTTTACAATGTTCTTTAATATCCACAAATGAGGGAGAGCATGTGGTGCTTCTCCTTCATTGACTGACTTATTTCACTAAGCATAAGGCTCTCCAGTTCCATCAGGGTTGCTGCAAATGATAAGAGTTCCTTCTTTTTAATGGCAGCATAGAATTCCATTGTGTAGATGTACCACGGTTTTCTGATGCACTCAACTGCTGAGGGGCACCTAGGCTGTTTCCAAATTGTAGCTATTGTAAATTGTGCTGCTATGAACATAGGGGTGCATAAATCCTTTCTGATTGGTGTTTGTGATTTCTTAGGATAAATTACTAAGAATGGGATTGCTGGGTCAAATGGGAGATCCATTTTTAGTTTTTTAAGAAAACTCCATACTGTTCTCCACAGTGGCTGCACCAGTCTGCATTCCCACCAACAATGAACAAGGGTTCCTTGCATCAGTCTGCATTCCCACCAACAATGAACAAGGGTTCCTTTTTCTCCTCATCCTCGGAACACTTGTTGTTTGTTGATTTGTTGATGATTGCCATTCTGACAGGTGTAAGATGGAATCGCATTGTGGTTTGGATTTGCATCTCTCGGATAATTAGTGACTTTGAACATGTTTTCATGTGTCTCTTGGCCTTCCTTCTGTCGTCTTTTGAAAAGGTTCTATTTAGGTCCATTGTCCATTTATTTTATTGGATCGTATATCTTCCTTTTATTAAGTTGTATAAGTTGGCTGTAGATGTTGGAGATTAAACCTTTATCAGTGATAACATTTGCAAATATATTCTCCCATACAATAGTCTTTCTTGTTGTTTTGTTGATGGTTTATTTTCCTGTACAAAAGGTTTTATTTTGATGTAGTCCCATCTGTTTATTTTTTCTTTAGCTTCCATTGCCTTTAGAGCAGTATCAGTGAAGAAGTTCTTTCTGCATAGGTCTGAGATTGTGCTGCCTGTGGATTCCTCAAATATTTTTATGGTTTCCCTTCTAATGTTTAAGTCCTGTATCCATTTTGAGTTTATTTTTGTATTTGGTGTCAGTTATTGGTCCGGTTTCATTTTTTTGAATGTATCTGTCCAATTTTCCCAACACCATTTGTTGAAGAGGCTATCTTGACTCCATTGTATGTTCATGCCTCCTTTGTCAAATATTAGTTGAGCATAGTGGTTTGGGTGGATATCTGGATTCTCTATTCTATTCCACTAGTTTATATGTCTGTTCTTGTGCCAGTACCAGGCTGTTTTGAGAGTTGCTTTGTAATATAGCTTGAAATCTGGTATTGAGATCCCACCTACTTTATTCTTCTTTCTCAGAATTGCTGTGGCTCTTCATGGTTTTTTTTTTTGTTCCAGATGGATCTATGAAGAATTCTTTCTAGGTCTGTGAAATATGTCGTTGGTATTTTAATAGGTAGTGCGTTGAATCTATAGATTGCTTTGGGTAGTATGGACATTTTGATGATGTTGATTCTCCCAATCCATGAGCATGTTATGCTCTCCCATCTGTTAACATCTTCCTCTATCTCTTCTTTCAGTGTTCTGTAGTTTTCTACATATAGGTTTTTTACCTCTTTAGTTAGGTTTATTCCTAGGCATCTTAATTGTTTTGGTGTGATGGAAAATGGGATGGCTTTTTGAGTCTCTCTTTCTGTAATTTCACTATTAGTGTACAGAAATGCCACCAATTTCTTGGCATTAACTTTGTATCCTGCTACATTGCCAAATTCATTTATTAAGTCAGTTAGTTTTGGGATGGAGTCCATTGGGTTTTTTATGTACAGTATCATGTCATCTGCAAATAAGAACAGCTTTACTTCTTCTTTTCCTATTTGGATGCCTTTTATTTCTTCTTCTTGTCTAATTACAATGTCTAATATTACCAGTACTATGTCAAACAGGAGAGGTGAGAGTGGGCATCTCTGCCTTGTTCCTGTTCTTAGGGGAAATGGTTTTAGTTTTTGCCCATTGAGTATGATGTTAGCTGTGGGTTTATCATATATGGCTTTTATGATATTGAGATGTGATCCTTCTATTCCCACTTCACTGAGAGTTTTTATCAAGAAAGAGTGTTGTATTTTGTCGAATGCCTTTTCTGCATTAATTGATTTGACTATGTGATTTTTATCTCTCAATTTGTTTATGTGATGTATCATGTTTATTGATTTGTGGATATTGTACCATCCCTGCATTCCTGGGATGAAACCTACTTGGTCATGGTGTATGATCTTTCTGATGTACTGCTGGATCCGATTTGGTAGAATTTTGTTGAGGATTTTGGCATCTATATTCATGAGAGATATTGGCCTATAATTCTCTTTTATTGTGTTATCTTTATCTGGTTTTGGTATTAGAGTGATGCTGGCTTCATAGAAGGTGTTTGGAAGTGTTCCTTTTTCTTGAATGTTTTTGTATAGTCTGAGGAGAATAGGTTTTAATTCTTCCTTAAATGTTTGGTAAAACTCTCCTGTGTAGCCATCTGGTCCCGGGCTTTTATTTGCTGGAAGCTTTTTCATGACTGCTTCAATTTCTTACATAGTTATTGGCCTATTGAGATGTTTAGATTCTTCCTGATTGAGTTTTGGAAGGTTATATTTTTCTAGGAATATGTCCTTTTCTTGCAGTTTGTTCAATTTGTTGGAATAGAGTTGTTCATAGTATTTTTTAACAATCCTTTGTATTTCAGTCGGGTCTGTTATTTCTCCTCTTTCATTTCAGATTTTGTTTATTTGGGTCTTCTCTCTTTGCTTCTTGGTGAGCTTGGCTAGAAGTCCATCAATCATTTTTATCCTTTCAAAGAACCAGCTCTTGACTTTGTTGATCTTTTGAATTGTTTCTTTGGTCTCCATGTTGTTTATCTCCACTCTGATCTTTACTATTTCCTTCCTTCTGCATATATTAGGCTTTTCTTGTTGCTCTCTTTCTAGCTCCTTGAGTTGTAGGGTTAGGTAATGTATTACCGTTGCTTCCTGTTTTTTGCATTAGGCTTGTAGGGCTATGAACTTCCCTCTCAAGACTGCTTTCACTGTATTCCATAAATTTTGTATTGTTGTTATGTCATTGTCATTTGTTGTCATGATGTTTTTTATTTCTTCCTTGATCTCTTTGTTTACCCAGTCATTGTTTAATAGCATGCTGTTTAGTCTCCATGTGTTTGATTTCTTTCTATTGTTGTTATTATAGTTGATTTCCAATTTTATGCCACTGTGGTCTGAGAAAATGCTTGATATGATGTCTATCTTCTTGAATTTTAAGAGACTATTTTTATGACCCAACATATGATCTATCTTTGAAAATGACCCATGTACACTAGAGAAGAATGTATATTCTGTGGCTTTTGGGTGAAATGTTCTGAAGATGTCAATTAATTCCATCTGGTCTAGTGAGTCATTTAGGATTAATTTTTTTTGCTGATTTTTTGTTTAGAGGATTTGTCCAGTGGTGACAGTGGGGTATTAAAGTCTCCTACTATGATTGTATTGCTGTCAATCTCTCCCTTACTATCCTCTGGGAGGTTAGTTGTGTATTTAGGCGCTCCTATTTTGGGTGTGTATATGTTTACCAGAGTTATTTCTTCTTGTTGGATTGTTCCCTTTAGTATTATGAAGTGGCCTTCTTTATCTCTTGTTATATCCTTCACTTTGAGAGCTAATTTGTCAGATATAAGTATTGCAATCCCAGCTTTTTTTTCATTTCCATTTGCCTGAAATACCATCTTCCATCCCTTCACCCTCAATCTGTGTGCATCTCTTTTCCTGAGGTGGGTTTCTTGCAGACAGCACATATATGGATCATGTTTTCTTATCTAAACGGTTACCCTATGTCTTTTGATTGGAGCATTTAATTCGTTTACATTTAAAGTTATTATTGATAAGTACTTATCTGTTGCCATTATTAGTCCTTACCCCTGAGTTCCTTCTTCGCTTCCTCTTTCTCTTTATTACACCAGACCCTTTAACATTTTTGCAATTCTGGTTTGGTGGTAATATATTCCCTTAGACCTTTTTTGTCTGTGAAGCTTCTGATTTTACCTTCAATTTTGATTAAGAGTCTTGCAGGTTACAGTATTCTTGGATTCAGAGCCTTTCTTTGCATGACTTTGTATATTTCATTCCATTCCCTTCTGGCCTGATGAGTTTCTGTTGAGAAATCAGTAGCTAGTCTTATGGGGGTTCCTTTGTAGGTAACTTTCTGTTTCTTTCTGGCTGCTTTTAAGATTCTTACTTTTCATTGGTGTTTGCCAACTTAATTATAATGTGCCTTGGTGTCAGTTTTGTGGGGTTCATTTTGCTTGGGACTCTGTGAGCTTCTTGGATTTGTGTGGTTTTTTTTTTCCTATATTGGGGAAATTTTCTGTCATTATTTCTTCAAACAGGTTCTCTAATCCTTGTTCAGTTTCCACTCTTTCTGGAACCCCAATTATGTGGATGTTGTTATGTTTCATGTTATCCCATAGTTCCCTTAGGCTCTCCTCTTACTTTTTAACTTTTTTTTCTAGAAGCTGTTGTACTTCGATATTTTTTTCCTACCTTGTCTTCTAGCTCACTGATGCGGTCCTCTGCTTCTTCTAGTCTACTTTTGATGCTTTCTATTGAGTTCTTTATAGCAGTGGTGTCATTTTTCATTTCTTCTTGATTATTCTGCACCTCCTCTAGGTTCTTCTGCATTTCTTCTTGCTTTTTCTTCATCTCCCTTGTGTCTTCTTTATTTCCTCTTGGCTCTTACTCACATTGTCGATTTTGTCTTCCATTCTTTTTATCCACCTTATGATAATTTCTCTGAACTCTTTCTCTTGCAGGCTTATTTTTGCTCCTATTTTGTTTGCTTCCTTTTCTGGTGAAACCTGCCTTTCTGTCTTATGTGGGCTGTTTCTTTTTCTGCCCATGGTCTTTCTTCTGCAGGTGTCTGGTGATGTAGTTCTCTCTCCTACATTGATTGAAAGGCACAAACTACAACACTACCAGGAACAGCACACAAGGCACTGAGTAGAAATGTATTCAGGATGTTAATAATCACAAATAATGTGATCACCAATGAAAGACAAATTAGGGGTAAGTAGAGAAAGATGAAGAGGAAAATGAGGAAAAAAGAAAAGAAAGAAATGCCAAAATCAAATTGGGAGAGGGAGAAAATTAATAAATAAATAAATAACCAAAAATTAAAATAAAATAAAAATAAAAAGTAGAAGAAGGAGAAGAAAAGAGGAAGAGAAAAAAGTCAGAGAGAAAAGAAAGAGGAAAAAAGCGAGAAAAAGGGAACAAAATATAGGTGTCAGGAGAACACGCCAATAGAACAGTCACTAATCCCAACAAATGCCAGCAACCAGTACCTGGAGATTAATATAAACTACAAATAATAACTGGTATGGAAGGAAGTGAGGGAAAAGAGAGGTAAAAAAAACAAACCAAAACAAAGCAAACAAAAAGCAAAACAAGTAGAATAAGCTAAAACAATCTCACCAAAAAAGTGCAAAAAATTGATATAATCACTGTTCAGGCAAAGAGCAACAAAAGGTCATAGAGAAAAACAACTTTTTGGATAGTGAAGTCAAGAAGAGACAGGTTTGTATGGGCTTGGAGTAGGGGATTTGAAGTTAGATATATAAGTGCGGTGAAATTTTAACTAGGTAAAGAGAAAGAATAGGGAGAATCTAAAGTTAGAAAAGGGAAAGAGAAAACAAGACAACAAAATGGGTAAAGTTAGGAGGAAAGTGTTGGCATAAAGGTAGAGTTGAGATAGAGTAAAATTATGCTAAAGTAAAGATGAAAATAGAATGTAGAACTCTAATCCCAAAGTAAAGTAAAAGGAAAACAAAATGACACTTGTTTTTTTTCAAAATGGTAAAATAGTATTATTACTAATACTAGTTTAAAACAAAAATGTAATAATTAAAAAGGTAAAATCAATTGAGGAGGAAAGAAAAAATTGTTTTTTAATTAAAATATGCAAAAATGAAAAAATATAAAATAAATTTTTAAAAAGAAAAAGAAAAAAAGAAAAAAAATAGAATGGTCATTCACTTCCACTATTGTTCTGCTTGGCACTTCTGTTTCCCAGTAGGGAGGGTATTGCAGTTCCCTGTGTTCCACTGCTGCATTGTGTTTTACAGTGGTACCTCAAGATACGAATTTAATTCGTTCCATAACCTTGAGGCATGGGAAACTATGAGACGCTCGAGTCGTGGTAAACTGGTGGGTAGTGTGCAGCCGGCCAATCCACGCGATTACTCATATCTCAATTGTTGCTCATATTTCAAAGCAAAAATCACTCGCTCGACAGCTCATATCTAAAAATCTCGTATGTTAGGGCACTCGTATCTCGAGGTACCACTGTAATCTTTTTATTCTTTTGTGGTTATGCGAGAGTCAATTTGTGGGTCATCCACTGGGTGGCAGTGTTTCGGAATTGACCTCTGAGACTAAGCACTGGATCTCTCTAGGTTGTGCTCAGATCCTGATACTCTGTGGTTCTTAAAACCGGTTTGTGGGGATTTTGCAGCTGGGACACTGTAATAACTCCCAGGCTGAACCTCTGCCTCAGATCAAAATGAGTCATTTTCTAGAGCTCCCCTCTCTCAACAGCTCTGAGAGTTTGCCTCCACACTTAGGGATCACGGCCTGCCCCACATCCGCGGACCTCTCCAGAGGCAGCTTTCCCGCAGCCCGGTTCCCACAGTGTGCACATCTCTGTTCTGCTGGATAGGAGACCTCACCTTATCCCAGGCAAAATCTGACCTTTCTGTGTGGTGTGTGGATCTCTTCTGAGTCTGTGTGTCTGCGCAGATTGGAGAGTGGTGTTCTGGGTCCCCCAGCTGTTCAGTGAGTGCTTCATCACAACTTTCAGACCGCGGCAGACATCCACCTTTCTCTGCAAATGGTGTGGTCTCCACGTTCGTGTTGGTGGCTCTGGCAGACAAAATCCCCATGGCAGTGGGGCTGCCTGGCCTGGAGAGCCCCGTCCAGCAGTCTCACACCTTCTCCTGGAGGATAACTGACTCTTAACTTGCCAACGATCACTACCAGTGCGACTCTCAGCTGCTCTCTCTCCCTCTGCCCAGCGACCTGTGATATTTCTTAATGGAGTTTGTACTTTGGTTGGATAGCAAATTATCACAACTCTAGGTAGTAAATTTCTGTACCCAGAGTCACTAGGGTGGAAGGGATGAATCAAATCAGAAGTTGGTACAGGCGGATCATCTCAGATGTGCTTATGGATTGCTTCCTGGGTAGACTGCAAAGTCTGTAAGAACTTGAATAAAAACTGGTTATGAATTTCAGCTTTTCTAGTTTGGGTAGATATGGGTCTGGAAGAGTCACTAGAATCTGTACAGGCCCCACTGGTTGTAGGGCAGCCTCCCGGGCAGCTTCATCTGTGGCCCAGTTCCCTCTTGCTTCTGTGGAGACCCCTTACCTTGTAAATAGCACTATGTATGCGAGCCATTGTAAATGCATACCTGCTATCAGTATAAATTGTTACTGATTTTTCTTTTGTCTACCAGAGAGCCTGAAACTGGGTGACTCGAGTGTTTGACATCCAGTGCTCTAGTGTGTTCTGCAGTAAAGCCTCGACCTCATGTGGAACAGTTAGGATTAGTTGCTGCCCTAGGGTTAACTTATTTGCTTTTCTGGTAAGCATAGCTGAGGCTGCTATCACCTGGAGGCAAGTATGTCATCCAAAAGCAAAGGGTTCAAGTCTTTTGGACAAATAGGCTACTGGCCTTCTGTAAAGGCTGAGACTTTGGATGAATACTTCTTTGGCTATACTCCTTGTCTCACATACATAGAGATGGAAAGACTTATTTACATCTGGTAGCACTAGTTGGCCCATTGTCCTTGCTCTGCTTATGTTTGTCTAACTGCCTAATATATTACCTCAAGAATCCTGGCTCTGAATTCTTTTAGGGAAAATGGACGTTGAATTCTTCTGTAGCTGCTTCATGCTGAGAAGGGATGGAGTTTTCCTCAGAGCCAAGAGATTCTTGCTGTCTGTCAGAGGGAAGATGAGGCCTGGGCACAGAAGGAGGTGGGCTTGTGACCTGGCAGAGACAAATTGTAACAAATGGTCTGGTGGAAGGGAAAGAAAACATTTTAGTTATAATAACCTCTATTGAAATAGAATTTTTCTCCTTAAAATTACCTCTATGTTTATTAAAAGAGCTAAATCAAGACAAATTTACCTAATGTGTTTAATTTGGCCTAATTATTTGCATAAACACAATAAGAATGATAACCAACTACCTTTGCTAAAGTTTCATGATTGAATTTTACTGTACCCCATAGGGCTAGGAAGCCAAGCCATCCAGTTGCCATCCTGTCTTGCCTGCAGTAATCTGCTGAGTTAGATGAATCTCACACTTGCAATGACTCCACCTGGACCCACATTCTAGGTTTTTTTTTTCATTTTTTTAATTGTTCAGATTATTATATTTGTTTCTCTTTTTTCCCCCAATAGCTCCCTCCACCCAGCTCAGTCATTTCTCCTCACAAGCATTTTACCCAACCCATATTCAACTTAAAAATATTCATTTTCTCATTTCACTTAGAATAAGATCCAAACCCACTCCCACAATGCAAAATCTACCTTTACATTTTCTTAGACCTCATTCTGTACATACACTCTGCTTTGTTTTCTCTCTGTCCCTCAAGTATTCCTGTCTCTTTTTTCCTTCAAAGCTTCTCCTATCTACTAGCAGTGTCTCTCTCTCTCTCTTCTTTTAGGGCTTAGCAGATGGCCTTGGCTTCCAGTTAAAAGTGGCGCAGTTTGGAGGCTCTGTCTTCCGCCCACTAGAGAAAGCCAGCTGCACAATTAGCAGTCAGTCCTCTCTGCACACATTAGTGTGCACGCCCTAGACTCCTGCCCTTTCGCAGCTCCCCTAAATTTCCATGCACTTCTCCCTTTTCACAGTCCAAACTCCCCCAGTATAAGTCTTGCCCAGAACTGGGGTTCAATGCTGCAGGATAAGGGAATTCGTGGAGTTTCTGTCTTTTTCCCGCCAGAGGAAGCCAACCAGGCACTCTGGCGCCTGCTCTCTCCATACCTCAGCTTTTTGCAGCTCCTCTGAGTCTCTGTGAGGCCCTCTTTTTCCTTCTAGTTGTAGAATTTTCACTCAGTCAACTTTCCTGGGGTTCTGGATGATGTCCCTTCTGTCTTTCAGTTGTAGTCTTGAAATTGTTGCGCGAGGCAGCAGTTTTGGTGTTCACCTATGTTGCCATCTTGGTTTCTCTCCACCCTAGGTTTTAAGGACCATCTCAGTAGTCCCACTATTCATTGCAGCGCAGAGTGTGTGGGGGTTCTGCAGGGACATAGAGACGTCCTTATTGCTCCCCTTCTACTCTGACCAATGGCCAGTGATGACGGGAATGGGCCTGATGCTCCAACACCAGCAATTTTCAGGGCTCCCAAGCAGGAAACCAGGCTTTTCCTTGGCACTCTTATTGGCTTCAAGTCTTCAGAGTTCAGACAGGGCTCTTTAAAATATGATACTCCAGTCAAAGTTTCCCGTCAATAAAATCACTATTGGAAACTGGTCTTATTGAATTTATGCAAAAAAATATATTGCCATGATTTATTAAGCATTGTCAAATTTCAGAGGAATTAATTATATTAGGAGAAAAATATACTGACCTGCTTTAAAATTTTCTGATTTTTCTTGTCAGTCCTTTCTATGGGTTCTTCAGAGTAATATAACTGTCTTCAAATGACAAGGAGAAACTCAAAATGTGCCTATATTCAAGTAGACAATTATAGCTGTCCTAGTAGTAGGGTTCCCCCTACTTGACTTGTCCTTAAAATTTTATATGGTCCTCTGAGAAAGGACTAAGGGTGCTTTATTGCTTTACAGAGTAGCACATGTCACAGGACATCACTGGGTCTGTAATTCCTATAACAAAGGGTTGGTACTCACCACTTCCCTCTGTTCCAAACAAGCTTTCCTCCAGTTTCCTAAAGTTGAGGTTTGTGTCACACCTAACATAGGTATGGCCACATAGGCCTGCAAGACAGTATACAGGCTGCCAACTGTTTTTCAATAGAGACCAAAACCAGATGGGTATTTTTCTTGCCCATTTGGGCACCTGTCTTTTGGCAACTGCATTCAAATCTGTAAGGTTAATGCAATATTATTAACACAATGAAGTATAATATTTGTGGCCACCTTAGGTAGCCAAAACTTCTGCTACCATATATGACACATGGTAGGGCTATACAAATATCTTAGGAAGTGACTAAGGTCTATTCTTGATCTTCTAACTAAAGCAAAATTGTTTTTCTGGAATCATGTCCATGAAGATGCAGGAATCATCTAAGTTTATTACACAGTTTTTTGTAGGCCACTGTCAGAGCTGTGCATGGTGGCCAGTTCTTTCTAGCCACAAACACGGCCTGTCTAATTTCTTAAAATTTATTCTGGCACAGGAGAAAGTTGTTTTGCTGTGACAGGCAGCTTACCCTCTATATTACTCAGCTTGGAAATCTGCCTAGAAAGCCATCATTTATAAGTTTAACATGTGGCCTTAGATCCTTCTAACCCAACAGGGTCTCCGCCATCCTTCAGTCAGACTCAGAATCTCAAAGTCCTGAAGGCTCCCTGGTTCAGGGAGAGTGCCTTTCCTTTGCTCTTTGACTTTAAGCTGCCAGTCCAAAACAGCCAGAGTTGCATTAGAAACAGCTTTGCATATTGCAAAGTGCTTCTGTGGCAGTGGCTTGGGTATTAGGCCCCTTGTCTTCCCATCAGTCCCTTTTGTGGCAGAGCAGCGATCAGGCCTCTCCTAAGAGAGTGCACTGGAAAGGGATCTCAGCAGCAACAGGTACTGAACCCTTCCAGTACATTTGTAAACAGGGAGCTTTCACTAGCTCTATTTGTTGTTTTTACAGATCCTTGGCTTGCTGCTCTATTCCTGGGGTTGCCAGAAGGCCAGTAGCAATCACTGGCCTCTGGTTTAACTGTTGTAGCCAGCAAGCCGAAGGCCTAAGTCTTATATTGCTTGTGGTAAAATGATTATTATACACTGGGCAGCAGCAGGGCAGCTCTAGTATCAGGTAAATGTCTGCTGTCCCCTGCTTTTTTTCGCTGCTGTGGCTTCTTCCAGGGTCACTGTTGGCAGCTCAGGCATCCAGCCCCACTTCTTTCACTTGGCTCTCAGAGGCTGAGTCTGTCTAGCTACCAGTTTTAAATCACCAGGGCAGCTAGGTTAATTATGCTTGCAGAAAACTTGCGACCTTGAATCTAGTGAATTTCTGATAAGACACCTGGACCAGACGCCTACACAAGCAGAGTGGTCTGTAGCCAGTAAAAATCAACAAAAACCTATCTCTCCCTGCTTCATGATTAACTGCCAACATCCTCCCTCCCATCTTTTCTGCATTAACCATTTACTCTGTCCTGAAACAAGGAAAATGATCTGAGATCCAGTATATTTGGGCTTTTTACATTTAAGGATACTTCTTTCTTTCTGTAACTGTTGTTTTCCTCATAGATTTTTCCTGTTTATTTTAAGCCCTTAGCGTATCTTAAACCTTCCTTCTTTACTACTCTCGATTTCTCCGACCATTCCCATTTCCCAGTCCAGTTGCTTGGCTCCATTTCCTATTGTGAGTCAGAAAAAGACAATTTCTACAGAGGGGAGAAATAGAAACAGTGGGAGTTTCAGGGAAAACTACAGACTACCACTGTAGTAGTGCTCCCTTTCGAAGCCTGAGGTCCAACCTGTGGAGAAAAATGACTCTTAGTTAGCCTGGAAAGGGTGTATAGGGAGATTTATTGCAAACTGAAAGCCTGGATAGCCTCCTGAAAGAAAAGATCTTTAATCCAGTTACAGATGCTATCAGAACTTCAGCCTTAGTTCAGCCTTAGATGACTCATGTTGGACTATGATGTCACAGGCAGGGACCGGGCCTGTAAATCTCTCTGCCCTGCGGAGCTGTAAGCCCTGTCCCTGGAAGTCTCTAACCACCAAAAGAGATAAGAAAGCCATAAATAAAAGTTCTTTATTTCTTTGAAATGTCACAAATTTATGTCTTTAAGTTAATTCTAGGACTTTAAAATTTCAATTTAATATAGCAAATTCACAAATTAGAACAAACAAACCCTTATGTATACAAAATTAGAGAGGAATTTTTATTAGCTAAATGGGCTGATTCCCTCTCTGACAGAGAGCAAAAACTCAGAAAAAGAAATTCCAGCAGCTGCTAAAGACGTTTGCACTCTGTCACAGCAGGTCCACCCCATCCTTAAACAAATTAAACAATAGAAAGAGATAACAAATACTCTCCTGTGTACAGCCAAGAAGGCACAAAATAGCTTTGGCCTCACACAGACCAGTTAATGAACAGATAATTATTCCAAGATAGACAAACATCCATACTCACACTCTCTCAGTAGATTAGCCCAGATTGGAGCTGAGCAGATAAACAAAACAATGGCCAACTCCCCAAACGGGCTTGGGGGCACTCCCAGTTCCCATGCCCCAGAACAGATTTCTCAACCAACGTCTTGGTGAGAACCTACCAGAGGAGTTAAGACTGCATCCAGTACCCCTTCTCGGTAGCAAATTGGCTAGTCTTACACATAAACAAACAGCAGAGTGAATTCCTAATTCCTTAATTGAATCTGAATTCACTCACCTCTAGAGTCCCACATTTATATGAGCTAGTCCAAATTTTTTACTCCTACCAGATATTTACCCAGTTTAAACAGTCCACCTGACACCTAATTCCTGACTAATTTACCTGAGAAAGCTACAGCTTCCAGTGAGGTGATCAAGCTGCCCCTTCCACTCATTGGAGTGGGCCAAACTGACGGGGCTCCTACCTTACAGATTCTGTCGACAGGTCCAGAAATGTCCGTCCACTCTCTCCAGGTGCCAGCCAGGTCCTGGGCTGAGGTCCAGGAAGGCCTGGAATCCCCCGGTTCAATTTTGCTATCCAGCTCCCCTGGGCCTCAAACCCAGTTCACTCACCAGAAGCTAAAAAGCTAAGTATGGGTTGGTTTTCCCGGAATCTCAGGTAACCAAAAATGTTACAGAAAACTGGAATAATCAATCCATGCTCAGAGAGTTTGGAGTTACATTTATTTCGCGCAGGTTCAGAAGAAAATGTTTCTCAAATTCTGGGCCCCAACATGCAGACATTTTTCGTATTTATATGTTTTTACCTTCTTTATCTCCCAAATATGGAAAGTTTCTTGCCCTTTTGCAAGTTCTTAAAGGGTCCCTATGTGCTGAGGCCTTAAGACCTCAACCAAAGGCCTGGCCTGGTGCCAGCACTGATAATTTTGTCCAGGGAAGGTTTAATGGGCTTCTCTGAAGTGAGAATAGTCTCATTTTCCTTATTATTTAAGCAAGCAAACATTTACAGAAGCCAATAGTAAGATTAAAATTTCAAACAGCAGTTTTTATATAAGATGGATACTTCAGTACTAGAGCTGGACCTGTAAACATTTCTCTTTACCAGGTGGCATGATGTGAAGCTTTGTCAGCAAAGGGTTCTGGAGGGATATTGCAGGATGGCAGGAGAGAGGGACTATCTTCCTGGTTGTGGTGTGTTTGCTTGCTTCTTACTCCTGTGCCAGAGGACAAGGTGGGGGGCACACTCATCTCAAGTAAGTTTCATGAGCACCTCCACATAAAGCTTCTGTGGCATTCATAAGCACCTTTGTTGGCTTTCAGTGAGACCTGCAGCACCCACAGGCATCTTCTCAACACGTTTTTTTGTGCCCAGGGATGACTCCTTACCTGCCAGCTCAGCCTGCAACACTTTCATACATTTTTGTGCCATTCACTGGATTATGGTTGTAAGGTCTTTATTTTAGTCTTGGGGGTGGGGACTCTCCAAATTTGTTCCTTCTGTGATACTCTGCCCCAGCCCCAGGATGGGCCCCAGGCTGCGCTCTCTATCTGCTATTCCAATATTCTTTAGAGTTCACTTTACCCCTGAGTAGCTAGTTCTCTGTTATTAGTTAATACTTTTTGTCTTAAACTGTCCCTATTCCAAGTACTATGTGCTTTCTCCTAACTGGACCCTGAATAAGACAAGTAGAATGGAATGGGGTCACATCCTATAGCTCCCTCACTTTACAGTTGAGGAGATTGAACCAGAGAGACAGGAGAGGGACCAGAAAGGAAATGCCTTGCCCAAGTCACAGCTAATGAGCAGTAAACTCAGAAATGGAGGTCACATCACCTAATGGTCACTTTAAGCAGTGACTACACTGTATTAACCCTGCATGCTACATAGGTGCTGAGTGAATGGATTATTGAAGGCTCTGAGAGTAAGGCTCTGTTGGGAAGACTTAGGTGTCTTTGATAGTGGTAAAGGAAGTTGTTATGGAGATAAGAAAAGTACACAGTTAGGAGAGGCCAATATCTCTTAGCAAGCAAGCTACACTAATGGCTTGACTTCAGCCCACAGATTCCTAGGGGGATTGGGGATAATTTCTTGCAGGCATTTGCCCTCAAGGTCCTTGAGACTTGAGCATTCTTGGTCAGAAGACATACCTGTGTACCCCAGTGCCCACATCGACTCTTCAGATCACCCAGGCTGCCCAAATATTCACCAGATTGTGGCAGCTTCTCTGGAAGGGTCCAAATTTAATTGTAGTATCCAGAGAAGGCTCCTCTTTGTTGTGGGTAATAACTAATGTCAGAGGAGAGGACCCCTCCAAAACTACCCCATCATCTACCCACATTTATAAGATTTCCACAATCCACAAAGCAATGATTTGAATTTTGTAATTAACAGTTTTTCTTTTTACTAAGATAGTTTTGTCACAATGGGTCTCTTTGAAGCTTTGGCCTCAGACCAGCTGTTGTTTCTAATTTCAAATTAGGGCATGTTTACATAGCAAGTGAAGAAAGGTCAGCCTAGCACTGTGATTAGAATAAAATGTGGTGGGAAGGGTTAGCCACAGGCAAACTCATTTTAGATAAATTCAGTAAAGGAGAGGGGATTCCAGGGGCAGAAGATAGAGTAGAAAGAATACTAAGCTTTTAGTCTAGTACCCAGAGGTCAAGTACCAGCTCTGCTACTCATAGTTATGATACCAAACCTCAGGAATCACATTTTAAGAAATTATGGGATTCAGTGGCTTGGGAAGGAACTAGGAAAGCACCTTTCCTCTTCATCCACCACGTCCTTCAAGAAATCGACTTTTGTGTGTTTCAGAAAAAACATTATTCATTAGCAGAATAATGGTTTCACTTTGTACCTACCTGGGAACAAATGACCCAAAATGTTTTTCTTAAGCATGCATTCATTCAGATATTCTCTGAGCACCTTCCAGGTCTGACAGATGCAGCCAAATCCTAACCATCTTTCAGGTTCACAATCAGACTTCTCCTCTACAAAGCTTTTCTGCTCACCTGCACACTCTAACAACTTTTCATAGCATTTAATGTTCAACTAATTCCATAATTAATCTTATAACCTGTAGAGTTTAGCCAATAAATTGTTTCATATTTCTCAAAACTTTCAGAGACTCAATTCATTAATCAATTTATTGCCCATTGATTTATAGGCAAATCCGCCCATTTGTCATGTCTCTATAACCAGACTGTGGACTTTCACAGGCAGCAACTTATCTTATACTTTCTATTTCCCACATATTCAAGTTCAATGTCCTACACATTGTTAGTGTTCAATTAATGGTCCTTAATTTATTGGTCCATTAGCATTGTGGATGTACAAAGGTATGTAAGTGAAAGTTCAGGAAGGATTCAGTCTAAATGAGGGATGTAGTCCAACCTGAAGAGTTAAGGGATAATCACTGGCCTCTGACTCACTGTAAATAAATGCAATAGACCAGTGGGTCTCAAACTTTGGACTTTGGGTCCCTTGTCATTCATGAGTTGTACTAAGAATCTCCAAGCCTTATTATATTTGTAAGATGACTTAAGCCAATCCCAGGAGACACATATATTTATTTTTCTAATGTATATTGTGATTGGCAAAATATATAGCCACATGAAAGGCTCTACTTTGGTCATGATGAATTTTTAAAATAGGTGCTAAAAGAACAATTATTATAATGTGGGTTCTGTGAACATTTTTTGAAATTAAAAAGAATTAACATAATCAAATAGGGTTTTTCAACCACTGGCATAGACAGTTGAAATTTAGAAAAAAAAGTAAACATAACCTAAGCAAGTCAAAGAGATTTGATTTGGATACAGCCTTGAATAATAAAATAAGTTCTTTAAAGCAGGGTCATATCTGAAGTTCAATCCATTTCAGATCTTTCAATATCCTACATGCCATAACTCTCTCCACGAAAGCTGAAAAGCAAAAGGTACACAGATGAATTGGAGCACAGATGGATGGAAACTTTAGTTGAATTAATTTCCTTTAAGAGCATCCAGGATATTGGCAAAGACTTGATAAGCCACTCACCCTAGTAATATATACCAATCAGTCAAGAAACTTAATTTGCCAAAACCAGTTTGGCTCAGTGGATAGAAGGTTGGTCTGTGGACTGAAAGGTCCCAGGTTCGATTCCAGTCAAGGGCATGTACCTTGGTTGCAGGCACATCCCCAGTAGGGATGTCTCTTTTTCATCGATGTTTCTAACTCTCTATCCCTCTCCCTTCCTCTCTGTAAGAAATCAATAAAACATATATATATTTTAAAAAAGAAACTTAATTTATCAGATTTTTAAAAATGCCTTCTAAGCACTATAATCAACTGTTAACATCTGCCACACCCTGAAAACTGCATGAAGGAAATGTGTCCATAAAGATTCATGCATACAGGGAATCATGTATAGGAGGATTGTGCCTTCAAATGAAGTACAGTGGTCTTTACTTGTCATCCAATGTGGATGAGAGGTGGATATTAGTCCAAGGTTGGCCACAAATCATTCTGAATAACTTCTTGGGCAAGGTTGGCCACAAATCACTCTGAATAACTTCTTGGGCAAGCCGCTTCATTTTTCTAGGCTTTGATCATATAAAATGAGGAGTTTGAACAAAGAATCTTTAAGGTCTCTCTTGCTACAGGCATGTTTCTGCTTTTTGGATGGTTACTGTAGTGGGACAAGCCTTCTGTCCCCACTGCTCAGTCCTGTGACTTAGGAGAAGTGGCCAGGGAGTTATCCTGAGAGGTGAACAGAGGGAAAGCAGGTGATTTTCTCATTTGATCTGGACAAAATCCCAATAGGTTCTCATTCCTGTAACCCTTCTGAAAATGTTGTTCTCTCTGAAAGAAGTAACACTTCACTTTCTCCCTTTTTGACCTTTCCCTTTAGGCTAAAATTTACCAGTGAATCTAATTTCTATCTTTCTTTGAACTTAGTTTCACTCATAAAAAAATTAAAAAATGCTGCTTAGTCACTCCCCTGCACTGCTCAAGGGAGATAATGTAAGATGACCTAGCCCCTTTGAAAAACATTTTGGCATGAAGGATCACAGTGCTTAAAAAATATGCATAACCTTGCCCTAGCCAGTTTGGCTCAGTAGTTAGAGTATTGGCCTGAGGACCAAAGGGTCCCTGGTTAGATTCTGGCCAAGGGCATGTACCTTGGTTGCAGGCTCCTCCCACACTGGGCTCTGGACAGGGGTATGCAGGAGGCAACCAATCAATGTGTTTCTCTTACACCAATGTTTCTGTCTTTCCTTCTTTCTTCCACTCTTCCTAAAAATCAATAGAAACAATATCCTCGGGTGAGCATTAACCAAAAAACAAACAAACAAAACAAAAAAAACAGCAACATTCTCTCTCTCTCTCTCTCTCTCTCTCTCTCTCTCTCTCTCACACACACACACACACACACACACACACACATACACACACACACACACACACACTCTCTCTCTCTCTCTCTCTCTCTCTCTCTCTATTATATCCTATATAATAAAGAGGTAATATGCAAATTGACCATCATGCCCTTGCCCTCACACAAGATGGCCATTTCTATGTGGTCACAAGATGATCACCTCCACGTAATCTTAAGATGGCCGCCACAAGGGGAGGATAGTTGTGGGAGATCAGACCAGCAGGGGAGGGCAGTTAGGGGCAACCAGGCCAGCAGGGGAGGGTAGTTGGGGGTGACCAGGCATGCAGGGGAGGGCAGTTGGGGGTGACCAGGCCTGCAGGGGAGGGAGGGCAGTAGGGGTGACCAGGCTGGCAGGAGAGGGAAGTTGGGGGAGACCAGGTATACAGGGGAGGGCAGTTGAGGGTGACCAAACATGCAGGGAGGGCAGTTGGTGGTGACCAGATTGGCAGGGGAGGGGGGTTGGGGGGTACCAGGCCTTCAGGGGAGGGCAGTTAGGGGTGAATGGGCTGGCAGGGGGGCGGCTAGGTATCAATCAGGCAGGCAGTATGGACATCAGTTGGGAGCCAGCAGCCCCAGATTGTGAGAGGGATGTCCAATTGCCGGTTTGGGCCTAAACCGGCAATTGGAAACCCCTCAAGTGGTCCCATATTGGAGAGGGTGCAGGCTAAGCTTAGGGACATGCCCTAGTGCACAAATATATATGCATTGCCCTTTATCTTATAACATTCCTTCCAGAAATCTACCTTAAGGAAGTAATTCCAAATGTCATAGAAAATTCAGGCATAAAGATGTCCACCGTCAAATTATATAATTTATACTTGCAAAAAAAAAAATGGAAAGAACCTAAATGTCCAGAATAAGCAATGGTTAAGTAAATCTTTTACTTAATCAATGGTTAAGTAAAACAGTGAAATATTATATACAAATAGTCTTGAAGAATTTGAAATAACAAAGTGATAAGCGGAGAAAGTGAGACACAAAATTTTTTATTTGGTGTGATTTTAACTCTGTAAACAAAACACAAATAGAAACATATTGAAAAGAAATATAGCAAAATATTAACACTGATATTTCTGAATGCTGGGATTCTGTATTGCTCATATCTATTTTTATTGATAAGCTTTTATTATTATCAGAATAAAAAATATGTTTCAAATATAATGGAATACATCTGAACAAAATATTAACAATAAAACCTCCCAATGAAGGAATACAAATGTTAATATGTATGTCTATCTATATCTAGCTATATACATCTATATACATCTACAGTGGTACCTCGAGATACTACTTTAATTCGTTCCGTAACCTTGAGGCGTGGGAAACTATGAGACCCTGGAGTCGCGGTAAACTGGTGGGTCGTGTGCAGCCGGCTGATCTGCACAATTACTCCTATCCCAAATGTTGCTCGTATTTCAAAGCAAAACCGCTCGTATCTCAAAAATATCGTATGTTAGGGCACTCGTATCTCGAGGTACCGCTGTATATACACATATACATATATACATACACACACATATATATATATTTACCCCACTAGGGCCCGGACCGGGGAGGAACCTGCAACTGTAGTACATGCCCTTGACTGGAATTAAACCCAGGACCCTTTGGTCTGCAAGCTGACACTTTACCCACTGAGTCAAACCAGCTAAGGCCTTTATATTTTTCTTTATTTTCCAATTTATATAACCAAAGAAAAAAACTTAAGAAAGGAGATCAGGAGATCATATCAGGACAATTATCATGGGGTTCCCATCCCATCCTTCACCCGCACCCCATGGCCCTGATGAGATGGTGAAGTTCAGTAGCCTGCCTAAATATCCCAGTCCAAAGGTGCTCTACTGTTCTTGTCACTAAATTTAGACTACAGATAGCAGGCAGAAGGAAAATAACCAAGCACAGCTGCATAGGAAGCCTCAGAACCCCAATCTGGGTTGTGCTATTGAATGCTAATACCACTTTTGAACATCTGGGATAGCCAGTGCTGCATTGTTTGTCCTGAGAACAGGAGGTACACTCACTTTCCCCACAAATGCCCAGCCTATGCCCCACCAGAAGGAATGAGTGGAGACTGGGAGCCAACTGGACAGGTGACCCCACTGGAGAATTCAGGGTGTGCTCTGCTGCTGCTCTTTGCTGCCCTAAAGCCTGGCAGAGTCCAGCTGCTTGGAAGTGAGATCCCATCAGTTTGCAGGCTGGAAAAATCCCAGGAGACAACTAGTTCTTCCCTTCATTGAGATGAAGAGTGAGAGTCATATTTGCCTTCCAGCTCTTCCACTAACCAGTTGGATAAGCAGCTTGACCTGTGCCTCAGTTTCTCCATTTAGTATTGCTCATAGGACATGGATGCTGGATAAATGTGTTGATTGAAGGACAAAGAGTAAGTTAGGCCGAAACTGGTTTGGCTCATGGATAGAGAGTCGGTCTGCGGACTAAAACGTCCCAGGTTCAATTCTGGTCAAGGACATGTACCTTGGTTGTTGGCACATCCCCGTAGGGGGTGTGCAAGAGGCAACTGATCGATGTTTCTCTCTCATCGATGTTTCTCTATCTCTCTCCCTTCTTCTCTGTAATAAATCAATACAATATATTTTTTTAAAAAAAGAAAGAAAAAAGAAAAGAGTAAGTTAGGGTGGGCCTCATCAAGCAGGCCCCAGGAAATGTTCACAGGGCCTTCTCCCCTTTGGGAGAGACAGGTAATATGGTACTCCTCCCCTCCCACTACCACTCATATCCCACTTATCCCAGTGCAGGCTTTTTCTGGCTTTCCTCTTGGTTGGAGGCATAAATCGATAATTCAGTCCACAGCAGGTGTTACTTGGTCTTATCTCCAGTGTCACCCAGCACAAGTTCATTCAATGTCTGTTTAAACACATTAAAGAAATAGGGAGTAAATGGAACTAGAAACAGACATAGAATACCATGTTCTAGCCCTCACCAAGTTCACCGTTTAGCCAGAGGACAAAGAAGTAATTATGATTCAAAATGCCTGTATCAAGTGTTCCCTGGGCCTCCAATTGGGGCGCCCAGGAGGATGACTGGGAGGACAAGGCAAACCTTCACCTTTGAACTAAAGCTGAGGAGGAACATTTGCCTGCTGGATGGTAGGTGTTCAGAGCTGAAGGAGAACTGAAGACAGAGGAACAAGTGCTCAGACTTCAGAGGAAGGGGTGAATCTGCTGCATATAAGAAACAGGAACGTGAAGAGATGTGAGGGTCTTTAATTTCAGCGAGAGCGTGTATGGTTGGGCAGGAAGGGGGCTCAAGCACTTGCCCAGGAGACTGGGCACAGAGCTACCTAATTCACATTGCAGAGATGCTGTTTGGAAACCAAGGAAGGGCTGAGATTAGCTTCTGAGTTGTTATGGGTTAAACAGACATAGTGAAGAAAGGCTGGAGGTGCTGGGAGCAGAAGGAATCTATGAGAAAGAAGCCCTTGGACTCAGAAAATCACAGTGACAGCTTCCTTGTCACAGGCAGCAGAACTGTTAAGCGCTAAGAGGATGTGGGGAGAGCATGCCTCGTAGCAGGGTTGGGGACAGCGGAATTACATTATTGGCTGGTGGGGTAGTGGGATGCTTTTTTCCATCTGTCTCACTGTCGATCGAGCTTCCTTTAATGTATTTTCATATTAGTCTTAACTATGATCATATTATAGTATCTTTAAAAGTGTGGAAAAGCCCCCACTCCCATTTCCCACCATCCCTACCCAGTTGCACTGCTCTGGTCACACACAGTGGAGTTCAGGCTAAGGCCCTGTAACTAGCTAACAAGGGTCAAGGGCACCCGGAGGGTATCTTAAACATAAAAGGAAAAATAACAGCACATCCAGGCATTCCCAGGGGGCCAGCCAAGTGAATGTTGAGGCCCACTGAGAAAGAGCTTCCCATGGATGGACCCTGGGGAAAGATCAACAAAGGAAAATCAGCATTCAGAGGAGAGGGAGAGAGTGGAGGCCCCTCAAATGCAGTGAGTGTGAGTGTGTGTGTGTTTGCATGTGTAAAATGGGGTTTGTCTGCCAGCTGATCAGCTCATACAGTATGGGACTTGGGGCGTCCTCTGAGAGGCTAGTGGAGCTAACTTAAGTCATCTGTCTTTTGGACCTTAGTTAAAATGAAGTTTTAGTAGGATTTTTCCTGTGAGCGCTGTGGTTAAACAGAAATTCCTTTTAAATAATGTCTGAAGAGGGAGAAAAAATGAGGCCAGAAAGCTCTAGATGAGTAACTTCCAGCTGTAGCACTGACAGTATATTGACTGAGCACACAAGGCCAGGCTAAGCCAAAGGGAGAAGCTACTGCCCCAGCTCTCACATGGGTTGGGGGGAGGTAGCAAAAGGGGAGGACTCGGGACCAGGCTGGATGGGAACGGAGGGCAGGGCGGGGCCCTCCTGTCTCCTTCCATCTCACCACCATTCTGGAAGAAAGTTTTCCTTACAGAACTCTTGAGCATGATTGAACTTCAATAATCATAGTCAACCTTATTTTTTCAAAATAGTTTCTTTTATTGCTTTTTCTTATTAAAAAGCACTGCTGTGCATTAAACAAAACTAGAAAATATAGATAAAGAAAAAGAACAAATAGTAAAATATTCATAATCTCACCTACTTTATAGAATCATCACTTAGTAACACCATGTTAGTTAGATAATTAGATAAATATATATTTGTGATATACAGAATATATTATACATACTACTAGAGGCACAGTGCACGAAATTTATGCATGGGAGGAGGGGGAATGTACCTCAGCCCAGCCTGCACCCTATCCAATCTGGGATTCCTCGAGGGATGTTCAACTCCTGTTTAAGCCTGATCCTGGTGGGATCAGGCCTAAATGGGCAGTCAGACATTCCTCTCACAATCCAAAACTGCTGGCTTCCAACCACTTACCTGCCTGTCGATCTGATTACCCCTAACTACTTCTGCCTGCCAGCCTGATGAATACTAACTGCTCCCCTGCCAGCCCAATTGCCCCTAACTGCCCTCCCTTGCCGGCCCAGTCACCCCTAACTGCTCTCCCCTGCAGGCCAAGTTCCCCCCAACTGCTGTCCCCTCTTGGCCTGGTCACCCCCCACTGCCCTTTCATGCAGGCCTGGTCCCCCCAAACTGCTCTTCCCTGCTGGCCAGGTCTCCCCCAACTGCCCTTCCCTACTGCCTGATCCGTAACTGCCCTCCCCTGACAGCCATCTTGGGACAGCCATCTTGTGTCCACATGAGGGCAGCCACCTTGTGTGTTGAATTGATGGCCATTTTGCATATTACTCTTTTATTAGATAGGATAATATCCATTCCAAATAAAATAAAGAAGGTACCTCTACATATGAATGTATCTTTCTTCAAACAAAATGGGTTAATCCTGCATATATGTTGTTTTCTTTCAGGACCAGAAAAAATGTCTTTTACCTGACATTTTCTGTGACTTTATATACATGTCTCAAAATCAATTTGAAGCCTGCATATTATCCCATTACCTGAAGTACTAAGTTTATTTAACCAGTTCCCTGGTCATTATAACACTTAGATTATTACAATTTTCTCCCTGTTAATAATAATGTTGTAATGAACATCCATGCAGCTAAATATTTCCATACATTCTTTTTTT
>JAAGEH010000032.1:32552183-32562917 GCA_011751065.1 Lasiurus cinereus
ATTTAGTTTTTTGAGGAAACTCCATACTGTTCTCCACAGTGGCTGCAGCAGTCTGCATTCCCACCAACAGTGCACAAGGGTTCCTTTTTCTCCGCATCCTCGCCAACACTTGTCGTTTCTAACATTTTTTTTTAATACTGGTTTGGTGGTGATCAACTTCTTTATCTTTTATTTTATTTTTTTTGGTCTGGGAACTTCTTTGTTCTTTGATTCTAAATGATAACCTTTGGCTTTTAATTATGTTGCAGGCTTCTTTGGATTTATGTTGTTTGGGACTCTGTGCCTCCTGGAGTTGTGTGTCTATTTTCTTTGCCAAGTTACAAGTTTTCTGCCATTCTTTTTTTTTAAATAGGTTTTCAATTCCTTATTTCCTCTTTTCTCCTTTTGGCAGCTCCCTTATGTGAATGTTGCTACATTTGATGCAGTCCCAGAGGCTCCTTACACTATTCTTATTTTTTAAATTCTTTTTTTATTTTTTCTGTTCTGGTTGGGTATTTTCTACTACTAATTTTTTTTTTTATTTTTTTTAGCTGGGTGGGTTATTTTATTTTATTTTATTTTAATAAATCTTTTTTATTAAGATTATTACAATTGTTCCTCTTTCCCCCCATATCTCCCCTCCACCTGGTTCCCACCCTACTCTCTGCCCTTACCTCCCTCCATTGTCCTCATCCATAGGTGTATGACTTTTGTCCAGTCCCTCCCTGCACCCCCCTCACTCTTTCCCCCTGAGAATTATCAGTCCACTCCCTTTCTATGCCCCTAATTCTATTATATTCACCAGTTTATTCTGTTCAGCAGATTTTCAATTCACTTGATTTTTAGATTCACTTGTTGATAGATATGTATTTGTTGTTTGTAATTTTTACCTTTACCATTTTCTTCTTCCTCTTCTTAAAGAGTACCTTTCATATAATACTGGTTTGGTGTTGATGAACTCCTTTAGTTTTTTTCTTATCTGTGAAACTCTTTATTTGCCCATCAATTCTGAATGATAGCTTTGCTGAGTAATCTTGGTTGTAGATTCTTGCTATTCATCACATTGAATATTTTTTGCCACTCCCTTCTGGCCTGCATTGTTTCTGTTGAGAAATCAGCTGACAGTCAAATGGGTGCTCCCCTGTAGGTAATGAACTGTTTTCTCTTGCTTCTTTTAATATTTTCTCTTTGTCTTTTGCTCTTGGTATTTTAATGATAATGTGTCTTGGTGTGGTCCTCTTTGGAGTCCTTCTGTTTGGGGTTCTGTCTGCTGCCTGGACTTCTAAGTCTATTTCTTTCACCAGGTGGGGGGAGTTTTCAGTCATTACTGTATTTCTTCAAATAGGTTTTCAGTATCTTGTTCTCTCTCTTCTTCTGGCACCCCCATAATTCTGATGTTGGTACACTTAAAGTTGTCCCAGAGGCTCCTTACACCATCTTCAAATTTTTGGATTCTTTTTCGTTTTTCTTTTCTGGTTGGGTGTTTTTTGCTTCTTTGTATTTCAAATCTTTGACTTGATTCTTGTGATCCTCTAGTCTGCTGTTAAGTTTCTGTATATTTTTTTATTTTAGTCAGTGTATGTTTAATTTCTAGTTGGTTCTTTTTCATCTCCTCTTGGGTCTCACTAAATTTATCCATTTTTTTCTAGGAAATTCTTAAAAAATCATATAACCATGGTTTTGAACTCTATATCCAATCGTTTGTTTTCCTCCATTTCTTTTGTTTGTGATCTGTTCTTTAGTCTCCGCATATTTCCCTGCTTCCCTGAGTTGGTAGAGTAGCTTTGTGTGCTAGCTGTCCTATGTGGCCCAGTAGCTCTGACTCCCCAGTTACCTGAGGTGAACACTCTTTGTGAACTGTGTGTATAGTCTTGATGTAGTTAATTCTTGATTGTTGTTGGTATCATTGGGGGGGATTGACCACCAAGCCAATTGGTTGTGAGGATCAGCTGTGTGTGCGCCTATGGGTTGCCTCCAAACCTCTGCCTTTCACGCGCAGCACACACAAGCTTCCAGAACTCTGCCTTTTGGTTCCCCTGAGTTTTTGTGTGCTGTAGGGACCCGTATGAGTTTGGGTCCCCAGGGTCTCGCCTGAAACTGGGATTCATTGCAGTTGGACCTGGATTTCAGTGCTGTTGTGAGGTTCTGTTTTCCTCCCACTAGAAGAAGCCAGGCACAATCAGCAGTCAGCACTCTGTGTGTGTACTTTCGGCCCACTTCCGTGAGCCCCCAGACTTCCGTCTTTCACGCCTCCCCTAAGTTTCTGTGCACTCCTTCCTTTTCACAACAATCCAGACGCCCCTTATGAGTCTTGTCTGGAGCTGGGTTCAGTGCAGTTGGGATTTTCAGTCTCCCTCTCACTAGAGGAAGCCAGCCAGACCCTCCTCTGCCCGTCCTCTCCATGAGCGTGTCTTCTTACTTCAGCTTTTTACAGCTCTTCTGAGTCTTCGTGAGTCCCTCTTTTTACTTCTAGTTGTAGAATTTTCACTCAGCCAGCTTTCCTGTGGTTCTGGATGGTGTCCATTCTGTCTTTTAGTTGTAGTTTTGAAATTGATGTGCGAGGCAGCAACTTAGGTGTTCATCTATACCGCCATCTTGGTTTCGCCTCTGCTACTAATTTTTTAAATCATTGATTTGATCCTCTGCTTTACCTAATCTACTTTCCTTCTAGTGTATTCTTCATTTAAGTTCTTCATTTCTGACTGGTCTTTTTTTTTTGTTTCCTATCTCCATTTTTTGTTTCTTATCTCTTCGTTGAAGTTCTCACTGAGTTCATCTATTCTTTCTCTAAGTTTATTGAGCATCCTAAAAACCAGTGCTTTAAAATCTGGTAGATTACTTGTTGTCATTCTGTTTACATCTTTTTCTGGAATTTTGTCCTATTTTCACTTAGGATATGTTTCTTTGTATCCTCATTTTGGCTGTTTCTATATATCAGGTAGAGCTGCTATGTCTGCCACTCTTGGTAGGTGTCATTATGTAGTAGGTGAACTGTGTGGCCCAGTAGTACAGCCTCCCAGTTACCCAAGCAAGGTGCTTCCGATGCACCCCAACCCCCATTCATGTGGACTATGTGCATCTTTCTATTTAGTTGATCCTTAATTGCTGTTGGCACATCAATGAGAAAGATTAACTCCTAGGCTGATCGGCTCTGTGGACCAGCTGAGACTACAGCAGTGGAGCTGAAGAGTCGGGGCCCATCCCATGGAACAAGACTTACTTCAGCAGGGCTCTGTGCCTGCTGAATCCATGCCTTGAATATGTTGTTCATGGAGATAATTGGGTGGTGCTCCCATATGGTCTGAAGCTTTCCACATGTCTCTGGGACCTCCTGGAAGGTACAGGGTAATGTCAGCTTCTGCCTATGCCCTGCCCTGGGCCACCTAGCATGAGTTGCAGAGTTATCTACAGATGTTTGCCACTTGTGATGGGCTTGGAGATCCTCAGGAGGAACCAAGCTGCAAACTGAGGCCACTGCCATTAGTGCTGGGCTTGAGGCTGGTTAGCAAAAGATATGAGGTGCAATGAGGCAAGTTGTTGTTTGTTTAGCATTTATAGACCTTTCAGAGATTTTTAGGAAAGTCGGAATCATGAGTCAAAACAGGCCATTTGTATGGAAATGGCACTGGTTATAGCCTGAAAGGTGGGAGGAGGGCTGAAATTTGGGTGAGGCAGGGTCTCAGAGAATCACGAGAGTTGGATGAATGGTGTTAGCTGTGTTATAGAGACTCAGATATGGTGCCAATCTGTGTTTGTGGTGGGAGAGCTCAGCCAAGGAACAATGGCTTCTACCAGCACTTCTAGCCCATTCAGCTCCCACCTTGATGCCAGACAATTCAGTTTCTCCCCTATATCCCTACTGCCTTATGAGCTGCTGCCTAAGCATTAGAGCTTAGAGGGAATGAGTCTGAGTAAGTCCATCCCTGGGCTCTTTAAGAGGAATAATGCTTGGGACTCTAGCAGCCCTCCTTCTCTCTGAGCTAGTCTCTGCTTGGTTTTCACAGTCAGAAATTATGGAGACTTCTCTTCCTAGCACCAAAACTTTGGGTTGCGGGAGTTGTGTTGGGTTGTGAATCCTCAATCCTCAGAGGGGACCTCTGCAGCTGGAACCAACTTTCAACCACCACAGGTGGGTGTGGGACCAGCTTGTTATGCCTCTCTGCTCCTCCTACCAGTCTCCACATGGCTTCTTCTATATATCCTTAATGATAGGGCTTCTGCTGAGCTAGACTTCAGATGGTTCTCAATGATGTTTGCTCTGTAATTTAGTTGTAATTTTCATGTGGTCATTGGAAAAAGTGAGTACTGCATTTACCTATTCTGCCATCTGATCAGAAACCCATGCCCTTGTACAGTATTTAAAACCTAGAAAATGAGGGCTTCTAGGAACTAAGAATACCCACCTCGCACATACCTGGATAATTCTGTATTTTGTAAGGCCTTTGCAACCAAGGACTACATAGTTTGGCAGAGAGATTTTGTCCAGCATGCTAGCCTAATCAAGTGGTGGTGGTTGCCTCAAGGTTATAATAAAAAGGACTCTGCAACACTTCAATTCTCAGTCAGAAAGATTTCCATGTCTGCTTTGAGCAAGGAATGTGGCATCACCATTTCTCAGTTTCTGTGTCCTAAACTATGAGAATCAAGATATTTGCTCTAGTCCCAGCTTTCCAATGGATTACTATGATCCAGGGTAGTGATACAGAAAATCAACTCTCTCAAGGAAGATGAGCTAGGAGAGAAGGAGGTGACTGGGGTTGTATATCAGGACTGCATGTCAGTCAACACATTCTAGTATCATGGAGGGAAGGTGTCTCCAATCACTCGTACACTGGACTTCCTCAAGTTGCATTCTCCTCTCAGGTGGTAGCTTGTCCTTTCCAAGCCTTCTCTTGATGTGAACTTTAATTTTCTGCTGTAACATATTTTGTTTTGAGGAGATACAGTTGGTACTCATAGTAAAATTGGTCCTGGGCCTCTGTTTTCCATTGGAAGGATGCTGGCTGGCTCATTTATGGGCTAGAAGTTGGAACTTCAAAGAGAATCCATTAACATCTAGTAACAAAAGATTTAGAAGCCAGCACCCAAGGAAATATTTAATATTTCTTCTTATTCTTTCCATGTGAATGTGAAATAAAGCAAGTTTAAAATAGAACTGTAATGTGTGGAATAGAAAACCACAGGAGGATTTTAAAAGGTGGTCTGCCTAGAACTAGGGACAGCATGGAGCTCTATTTATGGCAGTGCGGTCTACTGGAAAAAACAAGTTCTGAAATCAGGAAGCTGAATCTCTGCTTTTAGCCTTGTCAGTCACTGAAAAAGTCACTTCTCTCCAGGTGCCAGTTTTCCCATTTGTTACCTGCCCTGCCCATCTCAAAGGGTTTGAATATAATCCAATAAGAGAAAGGATATGAATATGCTTTGAAAAGAAGTCTCAAGAGCTATGTAAATGGAAGGAATGATTTTTTTCATAAGTGGGCTGTATCTTTGCCATCACTGCAGGAGAGGCTGTTTGGATCCATAATATTTGGCCTCTGACTTTCACTCTGAATTGGAGCAGCCGTGGGTGGCAGGAATGCAGGAAAAGAGGAAATATCAGAGATAGCAAGTGTGGGCCTCAGTTTCATAGTTGGCCAAGTCTCTGGGAGGTGGAGAAATGGGGGAATCTCATGAAGAATACACTTATGTGATTGCTTTGAATGTTTCAGGGTCTGAAGAAAAGTTTTAAGGGATATATCACAATTGATAGCAATAGAGTTACCAGTTCATCTAGGCTGTACAAATCTACATGAAATGCAACATAGAGGAACGTATCTACATAATTCAATATCCGTCTTCCTTCTCACATGTACACATAGAGTTCGGACACACTCACCCACACACATGCATGTGTGTGCACATACACACAGACACTGTATCTGGCTCATAACAGACAGGAAGTTTCTGACCAATGAAATACCACCTGATCTGGAGTACATATTTATAGAAATGGTCCCCAGTGAAGCATGCCTCTGTGAATCCATGTCCTTGTGTGGACCCTACCACATTGGCTCTGGGCTTGGACACATTTGCTTTGGTTAATGCGACCTTAGCAGAGACTTGAAAAGGATATCAGAGCATGCATATTAAATGTAGAAGCCTGGGCAATCCTGCTAAAGAATGTGGTACCATCAACAGCCAACTCCATCTACCAATCATGTGAGTGAGGTCATTTTAGACCTCCCCAGCAAACCAGCAGATGACTGCAGCCAGAGAAAGTCAGCATAATTGTCCAGCCTAGCTCAGCCAGTTGCTGACCCATGGAATCATGAGAAAATATAACTGTAGTTTTAATCAACTAAATTTTGGATTCGTGTGTTATACACTAAGAGATAATGGAGATACTACTTCTTTAAAAAAAATGTATAGATTCCTTTAGACCAGGAATGACAAATATGTTACAACTTGTCTCTCATCTTTAATTGATTGGTAGTATCTTCCTGGGAGGCTATGTTGAAAAGAATTTGAAAGCCATGTTAATGGAAAAGAAATCCATAATTTTTTAGTAATATGTGCAAAAAACATGGATGGAAATAGTGGTAATGTGTCTGCCTTATATTTACCATTCTTATTCCACATTATACCAGTCAGAGGTCAATGAATAAGAAAAGCAAAAACATTAAACTTAAATATTAAATTGGCCAATTAGTGGGGAATTTTCTCATGAATTAGGTAACATTTCACAGGAACAGTGATTGTCAAGGCAGAATTCTTTGAGTGAACTCAAACAGTCATTATTTATATCAGTGGAGAACACAATTTTGTGACTAAGGAAAACCACAACTTAAAACTCTAGGTGCTACCCAGGCTTGCCAGGGACAGTGCACAAATGGGTTTACTGTGGTCACAGATCTGGTCATCAGCTTCAAAGGTCCAGAAACTCAGTGTTATTCATGCATCCAGAGTTGACTGGGCTCTTGGAACAGAACTACTTAGAAACACATTTGTGATATACTGACAGCAAAATAAAATCTGAGGGCTTTCCAAGGATACAACAAGTCTTATCTGCTCCCCACATTAATTAGTCATTTAAAAGGCTCAGTCCCAGGAAGAGGATGGAATAAAAAGAAAGGAAGTGGAAAGGTTCAGAGAAAATATTTTACATGAGTCAGAAAAGGCAGATAAAATATGTCTGACAACAGTGCCCTCTCTCCAGTAAGAAGAAAACCTCTGACCTCAAGTCCAGTGCCTCTCTTCCTTGAGAAGAACTTGAGGAACACTGACCACTTACGGACAGTGATTCTTCTCTGCCAAACCCATTTCTTCTGTGAGTCATGCTTCCTCAGATACATTAATATAATTGATTAGGCTATTGTTACTTTAAAGTTCAGAAGTGTTTTGGGTGATTCCATCTTAATTAGAGTGCTTTCCCACATTCCTGATTGTCCTTTACCACTGTGATTGATAAGGCATTTTACCCCTTTAAAGATTTTCTTTTTGTTGTTGTTGCTAATCCTCACTCAAGGATATTTTCCCATTGATTTTTAGAGAGAGTGGAAGAGAGGGAAAGACAGAGAGAGAAACTTCGATGTGAAGAAACACATTGATTGGTAGCATACTGCATGAGCCCTGACCAGGGCCCAGGGAGGGCCAGCCTGCAACCAAGGTATGTGCCCTTGACTGGAACCGAACCCGGGAAACTTTGGTCCACAGGCCAACACTCTATCCACTGAGTCAAACCAGCTAGGGTTCCCTCAAAGATTTTTACATAATACATTGATTTTGTCCATCTGCCCATCCACCACTCATCCATCCATCATTTCATCTCTTTATTCTGTGAATACGTAATATGTACTCAGTTGATGCTGGTGAATATAAAGAGAAATAATACATGGTCCTTGCCTTTAAAGAACCCCAAAATTAAAAAGGGATAAAGGATTCTAGGTGGGAGACTAGTCCTGAACAAGTCCAGGAAGGAAATAAAGATACACCAAGAGTAAACGGAGGTGATAGTAAAGAAAGGACATATATCAGAGAAAGAGAATGTTAAAGAGAAAAAATGGACTGTGATTAGCTATTGGGTGGGCAGTGAGGGAAAAGGAGGAAACCAGTATAAGAAAAATGATTGTTAACTACTATGTATTTATTAGTATCATCATCATTATTATCTAGAGGCTCAGTGCATGCATTTGCACATGGATGGGGTCCCTTGGTGTGGCCTGTGGGGATTGGGCTGAAACCAGCAGTCCAATGCCACCTGCTGCTCCTTCCTGCTGCTCCCACTCATACCAGCCCTGCTGTGCCTGCCATGGGCTCGTGCCCAGTCAGTCCTGATTGAGAGAGGCTCATGCCACCACAGCAGTGCTTGCCAGCCACGGGCACCCATCCTGAAGGGAGTAAGGTAGGGGAGGGGGATGGGATCAGGGCCCTCTGTGTTGGTGAGGGGATGCCCTTGCCAGCCCTGGATCCGGATCCATCTTGCTGATGTTCTCGCTGGTTGTTAGGAACCACTTGGCAGCCACTTTTATATTGTTTCTTCCTTGCAGAGCATTTAGGGAGGGGAAGCTGCCATGGTGCCCAAGGCTGACTTCCAGGAAGCCAATGGTGCTGTCATGCCCGCAGTGCTGATCTGTTGGTGCCTGGCCCATTCTCCAGAGATTGGACCTGTAGGACTACTGAGGGAGTGAATGGTTGCCATAGGGACAGGTTGGTCAGCTGAGCAGCACTCCTGCTGTGGGAGTGCAATGACCACCATTGAGCATCTTCCCCCTGTTAGTCAGTAGTCATTTAGTCGCTTAGGCTTTTATATATACAGACTAGAGGCCCTATGCACAAAATTGGTTCAAGAGTGGGCCTTTCTTCCCCTGGCTTCTGGCACTGGCTTCCCTCTGGCACCTGGAACTTGGGCTTCCCTCAGCAGCCTCTGTTTCGTCCAGAAAGTCATCTGAAAGGCCATCTGGAAGGACATTCAATCTAATTAGCATATTATGCTTTTATTATTATTATAGATAGCTTGCATTTACAAAGCATGTCAGGTACTATCCTAAGCCTTTTGTATGTGTGAATTAATTTAATCCTCAAAACCCAGAATGACTGGCATTGGCATTACATTCATAGTTCAGGTGAGGGAGTGGAGGCACAGAGAGACAAATAACTTGTCCAAAGTGACACAGCTAGTAAATGACAGGAGTGGATGATCTTCAGATGTCTAGTTCAGTGTTTAAGTTGGTGCCTCCCACAAGATAGGAAATGCAGAAGGAAGATACCCAGTATAATTTTATAAATACACAATTTGGGATGCCTGGGACCATCTCAGGGAAGAACTTCAGAAGGGAGCTGTATTTATGGGATGGAGGCCAAAGAGAGCATCTGTGCTGGAAACATCAACTTGGACATCATCAACGTCCATATGTGGTGGTGAAAACCCTAGGCCTGTGTGGAAATTCAAGTACAGGGTCAAGGTCAGGACTTGGGAGAATACCCAAGAATGAGGGGCATTTGGAGCAAGAGGAGCTGGGGAAGGAGTATGAAAATGAATGATTAGAGTAGGATATGAACCAGGAATTAGAAGTGTCATAGAGGGTGAGGGAGTGAAGAGATTCAAAAAGTAGCTAATGTTCCAATGGGTCACATACCACTAAAGGGAGCATATGAATTGGGCCTGAGAATCAACCACTAAATTAGACATTCAGGAGACTTCACAACAAGTGACTTTGGCAAACAGTGTCAGTGGCATGAACTCCAGCTCCCAAAGAACCTAGGCCAGTGGTTCTCAAACTCTGGTGCAGAAGAATCTCTGACAGTTTATTAAAATGCAGATTCCTGATGCTGCCTTCAGAAACTTGGATTCATCATGCTTGGATTGGGGCCCAGAAACCTGAATTTTAATCCTTCACGCAGGTGATTCTGATACAGTTGTTCACAAATTATATTTTGGTAAACACTGCTCAGAAGACAGAAGCATTTTCTTTCCTACTCATCCAGGTTCCAGTTTCCTCCGAAGTGATCCACAACCTCTGTGGGAAATCAACACTGTGAATGATCAACTTACCCTTCCTTCCCTACCCCTCAGGATCCAGTAATATCATCAGGCCCTAATCATATATATTAGTGTTAATCCTCACCTGAGGATGTTTTTTTCCATTGATTTTCAGAGAGAGTGGAGGGAGGGACATTGGAGGAGAGAGAGAGAAACATTGATATGAGAGATACACATTAACTGGTTCCCTCTCACAACCCACATACATGCCCTTGACTGGGAATCAAACCTGAGACCCTTCAATCTGCAAGCCATGCTATAACCAACTGTCTAGGGCACTAATCATATTTTAATGCTACAATTAGAAAAGCATTCATACCTATCACACACACACACACACACACACACACGTGCATGCATATGCACATACACACACCATGCATAGACAGAATAGGAGAAAAAGCCATCTATCTCAGAGATAAAGAAAATAAATATAAATACACATGACTAATCCAGTAAGGGAAAAGGAGACTACAATAAATACAAAAGGAAGCAATATAAAAGTGCATCAAATACCACCAAAGAGAGCATATAAGTGAAGTTCTTAACTATTTAAGAGAAAATATAAATATACTAGAGAACTGGCACACAAAATTTGTGCACAGGAGGAGTCCCTCAGCCTGGCCTGTGCCCTCTCCAATCTGGGACCCCTTGAGAGATATCCGACTGCTGATTTAGGTCCGATCCCAGAGGCAGTCAGACATCCCTCTTGCAATCCAGGATCACTGCCTCTTAAC
>JAAGEH010000032.1:32562927-32606818 GCA_011751065.1 Lasiurus cinereus
AGGCAGTCAGACATCCCTCTTGCAATCCAGGATCACTGCCTCTTAACTGCTCACCTGCCTGCCTGATTGCTCCTAACCATTCTGCCTGCCTGCCTGCCTGATCGCCCCTAACTCCCTCCCCTGCAGGCCTGATCAGGCACATGTAAGTGAGATTCTTAACTATTAAGAGAAAATATAAATACATTGTATTGTCACTAAGGAACAAAGTACAAAGGAACACAGAGGAAGGAATGACAATTCAGTTTGATGGAGTTGGTGAAGGCATCCCTGAGAAGGTGATGTCTGAGATATTCATTAGTAAAAGTTCCATAGGCAGAGAAAAGAGAAACAGCAGTGTCAAAGTAAGAAGGCACAAAGGAGCCTTGTTTCCAAAATAGATAAGAAGGTTAGCAGGGCTGGAATACAGGAAGCAGGTGGAGGGAGGTGGACACAGATGGTATAAAAATAAACAAGATTGGAAAGTTACTTTGGGCTGCCCTTTGAAGGTCTTTGATGCATGCTAAAAGATGTTGGACTTGGAGAGAATCCAAGATGGCGGCATAGGTAAACACCTACACTGCTGCCTCGCACAACAATTTCAAAACTTCAACTAAAAGACAGAACGGACATCATCCAGAACCACAGGAAAGCTGGCTGAGTGGAATTTCTACAGCTAGAAGGAAAGAGAGGGGCTCACGGAGACCCAGAGGAGCTGCAAAAAGCCGAGGTACTGAGACGCGCATGCTGAGAAGAGCGGGTGCCGGAGTGCCTGGCTGGTTTTCTCTGGCGGGAGGGAAACAGAGACTCCCAATGGCATTGAACCCCTTATCTTACGACACTAAACCCCAGATCCAGCGAAACTCATACGGGGGGAGTTTGGACTGTGAAAAGGGAGAGGTGCACGGAAATTTAGGGGAGTTGCAGAAGATCAGGTCTGGTCTCGCACGCAGACGGTGCTGCACGCAGGACAGACTGCTGATTGTGCCGCTGGCTTTCGCGAGTGGGCGGGAGACAGACCCTCCGAACTGTGCCACTTGTGACTCCACTAAGCCCCTGTTTCGGACGAAACCCTGGGGACCTAGACTCGTGTGGTCCTAGTGCTCAGGGGAGCTGGAAAGGCAGCGGTTAGAGGCACTACGGGTGCAGGCACACACAAGGACCGCTCCAGGGATTACCCAGTCACGTGAGACTCAGGGGCCGTGGAGGGCGGGGCCGACTGGAAGGCAAGGCGGTCCCTTAAGCCCTGAGACTCCACCCCTCCCAAGCTCAACAGAGGCTTCTTCGGCTTTGCCTCTGGCATCATAAAGCTGAATCCAACACAGAAGTTTCCCCGGCTTAGTGAAAATGCCAAAACAAGGGAAGGGATCACAAACAAAAGAAATGGAGAAAAAAAAAAACGACTGGATATAGAGTTCAAAACCACGCTTGTAAGGTTTTTCAAGAATATGCTAGAAAAATTCGATAAATTTAGTGAGACCCAAGAGGAGATGAAAAAGGACCAACTAGTGATACAAAAGAGCCAACTAGAGAGGGAAAAGGTCCTACTAAAGATGATAAAGGACCAAATAGAAATTAAACATACACTGACTGAAATAAAAAATATTATACAGAGTCCTAACAGCAGACTAGAGAAAGGCAAGAATCAAGTAAAAAATTTGAAATATAAAGAAGCAGACAACATTCAACTGGAAAAGCAAGAAGAGAAAAGAATCCAAAAATGTGAAGATAATGTAAGGAGACTCTGGGACAGCTTCAAGCGTACCAACATCAGAATTGTGGGGGTGCCAGAAGAAGAGAGAGAGCAAGATACTGAAAACCTGTTTAAAGAAATAATGACTGAAAACTTCCCACATCTGGTAAAAGAAATAGACTTACAAGTCCAGGAAGCACACAGAACCCCAAAGAAAAGGAATCCAAAGAGGACTACACCAAGACACATCATAATTAAAATGCCAAGAGCAAAAGAGAAAGAGAGAATATTAAAAGCAGCAAGAGAAAATCAGTTTATTACCTACAAGGGAGCACCCATACGACTGTCAGCTGATTTCTCAACAGAAACGATGCAGGCCAGACGGGAGTGGCAAGAAATATTCAACGTGATGAATAGCAAGAACCTACAACCAAGAAAAATCTATCCAGCAAAGCTAACATTCAGAATTGAAGGGCAGATAAAGAGCTTCACAGAGAAGAAAAAGCTAAAGAAGTTCATCAACTCCAAACCAATATTATATGAAATGCTGAAAGGTACTCTTTTAGAAGAGGAAGAAGAAAAAGGTAAAAGCCAAAAAATTATGAACAACAAATACATATCTATCAACAAGTGAATCTAAAAATTAAGTGAATTAAAAATTTGATCAACAGAATAAACTGGTGAATATAATAGAATCAGGAGCACAGAAAGGGAGTGGACTGATAATTCTCAGGGGGGAAGGGGTGAGGGGTGTACAGGGAGAGACTGGACAAAAATCATACACCTATGGATGAGATCAATGGGAGGGAGCTAAGGGCAGAGGGAGGGGTGGGAGCTGGGTGGAGGGGTGCTATGGAGGGGAAAAAAGAGAAACAAATGTAATAATCTGAATAATAAAGATTTAATTAAAAAAAAAAGATGTTGGACTTGATCCTTTGGAAGTGGAGAGTCCACGTGGATTTTAAGTGGGGACTGCATCTTTTGTGTTAGGAAGCCAAGGATATGACAGTGGGGAAGCTGGCAGATCTCTTCCCCTCAGTCTGCTAAGCATCCTGTAGACAGGAAATCTCTAGTAGAGAGAGACCCTGAGTGCACATGTTATTTGCAGATGCAGCTTTTGAATTTGTTTCTTCTAAGCTGTGGAACTTGAACACTATGGTTTGGGAAATAAACCATGGGGAGAAATAACACTCAAATGAAATGAAGAAGTATAACATTTTCATCTCTAAACATGGATTTAAAATAATCACAAAAAAACAAAGTTTTGTTTTTGCATGGTGAACTGGGGGAGAAGAATAAAAAAAAAATGACCAAAGAATAACAAAATAGAAAAAGCAGTACTAGCGGAAAGAATATAAAAACAGGAAGTCCACAGGCAGCAGTTCCTCCTGAGCTCGATGGCCAAGGCCCCAGAGGCCAATTCTCTGCAGGGTGGTGAAGGGAAAGCTGAGGTACAGCTTTGTGCACTAGAACAGGGGGCCAATGCTAGGAACTTCAGAAACCATTTCTATATGGGATGGAGGTAAGGTGGTCTCTTGGCTCCCTAACTGGGCTGAGGTGAAGTAGGAGGCAACAGCTAAATTATGAGTCCTGTGTCTGGGTCTATGTGACTCTGGCCTAAGGCCTCTATCTCTGCAGCCTGTTTCCTCATCTGGAATGTAGTGTGGTTGGCCAGACCTCTGTGCATGCAAAGCCAAGGGACACATCAAAATCCAGCTGTACACTCTGCATGAGTGGTTACCAGGAGAAAGAGTGCTTTATTTTTCTAACTTTCACCAGAACATTATTCTGCTAGCCAGACCCAGAGCCCACAGGGCCATGAGCACTTAGAGGGGTGCCTTTTTCCCATCCATATATAGGAGTTCCCTGGCCTTAAAAGGGGTGGGCATGGAGGTGCATAGACTAAGCTGGAATTATGGGCTGAGGCCACTCCATGGAGACTCTTGGATGCCATGTGAAGGAACTTGGACTTGATCTTGAAAGAAATGGAAAGTCAGATAGGCTTGAGCCCACTTGACTCCTCGCATGCTCTTTCCCTGGCCTTGCTCAATGGAGAGCCTCTGCTGCCACTGTCACCCACAGCAGCTGTCTATACCATCCTGGGCATGAGTGCTGGATTTTAGCATGACCTTTTTGATGCCAACTCTGATAGGAGGCATTGAAATAGCTCTAATACCTGTGTCCAAAGTGACATGGACCCACTGAGGCAGGCCCCATAGCTGCCCAGAGGGCCAGGTACATTCAGAAGTATGAGGAAGTAAATGCCCATGGGTTGAATTTTGACCAGCTTCACTTCCCCTTTCTTTCACTCTCACTGTCCTGGGATAAACTCCCCTCCCCAAACAGCTCTGCCTCTTATTTTTTAGGGAAACTGGGCTAAGACAAAGGGTCCTCAGTAATAACTGACTCTGGCCATCCTTCTGTTGCTCCTAAGTGTGTTGGGACAAATTCATACTTGTCTGAGACATTTGGGCAGTAAAATCAAGAGACCATGGAGTCGAACAGACAAGGGCTCAAATCCTGGCTCATTGCTCACTAGCTATGTAGACTTGGGCAATGATTTAAATTCCCTCAGTCTTGGTTTCTACTGTGAGATGGAGATAATAAAGCTTACTTCATGGAGTTGGTAATGGTTAAATGAAATGAGGTGATGTTTGTATAATAGCAGATTTCTGGACACGTAGGATGAACTCAGACAATGCTGTTTTGTTCTAATGATAGGAAAAATGAAGAGTAGGCACCGAAAAGGCCTTGGAGTCAGCACCTTTTAGCAACTACAGAGAAAGACATCTGTGGCCTGTGGGAGGGGCCAGTCTAGAAAATACTCCAGATTAGATTCTGAGTGTGGAAGGGGACATGAACATTAATTCAGCCCCCTATTCCTTGCCCCAGTCACTCATTTTAGCTATAGGCCACACATGTCCACTCAGACATCCAATCAGATCTCAACCCAGAAACAGTCCACCCCTCACCCATAAGTGCTGTTTCCACTGCTGCTCCTGTCCCCATTTCATTCTCAGAAAGAGCAGGCTTCTTGCCTGGCTCATTTCCACTTTGGCATTAGTCTTGGAGACTGAAGGTGACATTTGGCAAGGGGTGAGACCCAGTGCAACCTAGGACAGAGACTGTCACTACCTACAGGCTCAGCAGCCTGCAGAAGACTATGATGCCAACTCGGATGTCAGTGATTCAACCTCAAGGTCACTATTACATTGGCACAGCAGGCTGCTACTGGGTCCTGGGTTTACTTTTACTGCTCTACTTCTGAGTGTTTAGTAGATCCACTGGTGGGGCAAACAAGGAGGGGCTTCTACCTGTTCCTCATCCCCTGGGTCTCTACACCTGTCCTATATCTGAAGCTGAGCTCTTAGGTCTGAGGCAACTGAGGTAGACTTAAAAAATATGCTACTATAGATTTCATAGAGGTATAAGAAAAGTTTGGTTTTGTTCTGTTTCATTGTTGATGATGAGGGAGTTCAGAAGGAGCTAAAGAGAAAGCAAAGGTCCACAGGAGACCCGGGAGGGGTTGAAAGCTGTGGCATCCAAGACACAGGAGAAGATTATAGTCTCTCTATGGATGGGACACCTTCATTCTCTAACTTTGGCAAGAAGATGTGAGGGCAGCAGACATAAGTTTGTCGGATGGAAACTGGAAGTTGAGGGATTTCATGTCAGGGTGTTTCATGTTCTCTGGGAACTAGAAGGGCACAGCCATCTGCTGAGAGGGGAACTGAAGTAAGGATGGAATTAGAGAATAGTAGTGAAGATCCAGAATAGCCACCATGGGGAAGAAACAAGATGCTCTCTAGAGATGTGGCAAAGGATGGCTCAGAGGCACTGAAGATTGTAAATTTGTGATTTTCTCTTTAGCAGCATCCAGCTGTGCAAATCAAGGGTCCAAGAGAGCAGAGGTGGTGTTAGCCCTGAGTCACTACCTATGAATGGGACTAAAGGACATCATTATGGGAAGCATCTTGCCCAATGCCTGGAGTCTAAATAGTTTTAAGCCCAGATCTTCCCTTGTCCCTCACCTGAAAGCAGTCAAAAGATAAGTGGCTCAGAGATATTTTAGTTATCATCAGACTCTCCTATCCCCACCATGTGTGCCCTCTCCTCCTCACCCCTAGAGTCAAGTGACTGGTCTTAGGGACAACTCAGGTACTCTGCCTCTCTGGCAATGATTGATCTCTCTATGCTTAGGGTCCCAGAGGCAGCACACAGCCAAGACAAGATGGAACCCCTGATTCCCTGGGGTACACAGGATCTTTAAACTCTGGGGCCATAGGCCTAGATCTCTCTCCATCAATCAAAAACTGCTCATGAGATGTCACCCTGCCTTTTTTCCCATGACCCAACATATGAACAAAAAATTCCATCCACCTTTCCTGGTGCCAAGGCCAACTTTATTAAAAGGGGTTGTTCTCAGAGGTTTTATTATAACTCTGTGTTTCCACAGATTAGATGTTTCCCCAAACTCCCCATTGTGGATGGGAAGAGCTAAAGACTAGTGTGATTTAGAAGTATGTTTCCCGAAGAGGATTTATTGGCAGAGCAATCAAATTGGTGGCATTTATTGTCCTCATATATAAAATAGTTTAGTGGTAAGCCCTGGCCTTCCTTCCTGAGATGCCATGAGCACAGAAATGTCAACCAAATGGCTTGGACTTCCCAGAGAGGGATAAGCCAAATGTCTGTCTTTAAAAAACCAACCAAACAAACAAACAAACAAAAAAACACTTTCAATTTTGTTGACCTCCTTATATAAAACAATAAAGGACCAAAAACTGATGACAATGACAACAACAACAACAACAACAACACATGTATTCTACATCTTTTATCGCCAGGTTCAACTATTCATCCCTTTTCATTTTGGCAGTTAAGATTTTGTTTTACAGTGATACTTGGTGTGTTGCCATCTCATGGTGGAAGAGGGTAACTGCCTATTAAGTTCTGGGATTGTATTCATTATTTCAATAAGTACTGTATTTGTTGAGGGTCCACTTTGCAATAGGCACTGTATAGAAATTGCAGTTATCTGTTTACATTAAAATAAGACTCTGCCTATGTGGTAGGAATATGCTCCAGGGATTGGAGGTAACTGCCATTCCAGACAGTGCAAAGCGCCTGCATCATAGGAATCCAATAGCCTTACCTTCTCCCCACTCCTCTCTTTGAAATTTCATCTAGAATCTTGTATGCTGGAGGAGCCTGATGGAATAAGGATGCCTGGGGCTGCAGAATTCATTTCAGGTGCAGCAAAGTGTGACCTCTTCCAACTGTAGTAATTTCCCATCCTTACACCTCAGCCCTGGTTGCACATTAGCATCACCGAGAGGTTTTTAGAAACAGTGAAATCCAGTTCTCACTCCCCAGAGATTCTGATTTCATAGTTCAGGGGTAAAGTGTTGGTATTTTTAAAGTTCTCCAGGTGATTCTGGTAGGATTGAAAAATCCTGTACAAATTGATAAGCATGGGTCAGACATCACCCTTTTAATTGCTATTATATCTGGAAGAACGACTTCTTCACATACACTTCTCCCACTCCTCACACTCAGACAAAAATTGGAAAGCAGTATGACCTCATCATCTAAGAATTTAATCTGTCTATCACATTACAAGGAATATTTTCCAAGTTTCCAGTGGTCTTTGAGAAGCTCACAGGTTCCTTTTCTGGTTTTTGTCCAGATTAAGGGAACAGAGTCTGAAAGTAGAATGGGTGGGAAAAGAGCTGAGCAAAGGAACATGTTCTGGTCAGAATGTAAAGTACAACTCCAAGGAGCAGCCTTGCAAAGTATGGGAAGTTAGGGAGAAGAGAGGTTGTTTTGTTTTCTTCTTAAGGGAATGAAGTTAGTCTATACTATCTCTGGGAATTAAAGTTTGTCACTGAGAGGCATGTTTGTGCACGTACCAACTCTTAGTCCATGGATACTTGGAAAAATAAAGAAGTCAAAATCTGAGATCCCCACATCCTCACAGCTTATCTGGCTCTGACAGACTTGGAGAACTCAGGTACATCTTGAACCATTTGCTGAGACATTTTGGATGAAATAATTAAGACTTGACTCAATGAACCTCTGGGAAGTTGGGAGGGGAGTGAGAGATTCTCCTGTGACAGACCAGTCCTCATAGGCAGATGCTGTCCCAGCGCAGGGAAATTTGAAGAGGGAGGCTGCCTCTCCCAAAGGAAGCAGACATAAGGTCAAGGGTACAAGATTCTGGAGAGCATCCACTTAAAGAGATTCTTCTTATGAAATATTTAATTTTGTTGGATGTTTTTCCACATCTTGGATGTTTTTCCAAGAAAAATGATACCTGGCTGCCATTAAAATTTTTCTCTCTGATATGGTATAACGTTATTTTTTCAACCTTTAGTAAAGTCTGATACATTTATTTGCATTTGATTGATAATTTTGTGGGGGAGAGAAGGAACACATTTGCCTGCCTTCCCTGCATGTAGGCTATGACTCAGGAAGCAGCAGGATGCTGGTGTGGCCTGCCCATTGTTGATGGGATCATGGCCAAGCAGAGCCCAGAGACACCAGGTGAACCAAACTCACAGGGAAAGAAGCCAGGAAAACTCAGACCTGAGGGGAGGGTGACAATCCTTACTTCTTTCACAAATATAGAGGGGGGGTGACCCTTGAGAAGGAAGGAAAGCTGTCATTTGGATTCCACCGTATATTTTTTCATTACTGAGATGAAGGGAAAGAGAAAAGCAGGCGACTGAGAGGGATGAGCTAGAGATGTAATTTTTACTTAATTAGTTTGGGGTAGCAGCGGGATAGTCAAGCAAAAACTTCCCAGAGGTATGAGGACATGTATGGTAAAGACAAGGTGCAAAATTTAAGTTAAGAGGTAACAATTGGAGAATCTAAGTACTATGAAAAATTTCCAGATATAACAGGTTTTGGAAACATAGACAAGTTTTAACCCTTCTATTTCACATGAGGAAACTGGGACCCTGAGAGAGGCCAGGGTCACTGACAAACCCAAGCTACAGAGCTAATTGACCTGAGATACTTGGCTTAACTCTACCTCTGCTGACTCCCAGTATAGGGCTTGTTTTTGTTTTTTTCTTTTCCCAGGGGTCATCTTACACCTAGTAATTTAAACATACACTGTGGTGAGCACATGAAGGCAATATGTGGGATGTTTTAGGGAACTCACCAACTCATACTCTTTCATTAGGCTTTATGGTGCTGATTGAAGATAAATTTTATTTTCCATTTTCTAGAAATATATTTGTGTTGTTTTATTTTTTTGTAGAGTAATTACCAATGTTAGTGTAGTCAGGAAGTTAGATATCTAAGCCAGTATTCTCCGTTTTGTTTTCAGTGTACTCAGACTTTAAGACTGCATGGGTCAAGTGTATCAAATTGTTTCAATTTAAAAGGGAACTCGAAATTGAGTCACAGAGTTTGGCTGCAGTCTCCATGCTAAGTGATTCCAGAGGGCAGACCTAACCTGTTTGTTGAGGAGACATTTGCCCATGACCACGATTCTTAAGAGAAGAGACAAAACAGGAAAGAGGCACAGAAACAAACGAACCACCTTTTGAATGGAATTGACTACCCTGGGACAGACAAGGAAAAGGAAATCAATCTCTCTCTCTCTCTCTCTCTCTCTCTCTCGCTCTTTCTCTCTCTCTCTCTCCATCTCTTTCTCTCTCTTGCTTCTTACAAAATTAATGTCCATATAGCAATTCTGTCAACTTGGACTTGAAAGTTTGGGTTGGGATTTTTGCTGCTAATCAGAGGGTCCAGCAATAGAGGCCTATATTGTCACTCACGTATCATCTTTTTTCTACATTAAATGAGAAGCCACCTCAAGTGGTGACTCACAGGCTTCTCCACAGCCTTGACAACCCTTGTTTTCTAAGGTTTGGCCCTTCCCATGATGCTCTGTTCTCCCTGATGCTGCCCCTTTGTAATCAGTTCCTGTCCTGAAAGCCTGGAAACCACGGATCTGACCCTATAGTTTTGCCTTTTCCAGACTGTCACAGGAAGTGAATCACTCAGTAGCTAATCTTTTGAGACTGGCTTCTTTCACACAACATACTGTATTTGAGAGTTATCCAGTTGTTCTGTGCAGCAATAACCTATTCTTTTGATTGCTGAGTAGTATTCCATTGTATCAACATACCACAGTTGTTGTTTTTTAATCCATTTACTCATTGAAGAATATTTGAATAATTTCTAGTTTGGGGAAATTATGAATAATGCTGCTATTAAACATTAGTGTATAGGTGTGAACATAAGTTCTTACTTCTCACTAATAAATACCAACAGATGAGATGGCTAGATAAAATGGTATTGATATGTTTAACTTTGTAAGAAAATATCAGACTACTAGAGGCCTAGTGCACGAAATTCATGCACAGGGGAGTGGGTGTATCCCTCAGCCCAGCCTGCACCCTATCCAATCTGGGATCCTATTGAGAGATTTCCAACTGCCCGGGATTGGGCCTAAATGGGCAGTTGGAGATCCCTCTCACAATCCAGGACTGCTGGATCCCAACAACTCGCCTGCCTGCCTGCCTGATTGCCCCTAACCGCTTCTACCTGCCAACCTGATCATCCCCTAACCACTCCCTTGCCAGCCTGATCAATGCCTAATTGCTCCCCTGCTGGCCCTATTGTGCCTAACTGTCCTCCCCTGAAGGCCTGGTCACCCCCAACTGCCCTCCTCTGTTGGCCTGGTCCCCCCACAACTGCCTTCCCCAGTAGGCCTGATTGTATCCAATTGCCCTCCCCTGAAGGCCTGGTCCTCACCCCCCCAGTTACCCTCCCCTGAAGCCCAGACACCCCTAACTGTTCTCCCCTGCTGGCCTGGTTCCACCCAACTGTCCTCCCCTGCAGGCCTGATTGCCCCAATCACACTCCCCTGCCAGCTATCTTGTGGTGGCCATCTTGTGTTCACATGGGGGCAGCCATCTTTGACCACATGGAGGCAGACATCTTATGTGTTAGAGTGATGGTCAATTTACATATTACTCTTTTATTATATAGGATTCTCCAGAGTGTCTGTCCTATACCATATTGTATTCCCAGCAGTCATGTGCAAGAGTTCCAATTGCTCCATACCCTTGTCAGCATTCATATTATCAGAATTTTTATATTAGCCATTCTAATAGGTATGTAATGATATCTTGTTCTAACTATTAATTTGCATTTCCCTAAGGACTAATGTTGTGAACAGTTGTTCATATGTTTACTTGCCATCTGTTTATCTTCTTTTGGAGGTTGTGTTCAAGTCTTTTGCACATTTTTATTTTTAAAATATATTTTTATTGATTTCAGAGAGAAAGAAAGAAGAGAAATAGAAACATCAATGAAATAGCTGGATGATGGTGGCTGGCAGGATGAAGGTGAGGAAGAGGAAGTGAGTGAAGGACAAAAAGAGAGTGTGTGGGTGGGTGTGGTGGGTGTGTGATTGAGAGAGGGACAGTTGAATCTTGCAGGAGCAGTGGGGGCTGGCAGTCCAGGCTCTCTTGGACGGGGAAAGGCCATTAGGCATTCACCCCTCGGACTATGGAATTCAGGCACGGAGCCCACGCCATCTTGAAGGGAAACAGGGCCTTTCTTTGGGAGCTCACCAACACCGCCAGCTAGACAGGCATTGGAGTGGCCCTGCGACCCAACAGCCACTCCAGCCAGAGTCCCGCAGACCCGTGGACCCTGCATTCCTGTGGACCCTGCATTCCTGTGGACCCTGGGACCTCTGCCTCCAAAGCAGTGAGTGCAACCTCCCCCTCCCCAGTGACATCAGCACGGCTGCAGCAGTGGCCACACAGGGGTCCCCGCTTGGATCTCGCCAGTCACCAAGCACACCGTGTGCAGCGTGCCTTTGCACCAGTTTCTGGACAACCTAGTCCCCGTGTTTGTGCATCAGGGTCGCCCCGTCTGTGGTGTCAGCTGCGGTTCCACACTAGTCCCTGCCTGCAGAACTCCTGGGTCAAGGCGTTTCTACGCACATCTGCAGCGGGCCTTCACGCCAGTTTGCAGACACCCAAGTACCTGCCTTTAAGCATAGGGTCGCCTCATCTGTGGCGCCCTAGGCCTGTGTTTGTGTGTTCTGGTCGCCCCATCTGTGGCGTGCCCTCCTATCTTGTTTGTGGAGCTCCCTAGTCACCGGTGTTTGCAATGCGCTCTCGAGGCCACCACCCAAGGTGGGTTTTCAGCAGCACGTTTCTGGTGGTCCACCCCCTAAACAGTGCCTGGGAGCCACTGGGAGCCCCCGCTGGTGTGATTTTTTAACTCTGGATACCACAGCCGTGCCTCTCCAGGGTGTAGGCCCCTGAAACACATCACCCCGACAAACGGGTCCTTGGTGCCCCTGTGTATCTCTGCTGGGCATGTGTGATCTCAATTAAGGGTGAAAAACAGCAAAAATAGGGACACTCCTTTCCACAGCAGCCCACTTCTAGACACCAGAGTTGTGCTGCTCAAGCTCACAGATCTACATCAAGTGAACCCAAATAGCTCAAGTAGGAAACTACAATAGATTAACAAACACAGGAGAACTGAGAGAATACACCAGTTGCACCACCCCCCCCAAAAAAAAAACAAAAACAAAAACAAAAAAAACTTGGGTAGTAAAACAATTGGATCTACAATTAAAACATTACAAGAAAACATGGGAAGACATAAAAGCAATCCCCAAAGGAAAGAAAAAGAGGAATCACCAGAAAGGGAGTTAGATGAAATTAAAGTGAGCAGCCATTCAGAGAAAGAGTTCAGAGTAATGGTTTTAAGGATGTTTAAACAGATGGAAGACAAATACACACAACTCAACGACAATATCACACAACTCAATGAGAACTATAAGGAGCTAAATGAGAATGTCACCAACATGAAATGAAACCAAAAGGAGATGAAGAACAACATAGCTGCAATAAGGTACACAATGGAAATCATGAACAGTAGACTAGAAGAGGCTGAGGACTGCATCAGCGAATTAGAAGACAAGGTAGGAAAAAACACACAAACACAGCAACAACTGGAAAAAAGACTTAAAAAACAAGAAGAGAGCCTAAGGGAGCTTTGGGACAACACAAAATGAAACAACATAGACTTAATTGGGATACCAGAAGGAGTGGAAGAAAAGCAAGGAATAAAAAACCTATTTGAAGAAATAATGACACTGAGTCCCAAACAAGCTGAACCCCAAAAAAAAAACCGACACCAAGACACATCTTAATTAAATTGGCAAAAACTAATGACAAAGTAAGAATCTTAAAGGCTGCCAGAGAGAGACAGAAAGTTACCTACAAGGGATCTCCTATTAGAATAGCAACTGATTTCTTAACAGAAACACACCAGGCCAGAAAGGAATGGAATGAAATATATAAAGTGATGAAAACAAGGGTCTGAACCCAAGAATACTATACCCAGCAAGGCTATCATTCAAAATTTAAGGTGGAATCAGGAGCTTTACAGACAAGAAAGGGCTAAGAGAGTTTATTGCTACCAAGCCAATAATGCAATAAATGCTAAAGGCACTGCTGTAAAAAGAAGAAAGAGAAAGGCAAAAACACACACACACACACACACACACACACACACAAAACAACAACCACAAACACAGGAAAAATATGACAACATGAACTTGTCAATAATATCGCTAAATGTAAATGGTTTAAATGCACCAATCAAAAGACATAGGGTAGCTGAATGATTAAGAAAACAGGACCCGTACATTTGCTGTTTACAAGAGACCCACCTCAGAGAAAAGGATTCACACAGACTGAGAGTGAAGGGATGGAAAAACATTTTTCAGGCAAATAGAAATGAGAGAAAAGCTGGAGTAGCGATACTTATATCTGATAAAAAGACCTCAAAGTAAAGGCTATGACAAGAGATAAGGAAAGCCACTACATAATACTAAAAGGAGCAATTCATCAAGAAGATATAACTCTGGTAAACATATACACACCTAAATACATAATACAGGAGCCCCTAAATACATAAAAAAAAAAACTTCTGGAGGATATCAAGGGAGAGATCAAGAACAATACAATCATGGTAGGGGATTTTAATACACCACTGACATCTCTGGACAAATCCTCTAGACAAAAAAATCAGCAAAGAAACAACAATTCTAAATAACTCACTAGATCAGATGGACCTAATTGATATCTTCAGAGCATTTCATCCCAAAGCTACAGAATACATATTCTTCTCAAGTGCACATGGTACATTCTAAAAAATAGATCACATATTGGGTCATAAGCAAAGTCTCCCCAAATTCAAAAAGATTGAAGTCATATCAAGCATTTTCTCAGACCACAATGGCATAAGATTAGAAATAAACTACAATAAAAACATTCCAAAAAATTCAAACACTTGGAAGCTGAATAACATGTTACAAAACAATAATTGGGTTATAAATTATATAAAAGAAAAAATTAAAAAATTTCTGGAGACTAATGACAATACAAACACAACAACACAAATGCTATGGGACACAATGAAAGCAATGCTGAGAGGGAAGTTTATAGCTCTACAGGCCTACCTAAAAAAACAGGAAAAAATGGTAATGAATCACCTAACTGAGTAACTCAAAGAATTAGAAAGAGAGCAAGAAGAAAAGCCCACTGTGAGCAGAAGGAAGGAAATAATAATCAGAGCAGAAATGAATGACATAGAGACAAAAAAAATGATTAAAAAAATCAACAAAACAAAGAGCTGGTTCTTCAAAAGAATAGACAAGATTGATGAACCTCTAGCAAGGCTCACCAAGAAGCAAAGAGAGAGGACCCAAATAAACAAAATCAGAAATGAGAGAGGGTAAATAACTACAGACCCCACAGAAATACAAAGGATTGTTAAAAAATATTATGAACAACTCTATTCTAACAAATTTTACAACCTAGAGGAAATGGACAGATTCCTAGAAAAACACACACAGGAAGATTCTAGAAATCTCAAAACACTGATAACTAAGGAAGAAATTGAAGCAGTCATCCTAAAGCTTCCAGCAAACAAAAGCCCAAGTCCAGACGGCTTCACAAGGAAATTTTACCAAACATTCATAGAAGAAGTAAAACCCATTTTCTCAGACTATTCCAGAAAATTCAAGAGAAAGGAACACTTCCAAACTCCTTCTATGAAGCCAGCATCACCCTAATACCAAAACCCAATAAAGATAACACATGAAAGAGAATTACAGACCAATATCCCTCAAGAACATAGATGCCAAAATCCTCAACAAAACACTAGCAACTCAAATCCAGCAGTACATCAGAAAGATCATACACCATGACCAAGTAGGATTTATCCCAGGAATGGAAGGATGGTACAATATCCACAAATCAATAAATGTGATACATCACATAAACAAATTGAGAGATAAAAATCACATAGTCATATCAATTGATGCAGAAAAAAAGCATTTGACAAAATCCAACACCCTTTCTTAATAAAAACTCTCAGCAAGGTAGGAATAGAAGGATTATACCTCAACATAATAAAAGCCATATATGACAAACCCACAACCAACATCCTACTCAATGTGAAAAACTAAATCCATTCCCCCTAAAAACAGGAACAAGACAGGGATGCCCACTCTCACCACTTGTATTTAACATAGTGCTGGAAGTACTAGCCATTGCTATCAGACAAGGCATCCAGATAGGAAAAGAAGAAGTAAAACTGTCCTTATTTGCAGATGACATGATACTGTGAATAGAAAACACTAAACACTCCATCAAAAAATTATTAGACTTAATAAATGAATTCAGCAATGTAGCAGGATACAAAATTAACACCAAGAAATCTTTGGCATTTCTATATACCAATAATGAACTTACAAAAAGAGAGACTAAAACAGCAATCCCATTTACTATTGCACCAAAAAATTAAGATACCTAGGAATAAACTTAACTAAGGAGGTAAAAGACCTATATGCAGAAAACTACACAACTCAAAAAAAGAGATAGAGGAAGATATAAACAGATGGAGGAACATACCATGTTCATGGATTGGGAGAATCAATATCATCAAAATGTCCATTCTACCCAAAGCAATTTATAAATTCAACGCAATCCCCATGAAAATACCAAAGGCATACTTCACAGATCTAGAAAGAACTTTCCAAAAATTCATCTGGAATAAAAAAAGATCCCGAACAACTGCAGCAATCCTTAGAAGGAAGAACAAAGTAGGTGAGATCTCAATGCCAGATTACAAGCTGTGTTACAAAGCCACTGTTCTCAAAACTGCCTGGTACTGGTGCAAGAACAGACACATAGATCAATGGAATAGGATAGAGAACACAGAAATTGACCCAAACCACTATGCTCAATTAATATTTGACAAAGGAGGCACGGACATACAATGGAGTCAAGACAGTCTCTTCAACAAATGGTGTTGGGAAAATTGGACAGAAACATGCAAAAAAAATGAAACTAGACCACCAATTTACACCATACACAAAAATAAACTCAAAATGGATAAAGGACTTAAACATAAGATGGGAAATCATAGAGGAATTCACAGGCAGCAAAATCTCAGACATATGCGAAGGAACTTCTTCACCGACACAACTCCTCGGGCAATGGAAACTAAAGAAAAAATAAACAAATGGGACTACTTCAAAATAAAAAGCTTTTGCACAGCAAAGGAAACCATCAACAAAACCACAAGAAAGCCCCTGCATGGGAGAATTTATTTGCCAATGATATCAATGCTAAGGGTTTAATCTCCAACATTTACAGAGAACTCATACAATTTCAGAAAAAGAAGATAAACAACCCAATAAAAAAATGGGCAACTGATCTAACTAGGCACTTCTCAAAAGAAGACAAAAGGAAGGCCAAGAGACATATGGAAACCTGCTCAAAGTCACTAATCATCAGAGAGATGCAAATCAAAACAACTTTGTGGTACTATCTCACACCTGTCAGAATGGCTATCATCAACAAATCAACTAACGACAAGTGTTGGCGAGGATGCAGAGAAAAAGGAACCTTTGTTCACTGCTGGTGGGAATGCAGACTGGTACAGCCACTGTGGAGAACAGTATGGAGTCTTTTAAAAAAACTAAAAATGGAACTTCCATTGGACCCAGTGATCCCACTACTAGGAATATACCCCAAGAAACTAGAAACTCCAGTCAGAAAGGATATATGCACCCCTATGTTCATAGCAGCACAATTCACCATAGCTAAGATGTGGAAACAGCCTAAGTACCCATCAGCAGATGATTGGATTAAAAAACAGTGGTACATCTACACAATGGAATACTATGCTGCGGTAAAAAAGAAGGAGTTCATACCATTTGCAACAACATGGATGGAGATGGAGAGCATTATGCTTAGTGAAATAAGCCAGGCAGAAAAAGACAAATATCATATGATCTCATTCATCTGTGGAATATAATGAATGACATAGACTAATAATCAAGATCAGATCTAGAGAATGAGAAACATTGATCAAAGCATCAAACCTCTGGGAAAGTGGGGGTTGGTGAGAATAAGGGGGGAGAGATCAACAGAGGGACCTTTGTACATGCCTATGAGCATAATCATTGGGCACAGACAATGGGGAAGGTGTGGCAGGAGAGGGAATCCATACAATGGTCTCCATAACCTTAAGAGAAATTACTTCATGAGACAAAGATTTTTAAATGAAACTCTGTAAAATGAAAATCATTTTGGAAGGAAATAAAGAGAAATTTCCTTTAAACGTCATAAGGATCATAATTGAAAGTCAATACATTTGGCCTCTTGAGCTAAGGTAAGTAATCTGTGTTTTTCCCTCCCTGAAATAGTTTATATAAAGTTACAAAAAGAAATTGTCAGCCTGTTTGAAATTAAATTGCCATAGCCTAGAGCAAAGAATATCCTTACATGATATTATCCTATAATATCATTCAAATTTTGATATTTCACAACAGTATATTGTACAACTACCCCAAACAAACATACAAACTAATTCTTTGAATGTTTAGCAGCAATTTAAAAAGAGGACATAAAAGGATTTAATTCCTTTCAGAAGGAATTGAGGCACTGGGAAGGCACTTGAGCATTCTATACTGGCCCTCTTTCCTCTTTTGCCAAGAGGGACCCTCTTCTCACAACCCAATGGCCCTCATCTGTAGCCTGAGCTCTCTATTCATGCTGAGGTTGAAGCCTCGAGGTGGCTGGTATAATGGATCTGTGTCTTGCCTAATGGTGTGAGCTGGGCCCTCCCTGGAGAAGGAACCTGAATTCCCTGAGATAAGTGAACAGTGCCAGGGTCCCCACCAGCAGGCGAGGGGATCCCCAAGGCAGGTGCTGGGCGTGGAGGCCACGGGGGCATAGGCTACCATGGAGACAGAAATGAACCTCATAGCACCCTGCTTGGTCCCTGAGGATGACTGGTTAGCCAGAGACGGGTAAGATTCCTCAGGGAAGGAACAACTTAAGACAGGCACAGTCACAGAGGGGCCATCAGGAGAGAACTTGGGGATCAACAGAGGTGGTGCACAGATCCTCAGCCCCCCACCAACCTTGCTGGACTTCATTCCTTCTGAGGGTGATTTCCTGCCCCCATGGCTACCTTGCTTCCCATGCTCAGCACAGATCGGGACCCAGGTAATAGAGAGAGATGTGGCCCAGCTCAGATCAGGACCCAGATAACAGACAGAAACATGCCAACAGCAGCTGCCCTATATCTAAATTGAGCCTAACACTAAGAATGCTTAGTGCCAACTCAATGCAAATAAACCTTCCCACTAATATATACAGGGTAATCTAAGATTGTTGGTAGAGTATTAAATTTAACATAAAAGAGTTATCAAGCTTTCAGATTAATTTAAATTGGTGAACTGAAATAAGCCAACACCCAAGAAAATTTAAGTGTACTGGACAAAAAGCTGTTTCTAAAGTATTAATTAAAATTTCTATTGATAGATCATCTCATGGTAAAATTGCTTAATATGTAATGATCAGAAAACAGGCATATTTGTGTGCAAAATTTAAAATTATCAAGATTGCATTAAAAAATTTTACCAAATTCTCCATTAATCAAAAAAAGGGGGGGAGTAGGATAATAGCATGTGAGGAAAACTATCTGGTAAGTAAATTACATTTAGAAAATTTTCACTTTAGAAAGTTAATTTCCATTTGTAATGCTAATAGCAAGACACCCATAAAAAACACACATGGTGTGAAAACAAGCCAAAGGAAAAGCAGGTAGGCAAAAATAAAAAGGACCCCAAGTCAATTTTATAGAAAAGATTCGTTTATTAACTCTTGGTCGAGAATATGTTTATATACTTTCAGAAAACAACTCCAAGACCAGTGGACTTGGACTCCTGCAACAGAGAGGAACTGACAGGTGTGAGCCAAACACGAAGGCAAGAGGAGAAACAGTCCGCAGATGGAAGATGTTGACAATACCTTGCCTTGCAAGCAGTCAGCAGCAGTGTATCGCTACAGGATGCATAGGACCAAACCAGAGAGAGTTGGACCTGCATTGTCTCCATTTGTCCAGTATCCAGATACCATTGATTACATGTACACATAAGGAACTGTCTGACATTGAAACTGGGACTCAAAGTTATTGGACATTGAAATTGGGACTCATTTTTCTTTTGCTCTGATGGGTTTATTTCTAGCCTACAGGGGCAAGATGTTTTTAAAGACAAGAATCAAGGGGTAGAGGGTGGGAAGCAGACGCAAAGGCAAAGAAGCAATGAACAGACTGTCATGCTACAGTGGGAAGGCAGGGGAAGTTGGGGAGGAGGGGCCTATAGGAGATCAACGGAAGGACTTGTATGCATGTATGTGTAGGCATAGCCAGTGGATTCAGGGCAATAGGGGAAGGCGGGGGTGTAGGGGGGAGGGACAGATGAGGGCATGTACTGGGGGGTAGGGAGGGCAATATGGGGGAAATAAATAAATAAATGAATAAATAAATAAATAAAAGAAACATCAATGAAGAGAGAGAATCATTGATCAGCTGCCTCCTGCATGGCCCCTACTGGGATGGAGCTCAGAACCTGGGCATGTGCCCTGACGGGGAATTGAACCATGATCTTCTGGTTCATAGTATGATGTTCAACCACTGAACCACATCGGCCAGCCTTTTACCCATTTTTAAAAATTAGGTTGGTTGCTTTCTTATTGTTGAGGTATGAGTTTTTCAAAATATATTCTGGATACAAGTCCTTTATTGGATATGTGATTTGCAAATACTCTCTTCCAGTCTATGACTTATCTTTTCATTCTCTTAATGTTTTTCATAGAGGAAAAGTTTTTAATTCAATGAATTTCAATTTATCAAAAATTTTAAAGGATTTTGTTTTGCAAAAGATTTTCTATTTGTTTTATCCATGTTATAGTTTTTTTAATTTTACTTTTAAGTCTGTAATTTTGTTGTTAATCTTCACCTAAGGATATTTTTCCATTGATTTTTAGGGAGACGGAGGGAGGGCCAGGGAGAGAAAGAGAAAATATGAGAGAGAGACATTGATTGGTTGACTTTTATAGGCACCCTGATTAGAGCCAGGGATTGAATTTGCAACAAAGTATGTGCCATTGACAAGGAATTGAACCCGTGACCCTACAGTGCACAGACCAACACTCTAAACACTGAACACACTATCCAAGGCCTGTGATTTATTTTTATTTAATATTTTCTTTTGATGTGAGGTATAGGTTGAGGTTCAAACTTTGCATATGAATATTCAACTGTTCCACCACCTACTGTTGAAAAGACAACCTATTGAATTGTTTTTATACTTTTGTCAAAACTTTGAACAGACACTTCATAAAAGAAGATACATGAATGGCAAATAAGCATATAAAAAGGTCTTCAACATCAGAAAAAGATCTTTAATGTTAGAGAAATGCACATTAAAACCACAATGGTTATCACCACATATCTTTCAGACTGGCTAAAATTAAGTGTTGGTGAGGACATGTCAGAGCTGGAACTCTCAGGTACTGCAGGTGGGAATATAAAATGGTACAAATTATTTAAAAGTTAATCACACAATTACCACTTCTTCCAACCATTCTACTTCTAGATATTTACCCAAGAGAAATGGAAACATATGTCCATACATAAATACTCATACACAAAAATTTAAAGCAGCTTTATGTGTAATAGCCAAAATAGGACTCAGCCTGAATGTCCATCAGGTGAACAGATAAGCAAAATGAATATGGATACAGTGGAGTACTGCACAGCAAATAAAAAAGAATAAACTATTGATACATGCTGCAACATGGATTATTCTCAAAATAATTATGTTAAGTTCAGGAAGCAAGACAAAAAAGCACTTTCTGTATGATTTAAATAATATTAAATTTCAAAAAATGTAAAATGACAGGAAGTAGATCAGTAATTGCCAGGAGGTAAAGTAGGTAGGTGGAGATGAGTAGAGAGAAAGGATTACCGAAAGACACATGGAAACTTTGGAAATAATGGATATGCTCATTAACTTGATTGAAGTATTGGTTGTATACATGTGTCAAAATGTATCATCTTGTACCCTTTCATTATGTGAGGTTTGCTGTAAGTCAATCATATCTCAATAAAACTCTTTGAAATTGACTATATTTCTGGAGTCCTATGCTGTTTCACTTACCCATGTATTTTTTCAGTCCATATCATCCTGTTTGAATCACTGTAGTTTTATTTAGTTAGTTCTTAATTATGAATTTTAGGGAGAGAAAGAAGAGGTGGAAGAGAGTGAGAGAAACATCATTTTGTTGTTCCACTAATTTATGCATTCATTGGTTGATTCTTATTAGTGCCTGACCAGAAATTGAACCGATAACCTTGGTGTATCAGGATGACATTCTAACCAACTGAGTTATTTGGCCAGAGCTTATAGTTTTATTTCGTAGTGTTTATTAAAATCAGGTAGTACGAGTCTTACAATTTATTCTTTTTCAAAATTGTTTCGAGTATTCTAATTCCTTGATTTTAAATGCAAATGTCATTGGCTTGTCTATATCTACAAAGAATCATAATGGGATTTGCTTGGGATTGCCTTTAATCTACAGACCAATTGTGTAAGTTTGACATTTTAACTATAATGATAACCTAACACATGAATGGAATATGTCTCCTCATTTATTTAGGTCTTCTTTGATGTCTTTCCTCAGTGTTTTGTAGTTTTTACCATTTACATCTTGCATATATTTTGTTAAAGTTATAGCTAAGTATATCATATTCTTTTTTGTTTCCAATTAATAGATCATTTGTAGGTATAAAAAATGATTTATTTTTGTATGGTTATCCTTTTCGTGATCTTGCTATACATATTTGGTTTTAGAAGCTTTTTTTATAGCTTTCTTAGAATTTTCTACATGTCAACTATGATAAGGGCATTTTACTTCTTCTGTTCCACTTTGAAGCCTTTTATATCTTATCTAATTACACTTGCTAAAATTTCTAGTATAATACGGTACAGCTAGGGTCAGAGCTAACCATTCTTGTTAATCCTCACCTGAGGATATTTTCCCATTGATTTTTAGAGAGAATGGAAGAGGGGGGGGAGAAACAGAGAGAGATAAATATTGATGTGAGAGATACACATCAATTGGTTGCCGACCAGGACCAGGGATCAAGCCTGCAACTGAGGTGTGTGCCCTTTACTGGAATTGAATCAAGGACCCTTCAGTCCTTGGGCTGATACTCTATCCACAGAGCCAAACTGGCTAGGGCTCCACTGATCATTCCTATGTTATAAAAGCCTAATATGCTAAGTGTCCAATTGGCCATTCAATCAATCAAAGCATAATATGCTAATGATTTGCTAAGGCTACTCACTCACTTGCTATGACATGCTAATGATTTGCTAAGGCCACTCAGTCACTTGCTATGACTACTAGGGGGCAGTAGATTAGCTTGCTGCTCTGGTCCAGTCAATAGGGACTGAGCCAGATGGGCCAGACTAGCCCTGGAGCCCTCCTGTGATCCCTCCCTGGCTGGCTAACATCCTGCATCCCGCTCTGGTCCCTATTGGACACCGGTGGGGTCCCTCACCCTGACCTGTCTCCTCTCACAATTCTGGACCCCTCAAGGGATGTTGGAGAGCCAGTTTTGACTTGATGGTGGAACAACTGGTCACTATGACATGCACTGACCACCAGGGAGCAGACACTCAACACAGGAGTTGCCCCCTGGTGATCAGTGAACTCCCATAGGGGGAGTGCCCCTCAGCCAGAAGCCAGGCTCATGGCTGGTGAGCACAGTGGTGGTGGTGTGATCCTCTTCTGCCTCCGCAGCAGCACTAAGATTGTCTGACTGCCGACTTAGGCCCGCTCCCCCGAGGCTCCTGGACTTTGAGAGAGCACAAGCTGGACTAAGAGACTTCCTCCACCCCATGAGAGAATAAGTTTCATGCACTTGGCCTTTAGTTCTTAACGTGAGAAAAAAAGAGAGAGAACCAGGCAAATCCTTGTCAGTGTGATGCAGGAGGGATACACAGTCAGCCATGAAGTAGTCTTCTTAACAAAAAATTAAACCAGATGCAGACCAAAAAAAGAAAAACTCAGGATGAGACCATAGGATGCCAAAAACAACTCAGTGATCAAGAAAAATAACATTTTATGCAATATTTTTAAAAAATCAAAATTAATTTAAAAATGCATGATAAAAAAAAATACCAACATTTTAAACAATGGTAGGGTCAGTATTACTGGGTTTTCCTTTGCTACAAGTTCCATATGGCTCTACCTTGGTGTAAAGTCTAGATCAAATGGCCATTTTATAGTAAATTCAAGGATAGAAGAAATGTTGAATGAATCCAGTATGTGGGAAACTACAGGATGATGATGATGAGTTTCTTCAAGAAACTGCAAGAAAAAATCTCCTGCAGTGCCTGAGTGTATAGTCAGTTACACAGATGTGCTCACTTTATGATGTTTTGGCAAGCCATACCTCATAATATGGGGATTTTTCAGCTGTTCTATTGTAATAAAATGTTTTTAAAAGATAAGGAAAAAGCACTTAAAATAGTTACTAAGTTCAGGTAATTAGATTTTGGCTACTTACATAATTTTTAAAAATGTTGTTTCTTAATGTTTAGTAATTCCTTTATAATTAATTACTATATAATTTATATAACTATGATTACTACCAAGTGTCTAGTTATGTATATAATTTATAATTTTATAATTTATACAGTATACTTCTATGAATTCTAAATTTAAGCCAACATTTTAGAAATACTTCTCTAGCTCATAATTATTAGAGATGCATACTGAAGTATGTAGGGGCCGACTGAATGAAGTATTGGATCTGTTTTTATTTATTTTTAAATATATTTTTTATCTATAGTATTAGAGATATCTCTCATTGCCCTCCCTACCCCCCATTTACCCTCATCCAGATCTGTTTTAAAATATCTTAGCAATTGCCCTAGCTGGCTCAGCTAAGTGGATAAAACATCAGTCTGTGGACTGAAATGTCCCGAGTTCGATTCTAGTCAAGGGTACATGACAGGATTGCAGGCTTGATCCCCAGAAAGCAATGTGCAGGATGCAGTCGAATAATGGTTCTCTCTCATCATTGATGTTTCTATCTCTCTCTCTCTCTCCCTTCCTCTCTGAAATCAATAAAATAAAAAATAAAAATAAATACCTTAGTAATTAATCCAGAAACTATGCCCTAAGAAATGTTTTTAGTTACAAAGGAGGAGAAGGAAGGGAAGGTGAAGAAGAAGGAGGAGGAGAAGAAAGAAAAGAAGAAAGGGAGGAGAAGGAAGAGAAGATGAAGGAGGAGGAGGAGGAGAAAAAAAAGAAGAAAGGAAGGAGGAGAGAAGATGTTCTACATGAAATAAATGCAGGAAAATGAAGATTGTTGAATCTGGGGAACATGTTATATTCTCTAATTTTGTGTTTGCTTGAAATTTTGTATCATAAAATCATAAATAAAATAACCTGTCACCCCACCTGTTGTCATTTTCTATCTCGTTACTTTGTTTTATTTTTTTTCTAAACAATTATCTGTTACTATTTTTTTATGGGTATTGCAGGCCTCCTCCAAGAAGAATATAAACACAAGAAGAATAGAATGTACCTGAGTCTTGTTCACTCCTCCTTTCCCAGCAACAAAAAAAGGTAAAACAATGAAATTTGTAAGTATCTTACATCTAACATGATTTCTCAAACAATTGATGTGTGATAATGGATACTTTATTTTTATATTTTTAAAGGGTAAAATCTCAGTACAGCCTCACTTTTTGACTCAAAGGGATCCCACTTCTCCCGGGTGTCTGAGCTCTTTTTTTCTTGGATGGCAGTTAGACTTTGATGGATGCAGAGACTACATCCCCTCCAGGAGTTCTTCACAATCATTTCATAGTCCTGAGAGCTTGTTGTCTGCCAATGGGTAACAACTATAAAGACCAGCACTTTCATTTGACCTACTGTTAAGGTCCCCTGGGAAGCTATTGATTTCAAAGTACTCTGGGCTTTGTAGACCTATCTTCCTTAAATTGTTGTAAGGCCATGTTCAACAAAGAACAGATGCTGCATTCTGTTAATCTGCAATCACCAGCTTCTAATCAGTTTCCAATGTCAAAGTCAGTTTCTCCATCTTTGAAGAGACTGCAATTCAGAACAAGAAAGTTGCTGTTCCAAAACTTAGCTCCTTAAAAGTAAAAACACAATTGAAATTTCTCACATGATATTCCTTGTGTTTAAAAATAGAACAAATCTACCTTTCTTTCTCATTTATTTTCTGTTCTCAGTTATAGGTCTGTGGACTTAAGGTATTATAAGAGTCATTTTTGGATAATGAAAATATTTATTCATGCTCATATTTGTTTTTTCTTTGAAGTCTGCCCCATGACCACTTGAAACAACGTATTAGAGCCCCAAGTACATTTGCACAATTGAATGTATCTGAGTTGCTAATTGTGTTGGCCCTTTGGAGTGTATTCCAGGTGCTTCAGGATGGGAACATCTCCCTCATTTTACACAGATGAGAGGCAGCTTCAGTGGTTTTTTGATCCCAACTCCATCCCTAAGCTCCTCCCATCTCTCTTAGGTACTCACACTCCTTTTCAGATTCTTCAGGGGGTCAGAGTTCAGGAGTCCTCATCCAAGGTTTAATCATGCAGATTATACTTTTCCATAGGTTATGATGGGACACAATAGGCACTCCAAGGTACATTCCAGGGCCAGAGTGTTTCAGGACAAGGGCATTATCAATGAGTCTTTGGAATCTATGTGGCCTATGAGAGGGTCTGCTTGGATGTTTGGAAACACCAAACTTATAGCACACTGTACAATATTTTTAAGGCTGAAGAAAACAAGTTTTTATTCAGTATCCATTCAACAAATATTTCCTGAACTCCAGTCATGAGCCAGACTTAATTAGATGCATTGAGCTACATGGTCTTTACCTCAAGGTTCATAATCCTGCAAAGAAATGGTGCATAAACAATTGACTCTAATGCAACGTGATTAGTGGTCTAGGTAAATCTTTCCTATACTTCATATGATGAGCAGATATGCTAGGAGTTTTAGTGATGACATGTTTTTGGAGCAATTTCTTTAAACTAGTATTGTGTGAAGTATTTTCCATATATTATCTCCTTTAATCCTTATAAGAACACTGATGTTGTAGGTATTATCACCATTCTACAGATGAGGAAACTGAATCTTAGAGAGGTGAGACAGGCCTCATAGCCTAGAAATTAGCAAGGCTAGAATATAAAGTAGGTTCTTTCTTATTCCCCAAAGATGGAAGTGTAAATTGGACTCTAAGCAGGTGTTGGGTTATAATCCCTTAGGGCAGCGGTTCTCAACCTGTGAGTCGCGACCCCTTTGGGAGTCTAAGGACCCTTTCACAGGGGTTGCCTAAGACTATTGGAAAACACCTATTTCCCATGGTCTTAGGAACCAACACACCATTCCTCGGTGTAGCAAAATGTAGCAATGTAGTTTACTATTGTCATATGAAGACTGTTACCCATGCTACACCACGATTCAAGACAAAATTTCATTTATTTGTAATTAGAAATAAATATTTCACAATATATAATTACATATTGTTTTTGTGATTAATCCCTATGCTTTAATGATGTTCAATTTGTAACAATGAAAATACATCCTGCATATCAGATATTTACATTACAGTTCATAACAGTAGCAAAATTACAGCTATGAAGTAGCAACAGAAATAATTTTATGGTTGGGGGTCACCACAACATGAGGAACTGTATTAAAGGGTCCTGGCATTAGGAAGGTTGAGAACCACTGCCTTACGGCTATGTCCCAGGTTGGACAACAGAGAGCGCTGAGAGCAAACCAATGGAAGGAATTTGCCTCCAGGGGCTACCATTTTGAAATTGATCTCAAATTCATCTTTGAAGGTGTATTAATAAGCACAGTGTTGAGAAAGCAGGTCTGAACATACGGTACATTCCAATTACAGATAATGCCAAGGATCACTTAGGTTTCATCTTTCATCCAAAGCATTTTTGCTCACTATTTCTTTTATCCACAGTATAGAATGCATGTGGAATTTAACTGGATGTCTGTGTACAGTCACAAGTCTGTGTATGTCTTGCTTGCTTCTATGCATCCATAGCTGATTACAAATCAGGAATTCTGTGCAAACAGCTGCTCAACTAGACACTGGTTCAAGTGAAAGTAGCTCAGTTTACCTGCTGAAATGCATATACACTCCAGACATGAACCCCACCACATTTATTCTAGCTCCCAGAGCAATGAGTGACTGGCATGACTCCCACTCCATTGGCAGTCTCACAAAAGACTGGCAAATCAACATGCCCATCATTGTGAGAGGTGCTTCATGTGATAAAGTCCTCAGGCTGTGGGCTACAGGATTATGTTCCCATTATGGAATGGGCAGTCACCTGGATCAAAGGTGATACTGGAACCAGAAGTCAATATTCCTGATGGTTTCAATTCTTTCCTCCAAGAGCATTGCCATTAGTTTCTAGGTGCTTTCCCATCATAGTTGACACTTACAACATAAAATATGTGCTGAATTGGAAGAAGTGAGTTCACATTTTGGGGAAAGTAATTAAAAATAATCAGTGACCAATGTGTTTTCACATATACTCTTTCTCAGTGTTTCAGTCATGTGTGGCAGAAAGCAAGCAGAGCCATTTTCCACCTAGCCACACCCTGGAGTAATGCAATGATAGGTGAGATACAGGCATGAGCACGCCTCTGGATCAATAGAGCCAATATTCAGAGGGCCCTCCCTCAAGACATATGATGGAGGGTTAGGGTATTTTGCCCCTTATTATATGTTTAGGGAAGGAACAGCTAGCAACTTGTTTAAGTAAAGAAGTTATGTGAAGAAAGATGAGTTTGGAGGCATTAGGAGAAACCAGACACTAAGGACCTTGGGAGAAAAGAGAAGGACTTGGGGAAGAGGGAGCATGCAAGAAACATTTCAGGACTAGAACCAACAGCTGAGTTACTGGCCCTCACACTCTTTGAGTGTTTATCATTTGCAGTTTAAGTATTTTACTGGTACTAGCTTATTTCTCACAAATCAAATGAGGTGGGAATATTATTATTCACCTTTTATGGGAGAAGAAACTGAGGCACAGATAAACAAAAGTTATTTGTGAAAGGTCACTAGGATTTGAACTCAGCTGTCAAAGCCCAGCACCTGCATTCTCTATATATGTCGTGCAGTCTCTTTTCTAGTCTGGAGCCATGAAAGATGGTGGTGTCGTTGGCAGGGATGGGAAGTCAGGAGGAGCATGTGTGGGGAAGGTACAGTTGGAGGAGGGTGTTTTGGACATGTGTAGAGTTTGAGTGTTCTACCAGCACCTCAGGTGGAAATGTCCAACAAACTTTGAATCCCAATATAGAGAGAGAGCTTGTTTTCATTTAAAAAAATAAAACATCTGTAAAAATACTGTTGGCTGAGTTTCCCAGTCAAGCTATTCAAGAAAGGCCTTCTATGCTAAAAAACAGGAAGCCCAGGCTCTTGCTGAAGGTTTGGCCAGAGCTTTAGAAAGAGCAGGTTTCATTAGCAGGGTATTCAGGGTCTCTGGGCTCATGAAGGTGTGCAAGAGAGACTAAGTCCGCCGAAACTGGTTTGGCTCAGTGGATAGAGCATCGGCCTGTGGACTGGAGAGTCCCAGGTTCGATTCTGGTCAAGGGCATGTTACTTGGTTGTGGGCACATGCCCAGTGGGGGGCGAGCAGGAGGCAGCTGATTGATGTTTCTCTCTCATCGATGTTTCTAACTCTACCTCTCTCTCTTCCTCTCTATAAAAAAAATCAATTAAAAATATATTAAGAGAGAGAGAGAGAGAGAGAGAGAGACACCAAGTCCAAGCCTCAAAAAAGGAGGAGGGGATAGATGGGTCTAAGGAGCCCTCGATTGTTCTGAGTGCCCTCCTCATTCTAACCAGTCTGTGCTTTTCAGGCTGCCTGCCCTTTGGAATTGCCTAGGGAGTTTTAAAAAACACTGATTCCCAGGCCTCATCCTTAACTAATTAAATCAGACTATGTCAGGGTAGACACAGGCAATTTGAAAAGCTCTTTAGGTGATTCTAATGTGAGGCTGGAGGTAAGCACCAGAGCACTAGAAGGTGAGTTTGTCTTTAAAGATTATCAGAGCAGAGGATAATGACTAATGACTACAAAGTACTTTTCAGTTCATAAAGCACTTGCACATACATGGCTTTATTTAAGGAGCATCTTATTATTATCCACTGGTTGGATGGGGAAACTTTGAATCAAAAAGAGAAATTACCTCCTCAAGGTCAAAACAGTTACTTATTTAAAAAGCTAGAACCAAGATTTGCTGACCCCAAATTTGGGTTCCTTCATAAGATCACATATGGCAATACTACAAATAGAAGGCCAAGTTCATCTGTATTCACAGAGAAAGGTGAGGATATAGGTATTTTTTTCAAAGAAATTATGGTCCACAAGATTGAATCTAAAAACACGGCTGTAGCTTGTGTGCCAGACCATAAAGGAATGGAAGAGTCTGAGCTAACCAGGCCCAGAGCTGGTGAAGCCCAGAAGGCCCAGAAGGCCAGGCAGGGGCCACAACATTGCACAGGGTGAGGAGGCCTTTGGGCCACCTATAGTTGATAGTAGTGGAAAGGGCAGATCTGAGTAATTCCTGTGGGCATTTACCAGTTAATAGAGATTCTTCTGGGTCTTCAAAGGGACACACTATCTTACCCACCAGATAATGAACACCTGCTAATTTGTATAGAGCTATATAATTTAAAATACATTATCTTTTTCCATTTTTACAATGGCTTGTAGTGTTATTCTACCTGGGGCACTGAAAAGATAACTGAAAGAATGTTTATAATAAAATGCCCAGCACATAAGAGGTGTTGAGTAAATATTAGTACTTTTTGTGGTTTGTTTGTTTATTTATTTATTTATTTTAGATGAATTTTAGTCGCATTTTATTTTATTTATCTTTTGTTAATCCACACCCGAGAGTATTTTTCCATTGAATTTTAGAGAGAGTGGAAGGGAGGAGGAGAGGCAGAGAGAAATATCTCTGTGAAGGAGATACATCAATTGGTGGCCTCCTGTATACTCCCTGACCAGGGCCAGGGATTGAACCTGCAACCTAGGTACATGCCTTTGACCATAATCAAACCCAGGACCTTTCAGTCCACAGGCCGACACTCTATCCACTGAGCCAATCCGCCCAGGACTGTGGTTATTTTTAATGTGGATGATACAGTTCAGTGATGCTGAATACAGTACGGTGGTTAGAGTGTGGGCTCCAGCACCAGCTCTACCAATCTGGCCATTAAATCTTGGAAGGATTAGTCATTTATCTGCACAAAATCTCTGTTTCTTCTGGTGTAAAAGAGAGACGATATATGAACCTATCTCATGTGTTCTTAGGAAAATTTGATAATGCATGGAATACTCTCAGCATAGCCCCTGGTATCTAATCTCTCTTCAATAATTATTAACAAATTCCATTAAATGTAACTTGCCTCAAATCCCCCCAAATAGCAAGCGAATAAACCAACACTGAAGCCTTAGTCAGTCAGTGTCTTTCTGCGACACCCAGGCAGCTTCCAGTGATAATGGACATAACCCCAGGAAAAGGAGCAACTGCATTTCAGGCACTGACAGCAAGACAAAGCACTTTGCAGGGATATAATCAGGCTAAGTGGAGCTAGTTACTACCTAAGGTCACAGAACTAGGAAGTGGGGGGGGGTGGCAAGTGGGAGTTACACTGTGTGACCTCTAGTCCCACACCTTTGTTCTTAGAATCATCAGGCAGGCTTGTTAAAATTTAGATTCCAGTCCCGTCTCCCAGAGTTTTTGAAAATTTGCATTTCTTACAAGTCCCAAAGTGATGTCAATGCCAGACCAGGGAGATCACATTTTGAGAGCTTGGTCTATACAGAGCAGTCTTCTGCTCTGTGATTCGTTGTGATGAGAGGGGTGGTGCTCTAGCATCTGCATAAACTCTGCCATCTCTCAGGCTACCACAAGCCCCAAAAAGCCCCAGGGCTGCCATGAGGCACACTCAAGAGATGTTTTGGTTAAGCATTTCAGGGCCTAATGACACGCTAACCACAGCCTTGTTAGGAGGCAGACTTTTGTCAGGCTTGATTTCAGAGCCAACACTCTCAGTTGAGCGTTTTTGGTCTTTTTTTGTTTTGTTTTGTTTTTAATTTTATTTCTTGATTTCAGAGAGGAAGAAAGAGGGAGAGCGAGATAGAAACATCAATGATGAAAGAGAATCATTGATCGGCTGCCTCCTGCATGCCTCCCACTGGGGATCTAGCCTGCAACCTGGGAATATGCCCTGACCAGGAATTGAAGCCTGACTTCCTGGTTCATAGGTCAACACTCAACCACTGAACCATGTGGCTGGGCTTGAGTGTTTTATTTTTTTATTCACTTGACAGAAAACATACATTAGATCCTAGAAGACACCATGCAACAGGTTTAACTAGTTGCCACTGCACTAAAGAACTCTTCTGGGCTCTGGGGACTCGCTGCATGGCCTAGGCCCTAGGACAGCTCATCACCAAGGAGAAGGAGAAGAACTCTGCCCCAGAAAAGAGGCTGGCTGCCAGGCTTCCCCAGAGCCCATCCCACAGCCATATGGAACTGGCTGGACAGCATCACAACAGTGGTTGTGTTGGAAGGAAGGGGTCTCCTGAACTAGAAGATGGCCTTAAAACCAGGGTGTCCAGACAATCTATATACATTGCAAACATATAAATTAAGAAGTTCATATTATACAAAATTCTTGAAAGGGGACTTAATTTCATTCTATGGCATGCCAGGTATTTATCAGAACCTTGAAAACAGGTGGTTTTCAATGGAGCCAGTATTAAAAATAGAAGGTATTTATTTATACGTGGGACCTGCTCCTCTCGTGTGCACCATGGAATCCTCTGGTATTGTCAGGGCCTCTGGGCAACCTCAGCACCCCCACAGGTAACCCATCTGCAGTTTGCATCTTCCTAGAGAGCAGGGGACTCGCTCTGGGGCTCTTCTCCTGTGTCTCCATCTCAGCTTGCCGGCGCCTCCGGACCCAGGGGCTGCCAGAGGGAGTGACGCTGCTGTCGGAGGAGTAATCCATGCTCATGCGAAGGATCTCAGGACTGGTGCTACAGTTCAGCCTACCTTCCTCAGCCAGTGGGGATTTTCTGGAAACACCTCTGCGTTGAGCCAAGGGACTGCTCCAAGGACTTGAGCATGGGGAGGCATTCGGACTCAGAAAGAGATTCTGGTGGCCAAAAGGGCTAAGTTTATTGGTGACCACATGCCGTCGGCCAGCCATAGGGGATGTTGGGTTACTCTCAGGGTCAGAGGAGCTGTTAGCAGAAGACTCGTCACCCATGTATTGAAGCTCCTCAACTCTCTTGTTCAGGGACTTCAAGTGGATGCTCCCAGTGGGCTCCTCATCATGAGTTTTGTCTTTGGGAGGTTTCTTTTTGGGTGGCTTCATACCAATCAGAACAGCTTTCATGTTCTCCTTGCCCTGAGATTCCATGATCATAAACTCATAGGCTTTGATGGCGGCTTCCACCTCCTCGAACTCTACAATGGCACATTCTTGGGTTTCTACCTGGCTGTACCGGCTGCTAATCCTCCGAATGTCAGGGGGCAGCTCTCTCCCAGGTTTGAGGATCCGCACTGATGAAATGACACCAAAGGTGCCAAAGAACTTGAGTAGGTGTTCCATCACCTTCTCTTGCACCCTACCATTCTTCTGGGGGGTACCCAGGGCCCACAGTTTAGGGGATAGGTAGAGATCATAGACCAGAAGCATCTTGCTGGGAAGGTTCTCATTGGGGAAAAAAGGGACAGGGGTGGTCCTCCTCACCTTCCGGTGGTCCTCATTCAACTCTAGGGTCACTGAGTACTTGAGGGCATGTGCTGTGGTTCTCCAGTCCCGTGTAAGGTGTTTCACCTGAAGAACACAAAGCAAATCTGAAATGGTACCCAATGTCCTGATCTAACTGTGTCCACTGTAATCTCCCTCATACCTTTCCTTATTCTGGAGAACTAGTATCTACAATCATACCAGATGTGAGCAGGCACTCAAAAATCTAGTGAAAGAATGAATGAACAAACACACTTTGCAGAATATCAAATGAGGCAGCACAGTTGAGAGCAGTGCTGTCCAACAGAACTTGTCATGCTGATGGTAACATTCTATATATTCTGAACATGTTTAGAGATTAAACCTACAGGCTCTGGACAAAGGCTATTGGATGCACAAATGCCAAGGCCCACCTCCAACTGGCAGTGATATCTAAAAAGTTATTCATCCTCCCAGTGCCTCAACTTCCTCATTTGTGAAATGGGGATGTTAATATGCCTGCCGCCGAAACCAGTTTGGCTCAGTGGAGAGAGTGTCATCCTGCGGACTGAAGGGTCCCAGGTTCGATTCTGGTCAAGGGCATGTATCCTGGTTGCAGGCACATCCCCTTAGGGGGCATGCAGGAGGCGGCTGATTGATGTCTCTCTCTCATCGATGTTTCTAACTTTCTATCCCTTTCCCTTCCTCTCTGTAAAAAATCAATAAAATATATTTAAAAATATATATATGCCTGCCTACCTTATAGAGTCAGTCTGAGGATTAAATGAATAAATACAAGGTGCCCCCCAAAAAAATGTATATGCACTTTGAATGATTATAAACTCAGTGTTTATTAACATGCAGTTCATTTCCAAAATTTAAAAGAATCTACAGAAATGAATCATTTGTTTTTGTCAATGCTTGTTTTCAAACTGATGACCATTCTGAAGTGGTATTTCTACATTTATGCATTTGCTACAGCGAAGGTTCCAACAAATGTTTCATATTTTATTGCAGTATCTCCTGAAAATAATTTTAGCTGTTTCAACTTGGAATTAAATCCAACTTGGGCCTCATGAAGAATGATGAAATAGATCCCCTCCTCACTTAGTGGAAAGTGTGGGTATGTTGCAGTATGTAAAAACTATATTTATATTGTAAAACAGTAATTTTCAAGAGGCCCACTTTCAGGGAATTCTAGGAAGAATGAATCATTCTGAAGAAACGGTGGGGAAGGGTGGGGTGGGTGGCCTCATTCAGGAGTGGCGAGATCACGCAGAGTCCTCTGAGGCCAGGCCAGAGCACCTGCTCTGCTGAGGAACCAAAGCAGGAACTTCCCAGGACTCAGGAAGGACTCCCTCACAGGGCAGCATTGAGAGGATCTTGGCAGAGCTCTCAAACATACAGGCAGGCTCCTGGAAAGAGGACACTTCCACTCTAACTTGTGGCCTCCAGATGAAATAGCCCGATTTGTGCTTAGGATGTGGGAACCACAAATCACCTACACAGAAAATGGGGCTGATCACTGTGACACGGGCTAAGGGCAGAGAGAAGTGGGTCCAGGGAAAGAATTGGACTGGTGGTGAATGAGAGATCCAGAAAGGATGAAGATAGTGACCGCAGGTCAGTGCCAGGTTGTGGGAGAGCCAAACAGTGGTCTTTTTGAGGGTAGAACATGGGAAACCTTTTCCAAAATAAGTCAGGGAAGGAGACTCTAGTAAGGACAATCTACTGCCTAAGCCTGGAGCCTGAGCAGTTGGTGCCCGAAGGAGGCCAGTGTGCCTCGCTCAGGGGGCCAGAGAAGTGGCCACTGGCCACGGCCGGTGGAGAGAGCAGTTTCTGGCAAGCATCCCTCCAGAGCCAGGAGCAAAGTCCATGAGAAATTCAGTGTGGGGAGGAAAAAATAAATGATACTACTGGCTATTGCATTTTGAAGCTCCCGACAAACACTTTGCATGTGAAGGCTTGCTCACTGTTCTCTGCACATGTGTGACACTGCGATTTATAATAAGAAATATATGTATTTGGTCTTTTTTCCCATTCCTGACACTGAGCTCCTGAAATCTTTTATCAATTCCTAAGGGATCAGAGCACTAGAAGCATCTTTTGTTCAATGAGGGGACCCTGGGTGGGCTCCCAAAGCTCCTGGATCGAGCTGGTCACCAGAAAGACTGAGTCATAATTAGAAGCTTAGAACTTTCAGGCCTCTACCCTCATCCTCTGAGAGGGAAGGGAGGATGGAAATGAAGTTAATAGTGATCACTTTTATGTGAAGAAGCCTCTAACAAATTCTAATAATAGGGGATTCGGAGATCTTCCAGGTGGGTGCCTACATGAAGGGTTGTGTACTCCAACTCCACCGGGACAAGCGTTCCTGTGCTCCCAAATCCCATCCCTTTGTATCTCTTCATCTGGTTATTCACCTGTATCCTTTGTTATGTTCAACTGGTAAATGTAAGTGTTTCTCCAAGTTATGTGAGCTATTCCAGCAAACAATCAAATCCAAAAAGAAGAGGCCAAAGGAACCTCTGATTTGTAGCCAAGTTGGTAACCTGGGGACCTACTACTTGTGATTGGCACCTGAAGTGGGGCTTAGTCTGTGGGACTGAGCCCTTAACCTCTGGGATCTAATGCTATCTCCTGGTAGACAGTGTCAGAATTGAGGTGAAGTGTAGGACACTCAGCTGTGTCACAGAAATGTTTGCTGTGGGAACCCTTCCCGCACTTCTATTGAAGTGTGAGTGTGGGAACAGTATGGCAGCAAAGGAGGTACACAGGAGGAAAAGTAGGTTTTCCTTTGGAACATGAAATGCCCCTTCTCATCTCCTGTTTGTTGAAAACTTCTACTCATTCTCCAAGATCCAACTTTAATGTCGCCATTTCTCCAAGCAGGATTAGTTGCTCTAAGCAACTTACCACCAATAGTCCTTTCTTTCTTTTATGGTGCTGTCAATGGTCATATTGTAACCTTTCACTCGTCTCTCTCCCCTTCACTGGACTTTGCAAAGGCAGGGGAATGCCAAATTCATCTTGTATATCCTATGCCTAACACAGTATTCAGCACACAGAATGAGTATGCTTGATGAATGAATAAAATAAAGAGAACAACAGAAGAGGGCAGAGCACACCAGGACCTCGGGCAGAGAAGCAGTCTGGGAGAAGAGCTGTCCTAGGTGCTTCCTGACAACTTGATCAGGACCTACTCACTACACATTTCATTATACAACAGTCAGTGTAGTGTTTTTCTATTCTAGTAAACAACTTCCTTCAAGGGAGACAGAGTTCTGAGGCCAACTTATCTGTCAGCTCTTCAAGAAGCAGACAAATATGGTCCACTTGCTGCATGTGTACACAGCAGGACCATGCAGTCTGCTGCCCAGACAGCAGCAACAGGCAGATTTGCCACATCTCTATCTACAGATGAGGTTGACATTGCACACAAAGGCAGCTTGAAATCTTGGAGAAGGGCTTATCTCCCAGAATTCTGAGCACTCCTTCCTCCTTTTATTTATTCAACGATACAAATGAAAAGCTTGAATTGCATATAATTCTAGGCCTGGTAGGTGTCTCAAAAGGCCATTGCTGAGATCTGTCCCCAAACCCAGGACCCTTTTCATAGTATCCCCACTCTTGATCATTTTTCTCTTTTTATCAGGCCTCAGAGGAAGTAAAAAATACTAGTCATTAGGTTTGAAAAGGGTAAAAAATATTTTGACTCATAACCCCAGTCTTGAAACCCGTTGGGCAGCTCTGACAATGAGGTCTCACCTTTTTGAAGGATGTGAGTAGCTTAACACTCACATATCCCAACTTGTTCCTCCTCACATGCTTTAGCAGGAAGGCATCCTTTTCCAAGTTCTCATTGGAAAAGTAGAATTCAATCTGATCCACCAGTTTCCTGATTAACTCCTCGTCTGGAGGCTTCCACTCCTGCTCCAGGTCCTCATGCTCATTCTCGCCCCCACTTGTGGTGCCACTGAGACCAGAAGGAGACATTGGGTGTTATGAGCTGAATTGTCTCCCCTCACGCAGAATTCATATGTTGAAGTTCCAACATTCCCAACTCAGAATGTGACCTTATTTAGAAAGAGTCTTACAGAATCATTAGTTGCAGATGAGGCCATATCAGAGCAGGAAGGTCTCTAATCCAGTAGGACTCATCTTTAAAAGGGGAATCCGGACATATCGAGAGAATGCTGTGTGAAGATGAAGGCAGAGATGGGGAAAGGGGGACATGAAGAAGTCAAGGAACATCAAAGACTGCCAAAAAAATATCTAGACCAGACTTTTCCATAGCACTTTGAGGGGGAGCATGCCCCCACTGACATCTTGATTTCAGACTTCTGGCCTCCCAAAGTGTGAGGCAATAATTTTCTGTAGTTCTAGGCCCTCCAATTTGTGATGCTTTGTTACAGTAGCCCTAAGAAATTGCTCTGGACCATACCTGAATTGGACTCTACAGAGGGGTGATCACATGACTACAGGGGATAGGTTTTGCTTCCAAAAAGCTAAGGAATCACGCTTTCATTTTAACAAGGAGAGAGTACTGTCAATACAAAAACACCCTCTACTAATATTTATGTACTGCTCTTCTATCCGATGCTTTTCACAATACACTCCTTATCCTTTCCTCCCCATCTCCACTCTGCAAATCCTGATTTCCAGAAGGTAGTTTGGCAAAGTAACTAAGAGTTCCAGTTCTAAAGTTACACTGCCTGAGTTTGAATCCTGACACTACCATTTATTATCTGAGTCAAACTGGACAGGAGCTCCACTGCCACACCACTGTAATTTGGGGTGCAATTTCTGTAAATTGGGACTCATGAGAGGATTATTGTGAAGGTTAGATGAATTAAGACAGCCCATATCCCTAAGAACTCCTGGCATACCCACAGAGCTCAGTAAACAACAGATACATCCATTTGCTCATTCATAAGGGGCAGACCTAGGATCCAAACTCAAACTTGTGTCTCCAAAGCCAGCGCACACAATATTTTCCAGGTTTTGTTGGGACCCTGACCTAAAATCTGAAACAGTCCCATTCACCGGGGCCTTCTAAATGAAACCCACATCCCCCAGGAGCTCCCTTGGTTGACTTCCCCTCCTGAGAATAGAACATGAGAACAAGCCAAGGCAATCCTGGGAAAGCTTCTTCAGGATAGCCAACCTTTCACAAAGAGGTTATAAAAACTTCAAAGCCGTAATTATTTAGGGAATGTGTGATTATCCAAGTCATAGTGGACACTATCATTAAAAGTTATCAAAAGTGAGTTATCATTTGTATATTTATTGCTAAATTAAGTTATGCATTATACAAATATTACATATACTACACAATAAAAAGGATTAGTTAAAAACTACTCTGGAAAAATATATAGCTGCTTTCCTATGTGGTAGCTTTATGTCCAAGAGCCTGAACATACAACTCACAGCTTCAAATACCATGTTATGAGCAGAGAGAACAACTCTGGTTACAGACACACACATCTAGTCCACCTAAAGCATCCGTATGCTTCTACTCTGTTGGGAGAACATGTTCACAGCAGCCTTATTCACAATAGCCAACAGAAGGAAGCAACTCAAAGTCCATTAAGGGATAAATGGATAAACCAGATGTGGTATGTACATACAGTGAAATATATTTCAGCTTCAAAAAGAAAATTCTGACACATACATGGATGAACTTTGAGGACATTATGATAAGTGAAATAAGCCAGTCACAAAAGGACAAATACTGTATGATTCCATTTATATGAGGTGCCTAGAATAATTAAATTCATAGAGACAGAAAGTAGAGTGGTGGTTATAAGGGTTGGGGGAGGAGTGGATGAGGAGTTATTGTTTAATGGATAGAGTTTCAAGTGGGAAAGAAAAAAATTCTGCAGTAGGAAGGTGGTGTTGGTTACACAACAATGTGAGTTTACTTAATGCTACTTAATAAGGGTTAAGATGATAAATTGTATGTGTATTTAACCACAATTAATTTTTTAAAAAAAGGAAGCCTTCAATAAAAAAAGTATGTATGTTTACATGCATATTGTGTTTCCTTTACAAAGCAGCAAACAATTATCATTTCCCTTGGATCAGCATTAAGCTCTTACATATAGTAATCAACCAAGAAAAAAAGGGAGTGAGCTCAAAAATCAAAATATTATAACCTATTAGTTTAAGGTTGGAAAAGGCTCATTCATATATGTCCTTGACCCTAGCAAAATTTTCACTGGCTTTCAACTACTCAAAAAAAAAATCAATTGCAGAAGAGTCAAAATGAGAATAAAAATGAAATATTCTCTGAGGAGACAAAAACAACAACAACACACAATTAAATCCATCTCACAATTTTTCTTTTTTTAATTTACTTTTATTTTTTTAATTTTTATTAATTTTTATACATATCTCCCCATTACCCCCCCTCCCTCCCAGGCACACCCCAACCCCCCAGTATCTATGTTCATTGGTTATCCTTATATGCATGCATACAAGTTCTTTGTTGATCTCTTATCTACCTCACCTAACTTTAATCTTCCTCCTGTAATTTCACAGTCTGTTCGAAGCTTTACTGTCTCTGTATTTATCCTTTTGTTCATCAGTTTATAATGTTCTTTATTATCCCCCAATGAGTGCCATCATGTGATGCTTTGCCTTCATTGACTGGCTTATTTCACTAAGCATAAGGCTCTCCAGTTCCAACCAGGTTGCTGCAAATGGTAAGAATTCCTTCTTTTTAATGGCAGCATAGAATTCCATTGTGTAGATGTACCACAGTTTTCTGATCCACTCATCTGCTGACGGGCACCTAGGCTGTTTCCAAATTGTGGCTATTGTAAATTGTGCTGCTATGAACATAGGGGTGCATAAATCCTTTCTGATTGGTGTTTGTAATTTCTTAGGATAAATTCCTAAGAGTGGTATTACAGGGTCAAATGGGAGATCCATTTTTAGTTTTTTGAGGAAACTCCATACTGTTCTCCACAGTGGCTGCACCAGTCTTCATTCCCACCAACAGTGCACAAGGGTTCCTTTTTCTCCGCATCCTCGCCAACATTTGTCGTTTGTTGATTTGTTGTTGATTGCCATTCTGACAGGTGTAAGATGGTATCACATTGTCGTTTTGATTTACATCTCTCGGATGATTAATGACTTTGAACATGTTTTCATGTGTCTCTTGGCTTTCCTTCTGTCGTCTTTTGAAAAGGTTCTATTTAGGTCCGTGGCCCATTTTTTTTATTGGATCCTTCATCTTCCTTTTATTAAGTTGTATAAGTTGGCTGTAGATTTTGGAGATTAAACCTTTATCAGTGATAGCATTTGCAAATATGTTCTCCCATGCATTGATCTTTCTTGTTGTTTTGTTGATAGTTTCTTTTGCTGTGCAAAAGCTTTTTATTTTGATGTAGTCCCATTTGTTTATTTTTTCTTTAGCTTCCATTGCCTTTGGAGCAGTATCAGTGAAGAAGTTCTTTCGGCATATGTCTGAGATTGTGCTGCTTTTGGATTCCTGTAGTATTTTTATGGTTTCCCTTCTAATGTTTAAGTCCTGTATCCATTTTGAGTTTATTTTTGTATTTGGTGTAAGTTGGTGGTCCAGTTTCAATTTTTTGCATGTATCTGTCCAACTTTCCCCAACACCAATTATTGAAGAGGCTATCTTGGCTCCATTGAATGTTCATGCCTCCTTTGTCAAATATTAGTTGAGCATAGTGGTTTGGGTGGATATCTGGGTTCTCTATTCTATTCCATTGATCTACATGTTTGTTCTTGTGCCAGTACCAAGCTGTTTTGAGAACAGTTACTTTGTAGTATAGCTTGAAGTCTGGTATTGAGATCCCACCTACTTTATTCTCTTTTCTCAGAATTGCTGTAGCTATCCATGGTCTTTTTTTGTTCCAGATGAATCTATGAAGAATTCTTTCTAGGTCTGTGAAATATGTCATTGGTATTTTAATGGGTAGTGCATTTAATCTGTAGATTGCTTTGGGTAGTATGGACATTTTAATGATGTTGATTCTCCCAATTCATGAGCATGGTATGCTCTTCCATCTGTTAACATCTTCCTCTATCTCTTTTTTCAGTGTACTGTAGTTTTCTGCATAAAGGTGTTTTACCTCTTTAGTTAGGTTTATTCCTAGGTATCTTAATTTTTTTGGTGTGATGGTAAATGGGATTGCTTTTTTAGTTTCTCTTTCTATAATTTCACTGTTAGTGTATAGAAATGCCACAGACTTCTTAGCATTAATTTTGTATCCTGCTACATTGCCGAATTCATTAATTAAGCCAATTAGTTTTGGAATGGAGTCCTTTGGGTTTTCATGTACAATATCATGTCATCTGCAAATAAGGACAGCTTTACTTCTTCTTTTCCAATTTGGATGCCTTTTATTTCTTCTTCTTGTCTAATTGCAATGGCTAATACTTCCAGTACTATGTCGAACAGGAGAGGTGAGAGTGGGCATCCCTGTCTTGTTCCTGTTCTTAGGGGAAATGGTGTTAGTTTTTGCCCATTGAGTTTGAGGTTAGCTGTGGGTTTATCATATATGGCTTTTATGATGTTGAGGTATTATCCTTCTATTCCCACTTTGCTGAGAGTTTTTATCAAGAAAGGATGTTGGATTTTGTCAAATGCTTTTTCTGCATCAATTGATAGGACTATGTGATTTTTATCTCTCAATTTGTTTACGTGATGTATCACATTTATTGATTTGCGGATATTGAACCATCCCTGCATTCCTGGGATGAAACCTGCTTGGTCATGGTGTATGATCTTTCTGATGTACTGGTGGATCCGGTTTGGTAGAATTTTGTTGAGGATTTTGGCATCTATGTTCATGAGAGATATTGGCCTATAATTCTCTTTCATTATGTTGTCTTTATCTGGTTTGGGTATTAGGGTGATGCTGGCTTCATAGAAGGTGTTTGGTAGTATTCCTTCTCCTTGAATGTTTTTGAATAGTCTGAGGAGGATAGGATTTAATTCTTCCTTGAATGTTTGGTAAACTCTCCTGTGTAGCCATCTGGACCCGGGCTTTTATTTGCTGGAAGCTTTTTGATTACTGCTTCAATTTCTTCCATAGTTATTGGACTATTGAGATGTTTGGCTTCCTCCTCATTGAGTTTTGGGAGGTTATATTTTTCTAGGGAAATGTCCATTTCTTGCAGGTTGTCCAATTTGTTGGAATAGAGTTGTTCATAGTATTTTTTAACAATCCTTTGTATTTCCACAGGGTCTGTTGTTATTTCTCCTCTTTCATTTCTGATTTTGTTTATTTGGGTCTTCTCTCTTTGCTTCTTGGTGAGCCTGGCTAGGGGTCCATCAATCTTGTTTATCCTTTCAAAGAACTAGCTCTGTTTTGTTGATCTTTTGAATTGTTTCTTTGGTCTCCAAGTTGTTTATCTCTGCTCTGATCTTCACTATTTCCTTCCTTCTGAGTACACTAGGCTTTTCTTGTTGCTCATGTTCAAGCTCTTTGAGTTGTAGGTTTAGCTGATTTATTACCATTGTTTCCTGTTTTTTGCAGTAGGCTTGTAGGGCTATGAACTTGCCTCTCAAGACTGTTTTCACTGTGTCCCATAAATTTTGTATTGTTGTGTTGTCATTGTCATTTGTTGCCATGATGTTTTTTATTCCTTCCTTGATCTCTCTGGTTACCCAGTCGTTGTTTAAAAGCATGCTGTTTAGTCTCCATGTGTTTGCTTTCATTCTATTGTTTTTATTATAGTTGATTTCCAGTTTTATGCCACTGTGGTCTGAGAAAATTCTTGATATGATTTCTATCTTCTTGAATTTGAAGAGACTTTTCTTATGACCCAACATATGATCTATCTTTGAAAATGACCCATGTGCACTGGAGAAGAATGTATATTCTGTGGCTTTGGGGTGAAATGTTCTGAAGATGTCAATTAATTCCATCTGATCTAGTGAGTCATTTAGGATTGATGTTTCTTTGCTGATTTTTTGTTTAGAGGATTAGTGCAATGGTGACAGTGGGGTATTAAAGTCTCCTACTATGATTGTATTGCTGTCAATCTCTCCCTTAATATCCTCCAAGAGTTTTTTTATGTATTTAGGTGCTCCTATATTGGGTGCATATATGTTTACCAGAGTTATTTCTTCTTGTTGGATTGTTCCCTTTAGTATTATGAAGTGGCCTTCTTTATCTCTTGTTATGTCCTTCACTTTGAGATCTAATATGTCAGATATAAGTATTGCAACCCCAGCTTTTTTTTCATTTCCATTTGCCTGAAATACCATGTTCCATCCCTTCACCCTCAATCTGTGTGCATCTCTTTTCCTAAGGTGGGTTTCTTGCAGACAGCAGATATATGGATCATGTTTTCTTATCCAATCGGTTACCCTATGTCTTTTGATTGGAGCATTTAATCCGTTTACATTTAAAGTTATTATTGATAAGTACTTATCTGTTGCCATTTTTACTCCTTACCCCTGAGTTCCTTCTTCACTTCCTCTTTCTTTTGATTACAGCAGACCTTTTAACATTTCTTGCATTGCTGGTTTGGTGGTAATATATTCCCTTAGTCCTTTTTTGTCTGTGAAGCTTTTGATTTCACCTTCAATTTTGATTGAGAGTTTTGCAGGGTACAGTATTCTTGGATTCAGACCCTTCCTTTGCATGACTTTGTATATTTCATTCCATTCTCTTCTGGCCTGACGAGTTTCTGTTGAGAAGTCAGTAGCTAGTCTTATGGGGGTTCCTTTGTAGGTAACTTTCTGTTTCTCTCTGGCTGCTTTTAAGATTCTTACTTTGTTGTCGGTGTTTGCCAGTTTCATTATAATGTGCTTCGGTGTTGGTTTGTTGGGGTTCATTTTGCTTGGGACTCTGTGAGCTTCTTGGATTTGTGTGGGTTTTTTCTTTTCTATACTGGGGAAATTTTCTGTCATTATTTCTTGAGACATGTTCTCTAATCCTTGTTCAGTTTCCACTCTTTCTGGAACCCCAATTA
>JAAGEH010000032.1:32606828-32625798 GCA_011751065.1 Lasiurus cinereus
TGTCTTCTAGCTCACTGATGCGGTCCTCTGCTTCTTCTAGTCTACTTTTGATGCTTTCTATTGAGTTCTTTATAGCAGTGATGCCATTTTTCATTTCTTCTTGTTTATTCTGCACCTCCTCTAGGTTCTTCTGCATTTCTTCTTGCGTGTCTTTATTTCCTCTTGGCTCTTACTCATATTGACAAATTTGTCTTCCATTCTTTTCTACCACATTATGATAATTTCTCTGAACTCTTTCTCTGGTAGGCTTATTTTTTGGTTCTATTTTGTGTACTTCCTTTTCTGGTGAAACCTGCCTTTCTGTGTTTTGTGGGCTGTTTCTTTTTCTGCCCATGGTCTTTCTTCTCTGGGTGTCTGGTTATGTAGTTCTCTCTCCTGCGCTGATTGAAAGACACAAACTACTACACGACCAGGTACAGCACACAAGGCACTGAGTAGAAATGTATTCAAGATGTTAATAATCACAAGTAAGGTGACCACCAATGAAGGACAAATTAGGGGTAAATAGAGAAAGAAGAAGAGGAAAATGAGGAAAAAAGAAAAGAAAAAAGTGCCAAAATCAAATTGGGAGAGTGAGAATAAAAAAGATAAATGAATGAACAATAAAATAAAATAAAATAAGAAAATAAAAAGGAGAAAGAAAGAGGAAGAGAAAAAAGTCAGAGAGAAAAGAAAGTGTATAAGAGAGAAAAGAGGAACAAAATATAGATGTCAGGAGACCACTCCAATAGAACAGTCACTAATTCCATTAAAGGCCAGCAACCAGTATCTAGAGATTAAGGCAAATTGCAAATAGCAACTGGTATCAAGGGAGATGAGGGAAAAGAGAGGTAGAAAACAAAGCAAGCAAAAAGCAAAATAAAACAAATAGAATAAACTAAAACAATCTCACACAAAAAATTTTCAAAAAATCGATATAATCACTTTTCAGGCAAATAGCAACAAAAGGACATAGAGAAAAAACAACTTTTTGGCTAGTGAAGACAAGAGGAGAGAGGTTTGTGTGGACTTGTATTAGGGGATTTGAAATTAGATATATAAATGGGGTGAAATTTTAACCAGGTAAAGAGAAAAATAGGGAGAATTTAAAGTTGGAAAAGGGAAAGAGAAACAAGGCAGCAAAATGGGGAAAGTTAGGAGGAAAGTGTTGGCATAAAGGTAGAGTTGAGTTGGAGTAAAATTATGCTAAAGGGAAGATGAAAATAGAATGTAGAACTCTAATCCCGAAATAAAATAAAGAGAAAACAAAATGACACTTTTTTTTTCAAAAAACTGTAAAGTACTAATAGTAATTAATAATACTAGTTTAAAACAAAAATGTAATAATTATAAAGTAAAATCAATTGAGGCAGAAAAAATATTCTTTTAATTAAAATATGTGAAAATGAAAAATAAAGAATTAAAAATTAAAAAAAAAGAAAAAAGAAAAAAATAAAAATAAGAAAAATAGAATGGTCCTTCACTTCCACTATTATTCTGCTTGGCACTCCTGTTTCCCAGTAGGGGAGGTATTGCAGTTCCCTGTGTTCCCCTCTTGGTGTTTTAATCTCTTTATTCTCTTGTGGTTATGCGAGAGTCAATTTGTGTGTCATCTACTCGGTGGCAGTGTTTCGGAATTGATCCCTGAGACAAAGCACAGGACCTCTCCAGGCTGTGCTCAGATCCTGCTACTCTGTGGTTCCCAAAACCAGTTTGTGGGGGTTTTGCAGCCTGGACACTGCAATAACTCCCAGGCTGTCCCTCTGCCCCAGAAAAAAAAAAAAGAGTCGTTTTCCAGAGCTCTCCTCTGTCAACAGCTCACAGGGTCTGCCTTCACACTCAGGGATCACGCCCTGACCACCTCCGCGGACCTCTCCAGAGGCAGCTCTCCTGCAGCCCAGCTCCCACAGTGTGCGTCTCTGCCCTGTGGGAGTAGGAGACCTCACCCTGGCCCAGGCGAAATCTGACCCTTCCGCGTGCCGTGTGGATCTCTGAATCCTCCGCCTGCGTGTCTGTGCTGCCTGGGAAGCCACGCTCTGGGTCCTGGCTGCTCTGTGGGTGCCTCCGTCAGCCGCAGCTTTCAGACCTTGGCAGACATCCACCTCCCCCTTAAGTCAGGCGCAATCTGATCTTTCCGTGTGCTCTGTGGATCTCTGATTCCGCCAAGTGTCTGCGCCGATTGGAGAGTGGAGTTCTGGGTCCCCAGGTCCCTGGCTGCTCGATGGGTGCCCAGCCGAAGGCTTCAGACCGACGCAGGCATCCACCTCCCACTGCAAGATGGCTCGGGCTCCGCGTTCGCGCTGGTGGCTCCGGCGGACAAAAACCCCGTGGCAGTGGGGCTGCCTGGCCGGGAGAGCCCCCTCCAGCAGTTCCCCGCCTTCCCCTGGAGGACAACTGACTCCTACCTTGCCAACAAACACTCCCAATGCAACTCTCAGCCGCTCTCTTTCCCTCTGCCCAGCGACAAAGCTCCAGAAGCATCCGTCTACTCCGCCGTCATTTTCTCCTCCCCATCTCACAATTTTTCAAATTCAGAAATTAAAATCAGCCTAAAATATAGGTATTGGTTGATTTTGAAAATGAAAAGGTTTCATTATTTGCCTGTAGACAGTCTGGAAATGGGATCAGTTTTTCTATTTAACTTTCATGTCATTGATTTTCTTCATGTGACTCGTAAATAATTAATCTTTTTCTTTATAAACATTTAAAAAACAAACTTTAGAATAGTTTTAGATGTATAGAAAAATGGTGAAAATAGTAAAGAGAGTTTCCACATGCCCAACACCAGGCTTCCTCTTCTATTATTAATAGCTTACATTCAAAATATATTAATGAATATTATTGCATTATTATTAGCCAGAGTCCATACTTTATTCATATTTTCTTAGTTTTCACCTAATATCCCTTTTCTGTTGCAGGATCCCATCCAGGATGTCTTATTGCATTTAGTCATCATGTCTCACCAGGCTGCTCTGATCAAATTCCTGGTTGAATTCCCAGCAGAGGAGACAATTTGCATATTAGCCTTTTATTATATAGACTAGTGGCTTGGTGCACAAAATTCGTGCACGCAAGTAGGGGTTCCCTCAGCCCAACCTGCACCCTCTCCAATCAGACATCTCTCTCGCAATCTGGGACTGCTGGCTCCTAACCACTCACCTGCCTGCCTGTCTGCCTGACCACCCCTAACTGCCTTCGCCTGCCTGCCTGAACTCACCCCCAACTGCCCTCCCCTGCCAACCTGATCTTGCTCCCAATGGCCCTCCCCTGCCAGCCTGATCTCATCTCTAACTGACCTCCTCTGCTGGCCAATTTAGTTCTGATTGGTCAGTATCTATGCCATTCAGCATCAAGATCTCCACCTTCTATTCAGCCATTGGCTTCTCACACTTTACCCAGATTTGGTTCTGATTGGTCAGTTTTTATGTCAGTCAGCATCAAAAGCTCCTCCTCCTAGGCAGCTATTGGCTCCTCACAGTTGACCCACATTTGGTTCTTTTTGGGAGGGGGGTATAGAGCGTAGGTTGTTTATTAAGTCATTATTACAAGGGTCAGACCACATAAGTAGTGTCAACCCCGAGAATGCAAACCTCTCAATGTTGATCATAAAGCCCCCAAGGCTGATCCTGGTGATACCCAAGATCAGAAATGAAACTGAAAAGCCTAGGTCACATGCTTCTTCCAGGTATCCAGGTTGGGCAGTAGGGAGAAGATGCCCATGATGTGCCAGGTCTCCCCATCAGACACCACCAAGGTCTGGTAGGACAGCAGCTGCATGCCTACCTCTGCCAGGAGCCCAATCATGGTAGGCAGCATGGCAGAGTTGGAGGGCTGAGCCCTGAGCAGAGGCACTTCTGGCCTGAAGGCAACTCCACTGAGTGCCTGCAGCACAGGTGTGGTACCCTGGACAAAGCCCACAACCTGGTAGGGGGCACCTGCCAGGGCCACGCTCAGGAGGCTTTTCCTGCATCCTTGCTCTCCTGGCACAGGGGGTTATGGGAGGTGGTTACATTGAGGCCGGTCTCCTTCACCAACAGCGTGGCGTTCACCAAGTTCACATCTGTATGAGGAGGCCTACAATGACTGCAGGGCTCAGGCAGTTCCCGGCATTCTTCAGGGATAAGCCCTTTGGGGGACCCTGCCTAGGCTCGCATCAGAGTCCCCAGGGCTTCTGCCAGACCAATCAAAGGTTTGGTGTGAGAGCTTGAGCATTCACAATGCCCGTGAGGGCTCTCCCCTTCAGCATGTCTACGAACTGTAGATTTTCGAAGGCCATTGCTGGAGCCAGTCTCGGGATTGATCACTGTCCCTGGACAGAAACACCTCTAAGCCCCCAGATTTGGTTCTGATTGGTCAGTTCTATGCCAGTCAGTGTCTCTGGGCCTATCAACAGGGCCTGATCATAAAGGCAGGGCTGATCAGCAGCCTAGAGTCCTGGAGAGAAAGGGAAGCCCAGCTGCTGGTCACACTTGGAAAGAAAGAGAGAGGCAAGTGCTGGTCAAAAGCTGCCACAGAGGCAACAGAATCAATCCCTGCTTCTCTCTTCAGGCCTCTTTCTGGCCCTGATTCTCAGCCTCCTTAGCAGTCAGTGCTGGGACCCTGGGCCTGCAGCAAAGCAGTCAGCACTGGGTTGCCTCAGCAACCCAGCACTGACTTCCCTTCTGGTCCAGCTTCACTCATACCCTTGCTTTTTATTATAGAAATTATAATTTTAAATCATTTTATACATTGTAAGACAAAGCAAACAAATAAATAGGTTAATATTATTAGAAATCAAGAGTTCCAGTGTAAAATTAAAGGAAGTAAATAAAAACCTTATAATATTAAATTAAAATTAGAAATATAAATTTAAAAAAAGAAAACATCTCCTAGCTCTGTCAATTGAAAGGACCTGAAAGCAATGGTGCCCCAGTAGATATTAGCACACAAACCCAAGTCTTGGTTTCTAAATACCTATCTACTAGTATTTGAAAAACTAGGGATTCCTGTGGATATGGCTAAATCCCATGACTGGAATAGAAAAAATAAAAATTATCTAATACCAGAAAGTAAGAAAGTACTCAAAAAAGGAGAAATAAGTAACCATTTCTGCTTGCCACTTTAGGAGGCACTCTCAATCAATCCCAGGTGATACACAAAACTCTCTTTTACAGCAGAATGCAAATAAATGTACTATCCTAACTAATAAAAGAGTAATATGCAAATTGACCATACCTCTGCTACACCCACAAGCCACGCCCACCAGCCAATCAGAGCGAGTATGCAAATCAACCCAACCAAGATGGCTATAGCCACAGAGTGAGCAGGAGGGAGGCTTGGGTTGCCCCAGTGATGGAGGAAGTCAAGCTTCCCACACACCTTGGCTAGCGCTTAAGGCAACAAAGTTTCAATTATAGAACATAAATAAATTCCAGTGTAATATTCTAGATTAACCAGAATTGGCTGCCACCACGGAGCAAGCAAAAGGCTTAGCTCTGCTCCAGGCTACAAAGTTTCAATTGTAGAAGATAAATAAATCCCATATACCAAGGCCTCCACTTGGGTCGCTGAGGTGGGTGGCCACCCTGCAAACCACCACAGGCCCCTCGCCCAGGCTGCCCCATGCCCCAAGGGAACTCCCACCTTCATCCAGGACACACTTCAGGGCAAACCAGCTAGCCCCCACTCATACACCAGGCCTCTATCCTATGTAAAAAAGTAATAAGCAGATTGACCAACACTCCAACACACAAAATGACTGCCCCCATGTGGTCAAAAGATCCTGCCCCCATGTGGACACAAGATAGCCACCACAAGATGGCCAGCAGGGAGGGCAGTTGGCAGGGACCAGGCCTGCAAGGGAGGGCAGTTGGCAGGGACCAGGCCAGCAAGCAGGGGCGGGGCAGTTGGGAGGGACCAGGGCCTGCAAGGGAGGACAGTTGGGGGTGACCAGGCCCACAGAGGAGGGCAGTTAGGGGTGACCACGCTGGCAGAGGAGGGAAGTTGTGGGGGACCCAGGCCTGCAGGGTTGGGCAGTTAGGGGTGACAGGCTGGCAGGGGAGAAGTTAGGCATAAATCAGGCTGGTAGGGGAATAGTTAGGGATGATAAGGCTGGCAGGCAGAATCAGTTAGGGACAATCAGGAAGGTAGGCAGGCGAGCAGTTGGGAGCCAGCAGTCCTGGATTGTGAGAGGGATGTCTGACTGCCCATTTAGGCCCGATCCTATAGTGGGCAGTCGGACATCCCTCACGGGGTCCCAGATTGGAGAGGGTGCAGTCTGGGCTGAAGGACACCCCTCACCATGCACGAATTTTGTGCACTGAGCCTCTAGTAAAGAATAAAATTAGAAAATCACCAATTTGCCATCCCCAATTAACTGACTCCAGCAAGGATCATCAAGGTATGCTACAACCATTAGGAGAAAGTGGTTGGAGAAAGAATATTCACAAGAAGTGCACCTCTTACTTGTTAATTGCAATAGAGGGACCACCTTAACCAAAAGGTCAAAGTTAGCATCACTTATGGTAGACGTTGCCTAAGGAAATGCAATGAAAAACCCATGGCATTGCTTGTGAAGTGTTCTTGCCCAAATATTTAATCTGAATCTAATCAAGCCTTTAGCTCTAACTTCCAGTTTACAGAAAACACATGGCACAAAGGAGCAAGTTAAACCAGACCAATTCAAACTATGAAACATTCAACAAAACATTTGGCCTCTTAGTTCCAAAATAGAAAAGCATTTTTTAAAAAGTGGTAATGTTCTAGGTTAAAAGATTCTAAAGACATAATAGGCAAATGCCTTGACCTGGATTGGATTCTGCTGTAAAGGGGGAAAATAACAGCTGTAAAACACAATATTGGGCAATTGGGGAAATCCTGACTATGAGACTTGACTATTAGATTACTTTAGGGATTAGATGAGGGAATTGTTAATTTTCTTTTTTTAAAATACCTTAAAAATTTTTATTGATTTCAGAGAGGAAGGAAGAGGGAAAGAGAGATAGAAACATCAACGATAAGAGAGAATCATTGATCAGCTGCCTCCTGCACTCCGCCTAGAGACGAAGCTGGCAACGCAGGCATGTGCCCCCAACCAGAATCAAATTTGGGATTCTTCAATCCACAGGCCAATGCTCTATCCACTTAGCCAAACAGGCTAACCAGAATCAAATTTGGGACTCTTCAATCCACAGGCCAATGCTCTATCCACTTAGCCAAACAGGCTAGGGCAGGGAATTGTTAATTTTCTTAATTGCAATAATAATATTATGGCTTTATAGGATAATGCCATTATTAAGAGCTACAAAATGAAGTATGTAGGATATAAGTCTTATGTACCAGACTAGAGGCCCAGTGCACAAAATTGTTGCACAGGAGGGCAGGTGTCCTTCATCCCAGCCTGATCCTTCTCCAATCTGGGACCCCTTGAGGGATGTCCAACTGCCCGTTTAGGCCTGATCCTACCTAGATCAGGCCTAAACGGGCAGTTGGACCTCCCTCTCACAATCCAGGAATGCTGGCTCTCAACTGCTTACCTGCCTGCCTTCCTGATTGCCCCTAACTGTTCTACCTGCCAGCCTTATAACCTCTTAACAACTCCCCTGCCAACCTGATTGATGCCTAACTTCTCCTCTGCCAGCCTGTTTGCCCCTAACTGCCCTCCCTTGCAGGCCTGGTCCCTGCCAACTGCCTCCCCTGCTGGCCTTCTTGTGGTGCCATCTTGTGTCCACATGGGGGCAGGATCTTTTGACCACATGGGGGCAGTCATCTTTTGTGTGGCCTGATTGTCAATCTGCATATTACTCTTTTATTAGATAGGATAGAGGTTTGGTGCATAGGTGGGGGCTAGCTGGTTTACCCTGAAGGGTGTCCTGGATCAGGGTGAGTATTCCCTTGGGGCATGGGGTAGCCTAGGGAAGGGGCCTGTGGTGGTTTGCAGGCCAGCCATGCCCCCTGGCAACCCAGGCTACCCAAGCCCCAAGGAATTTATTTATCTTCTACAATTGAAACTTTGTAGCCTTGAGTGGAGCCAAGTTTTCTGCTCACACAGCCATTGAAACTTTGTTGCCTTAAGCAGAGGCCTGGGCCAGCCAGGGTGTGAGGAAAGCTTGGCTTCCTCCAGGAGCAACCCAAGCCTCCCTCTGTGGTGACAGCCACTGAAACTTTGTTGCCTTAAGTGGAGGCCTGGGCCACCAGGGTCTGTGGAAAGCTTAGCCTCCCTTCTGTTCTCTCTGTGGCTGTAGCCACCTTGGTTGGGTTAATTTGCATACTCACTCTGATTTGCTGGTGGGCGTGGCTTGTGGGTGAAATAGAGGTACTGTCAATATGCATATTACTCTTTTACCAGATAAGATCTGTAAATGCTTCAGGAAAAACCATACACATTATATGTCCATCAAATAAATGACAAAAATATTTCCAACTATACTATTGTTTTACATTTTATGTTTGAAATTTTTCTGTTAAAAGGTGATAATAAAAGGAAAGAAACTTTTTAGTGAACAAGATGTGAGAAGACTAATGAACATTTGAAGGTTACAAAGATTTTTCCTTTTTTCCATTTATCCCTTGTCCTTGGGTATAAGCCAGGTATTGGGCTAGGTACTGGAGATACGGAGAGAACTTAGGTAAGATCACTGCCTTCAAGGACCTCACTAACTAGTGGAGGAGAAACACATATACTTAAACCCCCTAGAGTGATTCTGATCTCAGAGACATGATTCATTCAACAAATATTTAGAAAATACTCGCTACATTCCAGGTGCTGAGAACAGGGCAAGCACAGTCCCTGAATTCACAGAGCTCATATTCTGTTGAGGGATATGGAACTCTAGAATTATAATTGTGGGTAAGTGCTCGGACTAAAATGGACAGACAGCTACAGCAACACAAAGGAGAGGAAACAAATCCAGTTTTGGGGTCAGGATCGGGGTAGTGGGGAAGAGGTAGTAAAGCTTTCAGGCTGACTACAAGTCTTCAATCAGAGGGAACTAGAGGTGTGACTACAAAGGCATATAAACACAAACTGCACCCTGTTTTTGAGCCTATGGGAGCATGAACTGTTAGGGCAATCAAGAAAGGAAGCAATGGGCTGGGGAGATGATGTGGGTGGGTGCCACATCTCCCCAAGCAGATTTAGAAACCTGAGCTGCCTCTTGCAGGTTCTGGGACCCCAGAGTGTTCTCCCAAGGTGGTAGCTTCTCCCGTGCCAGGCTGGGCCCAAATGAGGGACAGTGTGCATCCTGTCCTTGGCTACATCTCCTTGTGCTCTGGATGTCTGCCTGCTTAGTTCTGTTGGCTACACTACCCTGAAGAGCCTCAGGGATTTTTCTGGGGTCAACTCTATGCCAGTGGACAGCAGGGAAATGCTTCTGACTGAATGTTCTATGAGACTCGAGCCACTGGACTGGAGTTGGGAGAAAAGGGTGATTTTAAAGGAAAGGAGAGGAGGAGAGGGCAAGAGGTTTACCAGAACTCTCCTAGATCCCATAGCCAGTGGTTCTCAACCTTCCTAATGCCGCGACCCTTTTATACAGTTCCTCATGTTGTGGTGACCCCTAACCATAAAATTATTTTCGTTGCTACTTCATAACTGTTCAACGAAAATAATTTTATGGTTGGGGGTCACCACAACATGAGGAACTGTATAAAAGGGTTGAGGCATTAGGAAGGTTGAGAACCACCTTCCTATGCATAGACCCTATGGCATAGGGGATCTTTCTGGGCCCAAAAAAATAAGTAGAGCTTTACTCCATGCTAATGATACTGTCTTAGCCCTAGGATAGAGGACAACTTTTTGCTAACCAAAGGCAAAATAAATGTGAGAAGGATAAACCACTTGAAGCTATTATACATGACCTCTGAAATTATTTGACTAAGTGGCTGCCTTCTCCTGAACATTGTGAGATCCAGTGACTGTGGAGTCATTATTTTTATACTCTCAATACTCAGCAGAGCTGAATGAATAATTCAGACTTTATAGAATGTAAAGTGCTGAAATGTCTACTATGTCATCTGCTGTGGCCCAGCTTTCCTCCTCAAATACCCCTGTGTCCACTGGAATACCCTGAATCTCTGGGTCCCAAATCCAGGCTTTTTCGCTGGGAAAGAGTCAGCCAGTGATGGGGGATAGTTTTAGTCCCAGTCTCTTTATGCCTTTGAGTTGACTGTTCTTTCAATGAAAAAGATTTATGCCTGTCGCAGAATAATCCTGCAGAGCCCTGACAGCTAAAGGCATGTGCAAAGAGGCTCAGAAGAAGGCTCTTAATAAGTGCCTATTGTCATTTCCCAGAATTTGCAAGTTCTGCCATTCCCTATTCTCATTTCTATGGATACTCCATCCTGTCTCTCCTTTCAACAGCAGGAACAAAACCACAGTCCTAAAAGGCTTGGGCATTAGTTGGACACAAGGATAAAATCTCCGGGGCCCAGAGGCACGGTTAGACAGATGGCTTCTTGTGCCATACCAGCTCCAAACTACCCATCAACCAGGAATCCAACGCCAAGGCAGCAAGAAGATGATGCAAGCATAGAAGTCAGGTGGGGAAGACTATGTGAAAATGGGAATCCCCAGCAAGGGCGGATACAGGCAGCAAGCCCTAAACCCATCCCAAATCAGGCCAATAGAGCTCTCTACACCATGAAATCATCCTTCCTGGGATCCCACAGCAGCAAGTATCCCCTGTGCCTGGCCCCACCCAGAGAGGGAAGCCATTTGGATTGATAAACAGACTGGGCAGTGATGATTTGCTGGAATCCTTGGAACAAGCAGGGGGCAAGGGGGCACCACCCTCTAGGGTAAAAACGGGTTGAGCTGAGCTTTTTAGAAGCTTAGGGAAGGAGAGGACAGCCCAGGAAAGACTTCCACCTGGGTCCCAGACCAGGTCCACGGACAGGCCCCTCAGATCCCCGCCACCAGCCCTGGGAGGGAGGGAGCCTTGGTTGCGTTACAAAGCTGCGGACCCTGGCACAAGGATGGCCACCAGCCCTTCTGACACCGTGCGACACCCGGAGCAGCGTCCCCGGGGCAGGGGCAGGGCTGACTCAATCCCTTACGCTCGCTGAGCGGTCGCCCCCGAATTCCCCCGTGCTGGACCCAGGTCGGCAGCTCCCACTGGGCCCGGCACGCCGCCGCGCCTACCTGTGCCCGCGGCTCGGCTCCTCCTCGCTAGCGCTGCCCCAGCCGGGGCTGAGGTACCGAGCCAGATGCCCCGCGCCCCGCGCCTCAGCGCCCTCCTCGTCGTCCTCCAGCTCCTCCGCGTCCTCGGCCTCCTGGATGGCCACACGGATCTGTACCACGGTCTCGGGCCCGGGCAGAGCCTCCTCGCCAGGGTGGGCCATGGCTCGTGGGCCGATCGGCACGGCACGCGGCGCCCCAAGGCCGAGCCAGCCGGGCTGCACCGTCTCTGACCCAGCGGCAGGGGTAGCGGCGGCCAGGGAGGCGCGGAGGTCGCAGCACCGCGCCCCACCCCGCGCCGCTGCCGCCACCGCCCCGGACGCAGACGAAGAGCCGGCACGGGCGGGGCCACGGAGGGCGAGGGCGACTTCCTCTGCTCTGCTCCCACCGAGGCCTGTCCCAGGAAGGGCTCCGGCCCCCAGCCTTCCTGCGCGCACCCTCGGCTCACCGCCCCGCACCTGACCTAAGGAGCTGGGCTCCGGGCTCCTGCCCGCTCCTTTCAAGGCTGCCCAGGGAGAGGCGCAACACAGCTGACTTCTCAGTTTGCAGCGGACTCTGGGAGTGGCCGACACAGGCAGCGGCTAAGGGCTTCGTGTCTCCCGCGAGTCTCCCTAGCTGACCTGACAATATGTCTGAAATCTCCACCGTTAGTGCTTTTGGCATAGCCAACTACTAGACTATGCGGCCTGCGAGGCCAGGGACTTGGTGCCTGCCGGGGACCTATAGTGGTGGTTCTCAAAGTGTGGCCGCCAGACCAACAGCACCAGCTTTACCTGGGAACTGGTTAGAAATGCAAATTTTAACCAGTTCCAATCCAGACCCGAATCAGAATCTATGATTCAGAACTTTTAACAAGCACTCTAAGTAATGCTGAAGTTCAAAGTTTGAAAAGCCACTGACCTACATTACTTTTTAGAATATGTCCTTCACCTAGTAAGTATTCAAATATTTGTTCAATGAGTAAAGGGAGCTATTGAAATGCCTGTCACCTTTTCCACATTTAGCTTTAAATGCGTTCCATCTCAACCCTTCAAATATGACCCAAAATCTAGAGTCAGAGGCATAGAAATAAACCCGAATCTGCTTTCTGGGAGCTCTTAGTTTAGTACCTTAAATATACTTTACCTTGTTGACCTGCCACACTAGGACTCCAAAAGAACAGAAAACTGGACCAATACATTTTGATATAAGCAATCAAGTCAGGAGAGGTTCAAGAAATGGGTCTCTTGGAAAGCAGCGACTTGTAAAAGAACTCATGTCTAAACTGGTGTCAGGAGAGATCCAGTGGTTTAGGAAGAACAACCTTTCCTTTTAAGGTTAGACTGGAATCTATGTCCCTTTCTTTGTCAGATCTCTCTCTCTTGACAGAAAAAGCCTTAGAATGAATAAGTGAAGGAAGAGAGGGACCTTGGTGTTCTGCACCAGCACAGTTTACAGTCCAGGTTCTGAGATACTGGAAATGCAAAGAATGGAAAGGATCTTTTTCAAGCCACCTGTGCCTTTCTCCATGCTATAGAGCTTATAGAACCTCTCTACCCATCCAGGCCACTCCTGCAATGAGGATCAAGAAGAGGTTTGCGTCCTCTTCCTTGCCTCTCTGATAGCTTCAGTTCCTGAATTTACAAAGCAATGCTTTTTCTTTTATTTAAATCATCCCGTGTGGCAAAACAGCAGGGATTATTACCCTTACTCCACAATAATGCCTCACAGAGTACCAACTTTTATAATTTATGAAGAATTCATCCATACATTCTCTCAGGGTTTCTAATTGCATGATAATGAGTCCTCTGAAGACTTTTCTAAAAATATAGATTCCCAGGCCCCACAGTTTGAGAATTTGCAGTTGGTGAATGAATCTGGTCTGCAGAAGCATTTTATTTAGTTGGAGTGTTGAAAAATAAATTCAATTTATATGCCTTAGTTTCAAATATTTTTCGCTGCACTGATTCAGATATCATTTATTCCTCATAAAGGAATTTTGGGGGGAGAATCCAAGATGGTGGCATAGGTAAACACCTACACTGCTGCCTCGCACAACAATTTCAAAACTACAACTAAAAGACAGAACGGACATCATCCAGAACCACAGGAAAGCTGGCTGAGTGGAAATTCTACAACTAGAAGGAAATAGAGGGGCTCACAGAAATCCAGAGGAGCTGCAAAAAGTTGAGGTACGGAGACGTGCGTGTGGAGAGAGCGGGTACCGGAGAACCTGGCTGGCTTTCTCTGACTGGAGGGAGATGGAGACTCTCAAAGGCATTGAACTCCTTATCCTACGACACTAAACCACAGATCCAGCCGAAACTCATACGGGAGGCATTTGGACTCTGAAAGAGGAGAAGTGCACGGAAATTTAGTGGAGTCGCAAAAGATCAGAAGTCTGGTGATGCGCACAGCATTGTGCACAGAGGACCGACTGCTGGTTGTGCCACTGGCTTTCACGAGTGGGCGGGAGACAGACCCTCCCAACTGTGCCACTTCTAACTCCACTAAGCCCCTCTTTCGGGTGAAACCCTGGGGACCCAGACTCATATGGTCTTGGAGCGCAGGAGAGCTGGAGTCCAGGGAAGTCGGAGGGGCAGCAGTCTAGAGGCACTGCGAGGGCATGGCGTGTGCACACACAAGGACCGCTCCAGCAATTACCCAGTCACGTGAGACTCAGGGGCCGTGGAGGGCGGGGCCGACTGGAAGGCAAGGCGGTCCCTTAAGCCCTGAGACTCCACCCATCCCAAGCTCAACAGAGAGGCTTTTGTAGTTTTGCAAGTCTGGTATCATAAGCCTGAATCCAACACAGAAGTGTTCCTGGCATAGTGAAAATGCCGAGACAAGGAAAGGGATCACAAACAAAGGAAATGGAGGAAAACAAATGACTGGATATAGAGTTCAAAACCACGCTTATAAGGTTTTTCAAGAATCTCCTAGAAAAGATGGATAAATTTAGCCAGACCCAAGAGGAGATGAAAAAGAACCAACTAGAGCTGCAAAAGATCCAACTAGAGATGGAAAAGGACCAACTAGAGATGGACCAACATACACTGACTGAAATAAAAAATATTATACAGAGACCTAACAGCATACTAGAGGAAGGCAAGAATCAAGTCAAAAATTTGAAATATAAAGAAGCAGAAAACATTCAACTGGAAAAGCAAGAAGATAAAAGAATCCAAAAATGTGAAGATAATGTAAGGAGCCTCTGGGACAGCTTCAAGCGTACCAACATCAGAATTGTGGGGGTGCCAGAAGAAGAGAGAGAGCAAGATACTGAAAACCTATTTAAAGAAATAATTACTGAAAACTTCCCACATCTGGTAAAAGAAATAGACTTACAAGTCCAGGAAGCATATAGAACCCCAAATAAAAGGAATCCAAAGAGGACCACACCAAGACACATCATTATTAAAATACCAAGAGCAAAAGACAAAGAGAGAATATTGAAAGCAGCAAGAGAAAAACAGTTCATTACCTACAAGGGAGCACCCATACAACTGTCAACTGATTTCTCAACAGAAACGATGCAGGCCAGATGGGAGTGGCAAGAAATATTCAACGTGTTGAATAGCAGGAACCTACAACCAAGAATATTCTATCCAGCAAAGCTATCATTCAGAATTGAAGGGCAGATAAAGAGCTTCACAGAGAAGAAAAAGCTAAAGGAGTTCATCAACTCCAAACCAGTATTATATGAAATGCTGAAAGGTACTCTTTTAGAAGAGGAAGAAGAAAAAGGTAAAAGATAAAAAATTATGAACAACAAACGCATATCTATCAACAAGTGAATCTAAAAATTCAGTGAATTAAAAATTTGATCAACAGAATAAACTGGTGAATATAATAGAATCAGGAGCACAGAAAGGGAGTGGACTGATAATTCCAGGGGAAAAGGGGTGAGGGGTGTACAGGGAGAGACTGGACAAAGATCATACACCTATGGAAGAGGTCAACGGGAGGAAGGTAAGGGTAGAGAGAAGGGTGGGAGCTGGGTGGAGGGGAGCTATGGGGAGGAAAAAAGAGAAACAAATGTAATAATCTGAATAATAAAGATTTAATTTAAAAAAAAGAATTTTGGATAAGAAAGGATATAAAATATCATCTAGCCCTAAACTCTCCAATTAGGGAATGGGTACCCCCAAATTATAAACCCCTTTCTGCCAGGGCTCCTATGAGAGAAAAGCATATGTGAGTATATTAACAATTTTGAATATACTGTGGAATCAAGTGCAAAATTTGCTAGAATTTTAAAGGAAACTTCACATTTGATTTGACTAGTCCTATCCACATACCTCATCATTTCTATCACTGGTGAGGGAACCAGGCTTTGTAAAAGACCCCTTGTAGTTTCGAGCTTCTTCCTTCACAGAGCTGTGGCTGGAGAATGAGGCCATTCCTGCCCAGGCCTTTGCTGAGCATCATTGCAGGGAGTTGGCACCAGCATTGAGATGACTAGCAAACTCTCTTTCATCACCTCTGTCTGGAGCTGGCATAAGCCCCTTTCCCTAGGATCTTGAGGGCTCATTTTTTACACTAAACTCAAAATAGAAAACAGCTTTTTCCCCAATCACTTCTGAAGATGAAACAAAAGGAAACACAGTGACAAGGCATTAGGATAGACTGAGGTTAGCCTAAAGCAAACAGTCAATAAGGAAGACCTCTCAAGTATATAAAAGGTTGTTGTTTTACCTTCAGTTGGAAATATGTTTGAGTGTCCCTGACATTAGTGTCCCAAGGACTTAGAATAAGATATTAATGTGGTAAAATAGGGTGCAGGTTAAGTGTTGAAACTACAAATTGATAATATGGATCAGGGTCCAGTAAAGGGTCTGGTTTTAACTATAAGTGAAGGGAGGCTTTATTTACTCATTTAATCATTTGTTTAATCATGTAACAAATACTAGGCCCTGTGCTGGCCTCAATTGTGTAAAATGATTAAGGCATGATCCATAAATACCAGGAGATGGAAGGAGAATGGAAGAGTTAGCCTTCCATAATAAGAACTGCAACAAATGCTATAGTCAAAATCTGTACAAAGAGGCACAAGCAGTGAAAACATCACAATAGATATCTAAAAACTAGTACAAAAGCTCCCACATAAGCAGTAGAATGTAGTGGAAAAAGTACTCACTCACATATCAGATCTGTATTTAGACACCTGCCTCACCATATTTTAACTACATAACCTCTCTGTTGTTAATATTTTCTTACCTGTAAAACAGTCAAAATGGTCCTTACCTTATCAAGTTGAGGATGTAGACCAAATTAGATTATTTGTAAAAAAAATATGGCCCAGATTAAATGCTCAGGATATGCTAGTATATACTGTGATGTGGTCTTCTAAGACCTACATACCAGGAAACTCTTAGTTTGAATAGGGAACATAAACCATTCTGGTTACTGACATGTATTTTCCTCCACTGGAAATTAAGAAATTGTTTCTTTGTTTGTTTTATCAATATGCCAAACTCCTATAAGTTAAGGTAGCCTTTCAGAGCCAACTTAATTCTGAATGCACTGAAGAACAATGGACCTCTCTAGGCAGGAAATCTACATCTTCATATAGCTCATTTCTGGCTTCAAAAAGAACTGAGATACTCATTCATAGGTATGAGGTATTTTGTGAGACTTGCCCATCAATATACATTTTCCTTTGTTTAATATGAATCCCCAGTCTTAGATGGATAGATGACTCTCAAATTAGATAGTACATTTCCAAGCACACTTTGCATATTGTTATAATTATGTGACTAAATTCTGGCCAATAAGATATGAGCAAAATGCTTTTCTCCCACTTTTGGATTGTGCTTCTGGAAACTCGGATGTGCTTGCCTGGCCTTTTTCCTCTACCTGTCTTCCAGAGCAGCCATGTTGGACCCAAGGAAGCCACATGTTAAAGGTGGCAGAGCCAGCAAATAAGCTTTGGACTTGTTTAGTGGACCATCATCTGAAACATTATTTGAGTAATGTTTAATCCTATATTTTAAGACTTTTTTTTATAGCAGCTTAGCCTTTATCCTAACTCAAAACTGAGGATGTATAAAAATTGAAGGGCTCAGGGCCCAGGACAAAGTAGACACACAGTAAAATTGGTGTTGAATTTTAATTTTTAGAATTTGACTACTGAGTAACTTTTATTGCATGACAAAAATATACAAATTGTGTGGTAAGAAAGATGTAGACTTCAAAAAGAAGTAGACTATGCTCTCTCTTTCTAGGAACTCATGTCTTAATAGGAGAATTGGACTTGTATTCCTGCTTCAAACCCCTTTGCAAGGATAACATTACCAGCATTACTGATGGAAATCCAATCATTGTTGCAAGTGTCAAAACATTGGTGACTTTGAAAAAGGCTCTCTGCTACTCTTTCTCACTCCCCTAATTTTGAGGTTTCTTCATACCAAAAAAGCAACATTATCCCAATTGGGTTTCTGCCATTTAAAAATAACAAGATATAATATATACTTCTTTTTAGTATATTAACAAATTGTGTTGACACATACTTCAGAGAGAGTACTTGAGCTTTGCCTACCACTTATGCCTTGTGGAAAACCAGTTTATCAAAGTGATAGGGAGTATGCCACATTAAAAATAGATTTTATTTGGGAGGAGGGAAGTGAGAGGAGAACTAAGTCTAGGAGAGTGTTCAGAAATTGCAGAGGTAAAGGTGACTAGCATTAATGCCAAGGAGCAACTGTTCTTGTTCATATAGTGAGGAAAAACCTAAAGAACTTGCTCTAAGCTGGGCCACACAGACCAAGAGAGCCTGCTGTACTCCAGTCAGAAAGGTGAGCCTATCGCTGGTCCTCAATCCCTAGAAAGACACACAGTAGCCCTTGCATCTGATCAGGGTGAGACTCTATTCACTCAGATATTTTGCATCTGGGGAGCTTTTATAAAAAACTGCACCTCCATTGAATTAACTTCTGAGGGTGAGACCCAGGTATCAGAATCCTTCAAAGCTCCCAAAGTGATTCCAACATGATGCAAAGGTTAAGAACCTCTGTGTTAGATTTTTCAAGCTCATATTCTCCAGACCTTTCCCAACAGGTCCAGAGATTGCTCACTGGGTATCCAGGAGCAAGTAATTAGAAGAGTTCAACCCTAGTATATTCCTGGAATTTACTTAGAGATTGGGTGACTTAAAGCTGAATTTCTGAGTTGCACCATTTCTTAGCAGGAGCAGGCTTCAGACCAGGCTGCTGCAAATTGTATGCAAGTTGTGTACAGCACTTGGCAAAGGAGAAGAATGGGCTGAAGTTACAGCCTAAACTCTGCTCACCAAGTTGTCATTCTGACCTTGGACTTGGTCCAACTAAAGGGAAAGAGATGCCTATTTCTAATGGTCAGAAACAGTGTCCCTAGTTCCGGGTCAGGTCTTCCTGAGACAGAGGCAAAGGGAGATTCATGAGCCATTGGCATATGAATTACTTGAGATCTTATTAAAATACAAGTTTCTGGGCTTTGATTCTAGACCTAATGAATATGATCACTGGGGACAGGGCCCAGAAATCTGTATTTTAACAATATTCCAAGTGTTTTCATCAAGTTGAATTTCGATGACTACTAGCCTAGAGTATTGGATGGTCTTTCAATAAAAATAAATTGAAGCCCAGCCAGTGTTGCTTAGTGGTTGAGCATAGATCTATGAATTGGGAGATCACATAGCTCAATTCCTGGTCAGGGCACATGCCCTGAGTTGCAGGCTTGATTCCCAGTAGGGGTCATGCTGGAGGCCGATTTGATGATTCACTCTCATCATTGATGTTTCTATCTCTCTCTCCCTTACTCTTTCTGAAAAAAAAAGGGAAGGAAGGAAGGGAGGGAGGGAGGGAGGGAGGGAGGGAG
>JAAGEH010000032.1:32626198-32646964 GCA_011751065.1 Lasiurus cinereus
GGAAGGAAGGAAGGAAGGAAGGAAGGAAGGAAGGAAGGGAAGGAAAGGAAGGAAGGAAGGAAGGAAGGAAGGAAGGAAGGAAGAAAGAAAGAAAGAAAGAAAGAAAGAAAGAAAGAAAGAAAGAAAGAAAGAAAGAAAGAACCTCCTAAATGCCTGTCCCATGCTATCTTTCAGGGATATAAGAGCAAATAAGATGCCATTCCTTCTTCAAACATCCTGAGCTAGTGGGAGACACAGAAAAAAAATGTGGGTCCCCTATCCCAAGCCATGACTTCTGCTGGGGTTCAGATAGGTCTGGCTCATTTAAAGAACCAGTGACCAGACTCTGAGATCTCTATAGGAGGAACTGAAGCTCTTCCCAAGAGAAAAGTCATCTCAGGGAAGTAGGAGCCAGGTACCACAAGCCCAACCCACTAACAAAGCCTCGTTGTTAGAAAGGGGGAATGATTTGGGGGACAGCTTGGTATCTGACACATGTTTATTTGTGAGCCAAAGCCCCAAGGCTTAATTCCTGTTTATATATGGGTCCTGTCTTTATATATGTGGGTCCTAGGAAAGCTGGGAGAGTGTGCACTAAAACTGAAAGAGCTGTTTCCCTATAACCCATATGAGTTATTTGGGCAAAAGAAATGTGACTTTGGGACCCCACTCATGAGTATATACATACAAATGGAGAGGCATTCTTTGCCAGTGAATAGAACAACAGCTCATAGTTTTGGCACCCTCTAGGCTCTTTCTTTGCTGCAGAAGAGACTGTGGTGCCTGGTGGACACAGCAGTGCCCAAGGGAGAGGACACTAAAGATGGGTGCTAGGGCAGCAAAGGGGAGATGGCCTACAAGCACCAGATGGAGACTAGCTAGACTTGTCTGTGAATACATGTGAGACACCCTAGGAAATACCCACAGATAGCTGGGGAACTTTTGGGGGTAGCTAGGATCAGATATTAATGGCATTAGTGGGTAAGAGGGGGCTGGTGGCAGGAGCCCTAAAAACATGGGTAAAAGACCCAGAAGATTTGCCTTCCTTTCATTCGTCATATTTGCTGCGGAAAAATACTTGGTGCCTAGTTGGAGTAACTTCTGATTTATAGCCTAGATCAAGCACTTGGAGAGGCCCTGAGGCATGAGCACTGGGATAGGACCCTAGAGTTCTGAGGGGGAAGCGGTGAGGGTCATTTCCTTTGCTCAGGAGAAAGTCTAGCATATTGTGGTCCCTGCCCACCTTTCCCCACTCTTTCATGTCACCCTGGCCCTTACTCTCTCTGCTCCAGCCATGTGGAACTTCTCTGTTTATTCTAAAACACTTTAGCTTCTTATGCTCTAAATATGCTGTTTTAGATGTTTTAAATGCTCTGCACCTTTCGCCTGGCCAACTCCTACTAATCTTTCAGGTTGTAGCCAAAATGTCACGCACTAGGGTGGACCTTTCTGATGGATCAGGTTAGCTGTATAGGACATTAAATACAGTTCATAAACTCAGATGTGAAGACTCAAATGTAACTTTTTGGGGTATTGAAAACTGAATCTGTTTCAACCCATAACTTGTTCTTGGATCAAATTTCAAGCATCTGATCACCAATCATCTGTTTACCCAGGAATCTATGTACTGAGATGTCTGTATTATCAATCAAGAGCTCTCTTGGCTGCTTCAATGCCAAGTTTGGGGCATGAGGATCTTTTCAAGGTTCTCTGTGATCCCATGAGCCTGGAATCAACACCTGCTATGCAATCATTTTCCCTTCTTTTTTTCTTGCTTCCATTCTGGAGGAATCATTTCTGATCCAGGGGAAGTTGCTCTCATCTTAAACTCTATTCTACTTAGTGGTTGTTGATTTCTTTCCTAAAATGTTATTATTTTCATGCATACAGAAATAATAAAATGACCATCCTTATAAACTACTGGATTAAAAATTGTTGTTTCCTCACCTCTAAGTCTTTTAAAAATAAGGACATTCATTTATATAACCACAACACTATGGCCTCATCTAACAAAACTAGAGGCCCGAGGCATAAAATTCATGCACTGAGGAGTGTGGGGTCCCTCACCCTAGTCTGCACCCTCTCACAGTCGGGTAGCCCTTGGGGGATGTCCAACCTAAGCTGGCAGTCAGAAATCCTTAGCGCTGCCATGGAGATGAGAGAAGCTTCCACCACTGCCACTGTGCTCACCAGCAGTGAGCCCAGCTTCTGGCTGAGTGGCGCTCCCCCTGTGGGAGCACACTGACCACCAGGGGGCAGCTCCTGCATTGAGTGTCTGCCTCCTGGTGGTCAGTGCTCATCATATTGACTGGTTGTTCTGCCATTTGGTCAATTTGCATATTAGCCTTTTATCATATAGGATTATCTATATTTCCACAAAATCATGTAATTTCTGGTTCACATTCAAATCCCCTAAATGTTCCATTCTAATCTTTTTTTTTCCTTGAAGACAAAAACCAGGATCTGTTTGTGCTCATCATAGTGACCAGTTGCATTGTCTCTTTATATTCTTCTAGCCTATTTTAATCTAGACTATCTCCTCCATCTTTTTGTCATTATTGTTGCCACTTTATTATGTTGACATTTTTGAAGGATTCATGTCAGTTTTCCTAAAGGACTTAGGTTTTGGAAATAAAAGCCAGAGAACTCTGCTCCAAACTTCCTCTGAGGCAAAAAGTTTAACCAACCCCATCCTGGTTTACTCAGGATTGAGTGTTTTCTCTGACTGAGGAAGTTTAGTGCCAAAATCAAGTAAGTCCTGGACAAACCAGGATGAGTCAGTTACTCTCAGGAAAGGAAGCACTGAATTGGGTATTTGCCTGAGTGGTTTCCAGGCACAGGATAAAAGCCTAAAAATGATAGTTATCCAATATTAAAGAGCTGTACTTGATTAATAGATGCTTTCTAGCATCCTGTGGTTATCCTTTCGCAACACTCATCATATTTTTATTCTGATTATTGTCCACATTTCTCAATACATAGAAAGCTCCATGAAGGCAGAAGCATATATATCTTTTTCATTACTCTAATCCCACTATCTCGATAGTCCTCCTATATATAGTGTTTGTTAAATATTTATTCAATGAAGAAATAATTGAATAATATCAAGGTATTTCAGAATTTAATGTATCAAGTAGAATTCATCATTTTCTGAATGCGCAACTAAAAATAATTGAAGCAGTAAGACTGCAGCCCTAGTTGGTACTCTCCATACCTCTAATCAATGAATAGTAGTAAGTTATCTGGCTTGCATGGAAATCTTAACAGGCATCCTGTACAACTGTCTTGGCCATCCAGGTGAGATTCTGGAAGTTTAAGTAATCTTCAAGATCAAATTTAGACCTTAGCTTCTAAGTCCTCAGCGGTTTCATGCAACAGGGAAGAGATAAGGGTAAGGGATACCTGGAAATCTGGAAACACTTAACCCATTGACTAAGCACCACTGGTTCATATACCAGAGTCCTAAGAAAATCAATCACACTGTAATAAAATTCAATTAAATCAGGTATAAATCAAAATAATAATCCTATAGTATTTTAAATTTAAATCATAATTAAATTATAATTAAAATAATAATTATACCTGTACCATTCTTTAGATTTGAACCCCTCAGGGGTATTAAATAATTGGTCTCTGAGAAGCCAAGAAGGAGGGGCTGGAGTTGGGGAAGCAATTGAAATATGGTGTAATTCTGGACCTGGCGTGAACTCAAGTTGGCTCAAGGTCAAGTCTGGCCCTTGGGAATTCTTCTGGACTGAGGATTTGGTGACAGACTTGAAGCTGCAATGAGCACCTGATTATAGATCATTTAATTGGAGGCTGGTCTGGGCTGGAGTCTTGAATAGCCCACTGCCCGGGATTGAAAGGGTCCAAGTGGAAGACATCATATCTCAATGCATGCTATCTCATTTGTTTCTCCTTCTCTAGAGGAAGATCTGGTTGGGACCCAGGCTAAGTAAAAAAAAAGGCTGACTTTGTGGCAGGAACACTTAGTTCAGATGCTCACCAAAAAAGAAGTGCCGGGGTCACTACAAAGTATGAAAGAAAGACTTGATATAGAAAAGGAAAGAACTTTATAACTGAGAAGAAATTTTGAAATATGAGATTTTTTTTAATCCTGAGCATCAACAGAGTACTTTTTATGTGTCCCTCACAGTAGGGTGGGGACTGAAGTACTGAGAAAACACCAAAATATTGTAAAGAAGATAAAAAGGATGACTGTTCATGAAGCAATTACTGTTTACTATGCACATGACCTCATTTAATCCTTGCAGTGGTCCCAATGAAGTATTGTTTGGGGAAAGTGAGGTTTAGTATTTGCCAAAATTAAGTGACTTGCTAAAAGTTATATGGCTGGGATGTGGCAGAGCATGAACATTTATACTTGTGCTGTCTGATTCCAAATCTATACCTTTCTCACTATACTATGCTGCATTCTTCTGGAGATGCAATCGGATGAAGGCCTAAACAGACTCAGAAATGGAAAAATTATTAAGTCCAGGTGAAGCACAGTCATTGCTGCCATGCTATTCCAAGAGCCTTGGAAAGATATTTTTGCTTTCCAATTTTATCTCCCGTACCTGCCACAGTCCTGACATGCATTGGAGATGAATATTGGGGCCATGCCTCTCAGAGCCATTCTAAATGGGGCAAGTTCCTCTGTACTCTTCTCTGTCACCTCCATTCTAATACATTCCAGATGTCCCAGCAGTTTCATTTCTCAGTATTAGCCATGAACTTTAGAGCACTGTATTTGCCTATCTCTTTGGCTTGATTGTCTTTTGTTCTTGAGGGAGGAGAAAGGGTGAGGATAGTCTGGAGGGTGACCAGATTTTTCATTTTGCAATCTCCCGACACAGCTGCTAAAGAAAATTTATATTGTGTTTTATTCACTAGGGAAAACATGTTTTGCTTTGCACTCTTGTGTAACCATGACACATCTTGAGTAACTTAGCTTAAAACTTCCCTCCAGTGTCACATTTGGGCTAAATAACATAGAAAAATGTTCACTTTTACTGTCACATATGTTTGGACTTATACCTTGCAGGGCATCATCTAGCAGTTACAGCCAGGGCCCACTGCCTTTATCTCACATCACATTATTCCTTATAAATGGGCAGTGTCCAGAAAATGATATTTGGGCACTCAAAATGAACCACACTGGATGGCTTCAAAAGGACTCCTCAATGCTTTCATCTGGGGGATTTCACACTTGAGCAGATATAAGAAGCACCTGGGAGATTTATTCAAATTCAGACTGGATGTTCGGCCAGTGTGGCTAAATGGTTGATCATTAACCGATGAACCAGGAGGTCACAGTTGGATTCCGAGTTATGGATATGCCCAGTGTTGGGCTCATTCCTCAGTAGGGGGCAGCCAATCAATGTTTCACTTTCATCACTGATGTTTCTATTTCTCTCTCCTTCTCCCTTCCTCTCTGAAATCAATAAAAATATACATATTTTGAAAAAATTCAGACTGGTCCTATCCCCAGAGTTTCTAATTCAGTCAGTCTAGAGTAAAGCACACACAAAAAAAATGCATTTCCTAGCAAGTTCCTGGGTGATGCTAATGCGACTGGTCAGGGGTTGGGAATAGAGGGGCATATTTTGAAAATCTCAGCTTTAAACTGTGGTCAGCCAAAGTGAGGGATTGAACACAGTACATTGAATTGACAAAAACTGTATAGAGCTGTATATAGTGGTAATGATCAGTTTTATGCTTTGTTTTGTTTTCCTAACTAGCCAAAAAATTGATACTAAAACAAGATGGCCACATTTAATCATTGTTGGTGGAAGGATGCTTTGGTATAATCTTTCTAGAAAAGTAATTGGCAGTAAATAAGTATTTATAGACCTTGACCCCACCATCTAGGTATCCCCTAAAGAAATAATCAGAAATATGCACAAAGATTAGGGTACAGGAATATTTATTGCAGCTTTATTAAAAATGGTAAACACTTGGAAATCATATCCATAGCCAATAGTTCGTAAGTTATAATAATGTTCATACAATGAAATATTATGCCACCATCAAAGTATCTGTTAATGTAGATAGTCCATCAGAGCACCAGGGAGTCTCCCCCACTGATCAAGATGGCTCAGGGGGGAGATTCTTACACTAAGTGTGCCAAAAGCTAAAAAAGTGAATTAGCAGAGCCCAAACACACCAAAAACTAGAAAGATAACTGGCTAGGGCCCAATGTAGGAAAGCTAGCCTAATAATTGGATAGGAAAAAGTCCTTTCCTTCTTATCCCTATAAGAACCATGCCTTCAGCAGAAAGGGGAGATCATCTTTGAGACTGGAGTCTACCATTCTCCCAGATCACAGTACCTAAATAAAACCTCTTTCCTTTTGCACAAGCACCAAGTCTTACAAGTTTGGCTTTTCTTGAGGCAGGTAGCTGAACTTGGATTTTTCAGTTACAGTTTTTGGCAACTCTGAAGGGAAAGCATGGACCTCATGGGACTCCTGAGGGACTGGGCTGGTGTCCCAGCTGCCTGTGACAGTCCAACCCCTGAACACTACTTAGAGCTTTCCTATGGGAATTTCCCTGCACTCCTTCTCAAGGCATCAGCCACCTGAAACACTTTGCTGATGAAAAGAAAGGGGGAATAGATGGACTCTAACACTGGGTAAGTCAAACTGGTGTGCAAACTGGGGGTCCTCTGTCTCTATTGCTTGGGCTTCATGCCACTTGAATCCAGTTAGGACCATTCACTATACCAATTGGTAAGCTCTCCCTGCCACTTGGGCTTCATTCCAGTTGAATGTGGTAAGAACCACTTGCTGTATTGGTTGGTAGGAGATAAGACACTGGGAGTTGCGTGTTGTGGGAAACCCTTTCATGTCTCGCATGGTTCAGGGTTCCAGTTCAGGGTTCGGGTTCTGGATAAGGCTGCACACAAATGAAAAGAGACTAGAAAAGTATTAATTCGGGAATATTGGGGGCCAGGCAGGATCCCACCTTTAGTGGGAAAACTACACACTACTCTGGCCTTGTTATTCCTTTTATTGAAACTATAGGATACACCCATAGCCTTAAGGTAGGAAATTCCAATAACAAAAATACATAAGACAAACAGAGGTGGAGGCTGCTTCAGTTAACAATGTTTCAACTAAACAGTGAGTGGTTAGAGCAATTAAGGTTGACCAGCCTTCTGGGTTTCCTGTCCACATCTTTCTATTAGTGAGACAATGTTTGGTTTCCGGCAGCTTGTGAGCACTCATTTGGACTAATAGAACCCAAGTTCTGTTGATATGTTCCCACTTTCTCTGGGGTCTTGCAATGATTATATTTTGGGTTTGTACTTTCATGCCATCAGGGCTTATTCTGTTTCAACCCCTGAGTTGAATTTTGGTAGAATGGTTGATACACAGCTGTGATCCAATGACTAAGAAGACTTGGTTTTCTGTTGTAACACTGGTTGGCCTATATATACTTTAGACTATAGAGAGGAAGGGATGGCCCCTAAATGATTGCCTAAATTACTATACCATCAGAAAAATGGGACAAAATCTCTTATGTCCAGGTGTTTATATCTTTACACAATAAGGATTTGGCAAGGAAAGGGAACAACCTAATGATGCTGAGAAGGGAATCGGCTTCAAAATCCATCCCTGATAGTAAGGCACAGGAAGAAAAGAAAAATGAGGAGATGAGTCAGTTACAGCTTTTGGCAGTATCATCAGCAGGAAGATTTCCCTACCACCACCCCTGCTGCCAGATACCCCTGATAATGGGTCCAGAGATGCAACAGCCCCAAACCTGTATCATTAAGGAATGGTCTCCTCCTTGAAGATCTGGCAAGGCATCCAACTTGGCCAGAAAGTATCCTTATTCGAAGTAAGACAATTCCCTCTGAGGCAAAACCCTATAGGTGAAATAAACCAGGAAGGTCAGCCTGCTGGTTACTATTGGCCTGTATTACATTTTCCACTTCATATTTACTGAATTGGAAGAATTATAACCCCTAATGTTAGGGAGGACCCCCAGAAAATGGCAGATCTTATCATCTCCATTTTTGCCACTTGCCATCCAAACTGGGCAGATGACAGGAGAAAGATGACTAGTTATATAATACTAGAGGCTCAGTGCACAAATTTGTGCACCAGTGGGGTCCCTCAGCCTGATGTGTGGGATTGGATTGAAACTGGCTCTCCAATATCTCCTGAGGGGTCCTGAATTGTGAGAGGGTGCAGGTCGGGCTGAGGGACCCCACTGGTGCACAATCAGGGCCAGGGAGGGATAAGGGAGGGCTCCAGTACATGTCCAGCCCATCTTGGTCCCTATCAACTGGACCCCATCAGCAGGCTAACCCACTGATTTGAGTGCCTGCCCCTGGTGGTTAGTGCATGTCATAGCAACTGGTTGATTGTCTGCCCCCCGGGTGGTCAGTGCACATTTATAATGAGTGGTTGAGCTACCTTAGCATATCCTTAGCATATTATACTTTGATTGGTTGAACAGACGACCAGATGACTGGACACTTAGCATATTAGGCTTTTATTATATAGGAAGGTTAATGAAGAAGCTCATCCCCTCCATCAAGAGAATCCCAACAGGGACCTCCAACTCAGTTGGGGCAATTCCCTTGACAAAGCTCAACTGGGATTTGAATAGTGGGGACCTAGCCTTCCTAGAATATTACAAGCATGCATTTTGGAAGGGCTTAAGAAAAGGTGCCTAAACAAAAGAACCTGAATATGATACAAGCCAAAAACAGAAATAAAGCCAAGATCCTTCTGAATTTTTAGAAAGAATCTCTCAGGCCTTTTGAAAGCATATGGATACTGATCCACAGGCATCAGAAAATGTCTGGATGATAAACATGATTATTTTTCTTTATATTTTATTGATTTGTTACAGAGAGGAAGGAAGAAGGATAGAGAGTTAGAAACATCGATGAGAGAGAAACATTGATCAGCTTCCTCTTGCGCACCTCCTACTGGGGATATGCCTGCAACCAAGGTACATGCCCTTGACCTGAATTGAACCTGGGACCCTTGAGTCCACAGGCTGACACTCTATCCACTGAGCCAAACCGGTTAGGGCAGATAAACATGATTTTTACTGGGCAAAGTGACATGGATATCAGAAGGAAGCTCCAATATTTAGACAGGACATTGGCAATGAATTCCTCCTAGCTTGTGGACATAAAGTTTACCATGCCAAAGAAATTAAAGCAGGCTACCATTTTCTTAGAAACAGTGCAGGGAAACCAGAAGGAAAGGTGGAACCTGAAAGGAAAAGGGAAAGACCCACCAGGTGCCAATCTATGTGCCTATTGAAAAGAGAAAGGCCATTGGAAAAAGGACTGCCTAAAATTCAAAAACAAAAATAAAAAAAGATAGAAATTCTCTCTGAGAAATGTTAAAAAGGAATGACAAATCTGATAATGAGTAAGGAAGCCCTGGAGCGCCCCCTAGACATATCTTGACCTATTGGTATTTCCCTACAGGAGCCCAGGGTACAATTAACAATGAAGAACAAGCTAATCGACTCCCTTTATAGATATGGGAGCTACAAAAGTAACCAATATAAATTTACCTGCAGTTATGGTTACTGGCATGATCGGACAATTACAAAAGCAGATGTTCCTTCAACCTCTAGAATGCCAGGTTAGGGATCAAAAACTTACACATAGTTTTCTCTATATGTCAGACTGCCCCATTTCATTGTTGGACCAAGATTTATTTTGTAATCTGCATGCATAAAAAACTTTTTCCCCTGAGAAGCACCAATTTTGTTTCTGAGTTCTGCTGAAACATGATTTCCAGCTCCAGGTGCAACCTGACTTGCTAGAAAAGACACAGAGATTAATTCTTCCTACCTGAAATTTATGAGCTGTTTAGGCTGAAGGAAACCTAGGTAGACAGTTAACATCCAACCTGTGAAAATTAACCTAAAAGATGGGGCAAAACCTACAAGATGGAAAGAAAAAAAATATCCCTTGAAGAAAGAAGCTTTAGAAGTAATTCAACCAATCTGTAGAAATTCTTAAAATCGGGATTAATTCAGGCATGCTTCACTCTGATGAGCATTGATTTGTACAGGGCCTTAGGGCTATAGATGACATTGTCCAGGATATTATTCCTACGGTGCCCATGCCTTACACTTTGCTGACCATGGTGTCCAGGGATAGCAAATGATTCTTAGTCCTAGATTTGAAGGATACTTTTTTCTTCAACCCTATAGATGAATAGGCTAAACTATTATTATTTTATAATATATCCCCTTTTCCCCCATTGACCCACCCCCACCCCAGACCCTATCGTTTATATCCATGGGTTATGCATATATATATAAAACATCTTTGGTTGATTATCTCTCAGCCACTACCCTCCCCTGCCTTCCCTCTGTAATTATTTTTTCAAAAATATTTGTATTGATTTCAGAGAGGAAAAGAGAGGGAGAGAGAGATAGGACCATCATTGATGAGAGAGAATCATTGATTGGCTGACTCCTTCACACCTTCCAATGAGGATCAAGCTCACAACCTGGACATGTGCACTCACCAGGTATCTAACCATGACCTCCTGGTTCATAGATCAATGCTCAAACACTGAGTCAGGCCAGTTGGGCTTAAACTATTATTTGCCTTTGAATGGAAGGACCCAGAAACTAAAGCAGTGCACCAATACTGTTGAACTTTGCTGTCATAAGGGATTTCAAAGTGAGACCTATTGTGTAGACCAAATATGGTCAGCATTCCCTGACCATATTTGGGGAAATATTAGCTAAATATTTTAAGGGATAATAAATTGATATAAGGAATTCTTCTACAATATATAGACAACTTACTAATAGTTACCAATATTTACAAAGATTGTTTTCTCAACACCATCATCTGATAAGCTCTTGCACTGATTCCAGCTGTTTTACTAAAGACCTAGAAGATTCAAGGTCCTGAACAGCAGTTAGTCATGCAATGGAGTGGTCTCTATGATGTCCTGCTGACAACACACTCTTCCCTAAAGCTTTTGGAAATCAAGACTTAGATCCAACATACACAGATAACTGGGTGCCACCTGAGAGGAACTCATGTCTTGCTGCTGTTGTTGATACTGCAAGGAAAAGCTGGACCTGCACCCTGAAAGATATGTAAAATTCCTCATTTGGAAATAAACAGCACCTCCCAAAGCTAAGTGACAATCTTATTTTTCATGTTATTATTATTTTTGACAATTGTTATATTTTATGCCCACACTTGGACTGATAATGCCTTTGTCCACATGTCCCAGACAGTGGCTTTCTTTGTAAATATTTGTTGTCCACTATTTGTTGTCCACTCAAAGCCTTGTTCAGAATTAGAGTGTGGGGATCTTTCAGGCTCCTCGGTTTCTTTTTTTATTTTAAATTAAATCTTTATTATTCAGATTATTACATTTGTTTCTCTTTTCTCCTCCCCATAGCTCCCCTACACCTGGTTCCCACCCTTCCCTCTCCCCTTACCTCCCTCCTGTTGACCTCTTCCATAGGTGTATGATTTTGGTCCAGTCTCTCCCTGTAAACCCCTCACCCATTTTCCCCTGAAAATTATCAGTCCACTCCCTTTCTGTGCTCCTGATTCTATTATATTCACCAGTTTATTCTGTTGATCAAATTTTTAATTCACTTAACTTTTAGATTCACTTGTTGATAGATACATATTTGTTGTTCATAACTTTTTATATTTTACCTTTTTCTTCTTCCTCTTCTAAAAGAGTACCTTTCAGCATTTCATATAATACTGGTTTGGAGTTGATGAACTCCTTTAGCTTTTTCTTCTCTGTGAAGCTCTTTATCTGCCCTTCAATTCTGAATGATAGCTTTGCTGGATAGAGTATTCTTGGTTGTAGGTTCCTGCTATTCATCACGTTGAATATTTCTTGCCACTCCCGACTGGCCTGCATCGTTTCTGTTGAGAAATCAGCTGACCGTCATATGGGTGCTCCCTTGTAGGTAATGAACTGTTTTTCTCTTGCTGCTTTTAATATTCTCTGTTTGTCTTTTGCTCTTGGTACTGTATTTTAATTATGATGTGTCTTGGTGTAGTCCTCTTTGGATTCATTTTATATGAGTTCTGTGTGCTTCCTGGACTTGTAAGTCTATTTCTTTTACCAGATGTGGGAAGTTTTCAGTCATTATTTCTTTAAATAGGTTTTCAGTATCTTGCTCTCTCTCTTCCTCTGGCACCCCCACAATTCTGATGTTGGTATACTTGAAGCTGTCCCAGAGGCTCCTTACATTATCTTCACATTTTTGGATTCTTTTCTCTTCTTGCTTTTCCAGTTGAGTGTTTTCTGATTCTTTATACTTGATTCTTGCCTTCCTCTAGTCTGCTGTTAGGTCTCTGTATAATATTTTTTATTTCAGTCAGTGTATGTTTAATTTCTAGTTGGTCCTTTTTCATCTCCACTTGGGTCTCGCTAACTTTATCCAACTTTTCTAAAATATTCTTGAAAAACCTATAAGCATAGTTTTGAACTCTATATCCAGTCATTTGTTTTCCTCCATTTCCTTTGTTTGTGATCCCTTCCCTTGTCTCGGCATTTTCACTATGCCAGGAGCACTTCTGTGTTGGATTTCAGCCTTATGATACCAGACTTGCAAAACTGCAAAAGCCTCTCTGTTGAGCTTGGGATTGGTGGAGTCTCAGGGCTTAAGGGACCACCTTGCCTTCCATTTGGCCCCGCCCTCCATGGCCCCTCTCACGTGACTGGGTAGTGGCTGGAGCAGTCTCTGTGTGTGTGCGTGCCTGTCCTGGCAGTGCCTCTAGACTGCTGCCCCTCTGGCTCCTCTGCACTCCGGGACCATATGAGTCGGGTCCCCAGAGTTTTGCCTGAAACTGGGATTTAGTGAAGTTAGAAGTGGCATAGTTGGGAGGGTCTGTCTCCCGCCCACTCGTGAAAGCCAGTGGCACAATCAGCTGTTGGTACTCTGTGCGCAGTGCTGTGCACGTCACCAGACTTCTGATCTTTTGCGACTCCCCTAAATTTCCGTTCACTTCTCCCTTTTCACAGTCCAAATTCCCCCCGTATGAGTTTTGGCTGGATCTGGGGTTTAGTGTTGTAGGATAAGGGGTTCAATGCCATTGAGAGTCTTCGTCTCCCTCCCACCAGAGAAAGCCAGCCAGGTTCTCAGGCACCTGCTCTCTCCACACCTGCATCTCTGCACCTCAGCTTTTTGTAGCTCCTCTGGGTCTCTGTGAGCCCCTCTCTTTCCTTCTAGTTGTAGAATCTCCACTCAGCCAGCTTTCCTGTGGTTCTGGATGATATCCGTTCTGTCTTTTAGTTGTAGTTTTGAAATTGTTGTGCGAGGCAGCAGTGTAGGTGTTTACCTATGCCGCCATCATGGGTTCCTCAGTTTCTGATTTCATTACAATTCCTCCTGCACTACTAGGCATATGCCTCACTAAATACTTGATTGCTTGTCTACACAATAGGTCCCACTTTGGAAGCCCATCTGCACCACCTCTTGAAATATGAAGCAGTCTTCCAGCTTCACTTGTTCAGCAGTGACATCCTCTAGACATGGAGTATGCCATTTCTGAAGACAGCAATTCTCCTCCCTCGCATAATGGCCTCCCTCCATTCTTGACATCCTTTTTCCTTTAGTAGAGAGCAAGAATCTCTGGACCTGGGGATTGGTAAGACAATGCCCCTTCACAGCAGGAAGAAACTACGGAAGATGAGAACTCCCTCAATTTACCTTTATGTGATTACAAGGGTCCACAGTTTTGAAGAGGAGAATTGTTATCATAGACTGTCAGTCAGAGTGCTAGAGAGTCTTCCCCACTGGCCAAGGTGGTGATTGAGCCACCAAAAACTAGAAAGATTTATAGAGAGAGCCCCTGCACCCTGAAGGCTGGCAAGAGAATTGGGTAGAAAATTAAATATAAAATTGGGTAGAAATGGGAAGGGGAGGTCTTTTAAGAATCGTACCCATCTCTGGCTAACCATTCATCCTCTGGGCCAAGCAGGATAATTGTGAGGTTCAGTTCTGGTAGCCTATGCCACTGTGGTATCCATGCCCAGCATCTGCCTTGGGATCCCTCGCCGGCTGGGGGGGCCCCAGCACTGATCACATATCTCAGGTTCCTTCTCTAGAGAGAGCCCAGCTCACACCATTAGGCGAGAGACAGATCCATTATACCATCCACCTCAAAGCTTCAACCTCAGCATGAATAGAAAGCTCAGGCAACAGCTGAGGGCAATTGGATTGTGAGAAGAGGGTCCCTCATGGCAAAAAAGGTAAGAGGGGCCAGTATAGAATGCTCAAGTGTCTTCCCAGTGCCTTAATTCCTCCTGAAAGGGATTAAATCCTTCACTTCCTTTTTTAAATTGCTGCCAAACATTCAAAGAATTAGTTGGTAATTTTGTTTGGGGTAATTGTACAATATACTGAGAGTATTTATCAAGAAAAAGTGCTGGATTTTGTCAAATGCTTTTTCTGTATCTATTGATATGATCATGTGGTTTTTATCTTTCATTTGTTTATCTGATGTATCACATTTATTGTTTTGTGAATATTTACAAGATACTAGCCATGCATCCCTGGAATAAATCCCACTTGATTATGGTGTGTGATCTTTATAATATATTGTTGGATCCAATTTGCTAATATTTTTTTGAGTATTTTAGTATCTGTGTTCATCAGGGATATTGGCCTATAATTTTCTTTCTTTGTAGTATCTTTATCTGGTTTTGGAATTAGGATAATGCCAGATTTGTAAAAAGAGCTTGGAAGTGTTGTTTCCTATTGAATATTTTGGAACAGTTTGAGGAGGATACGTGTTTGTTTCTTCTTTGAATGTTTAGTAAAATTCTCCTGTAAATCCATCCGGACCAGGACTTTTGTTTGCTGGAAGTTTTTAAATTACTACTTCAATTTCATCTGTTGTTATTGGCTTACTTATTGTTGTTTTTTTATTCTTCCTGATTGAGTTTTAGAAGATTGCTTGTTTCTAAAAATTTGTCCATTTCACCCAGGTTGTCCAATTTGTTGGCATATAGTTGTTCATAGTATTTGCTTACAACCCTTTGTATTTCTGTGGTGTCCATTGCTACATTGCCTCTTTCATTTCTGATTTTATTTATTTGGTCCTCTCTTTTTGTTTCCTGATAAATCTGGTGAGAAGTTCATCTATCTTGTTTATTTTTTCAAAGAACCAGCTCTCGGATTCATTGATCTTTTGTACTGTTTGTTTAAACTCTATGTCTTTTATTTCCACTCTGAACTTTATTATTTTCTTCCTGCTACTTCCTCTGGGCATTTCTTCCTATTCTATTTCTGATTCATTTAGTTGTAGGGTAGTGATGAGACTGAATGCCTTGCTGATGTAGTTCCCACAGTCTCCTGTCAAGGAGGACCTTGTAAACCCTTCAAAATGGCATGGTCTCTGAGCCAGAGCTGTGCCAGGAGAGTGCCTGAGGTGATAACATGGCTCTTTGTCTAGGAGAGCCCTAACCTCCCATCTCTGAGACTCCCGCGAGAAGGACTGTCACACACAAACACACACACACACACACACACACACACACACACACACGTCCACACACTAGCCTTCTCACTCCCTCACTTCATTCACACTCTCCCTCACTCCCGTCCTGCCAGCCACCATGTTGGTACCTAACATTTATTGATAATCCTGGCTTGGTAAAGATGAACTCTGCTAGCTTTCTCTTGTCTGGTAGGTGTCATAAAAAAAAAAACTCAGCAGTTCCAATTCTGTTTGTAGTATGGAAACTTGTATCAGATGATCCCTCCCATGGCTAATATGTACAAATTTTGGGGAAAATATACTGAACAACTTTAAGGGAGCATCAAAAACAAGTAGAACAGAGAATCAACCTTGAAAGAAGTAAACTGCAGTGGATGAGATGTTCTTTCTGCACCTTTCCACTTGAGTACACACCTCATTTCATGATGGGAAGGGCAACTAGGACCCAAGCAGAAAGCTGCATTTTTACTGGCCTAAGATAGCAGAGGTTAAAATTAATGCTGCAAGAGTTAACAGTGATGGGGTAAATCATAGAAAAGTGGAAGCCACTTGGGAGCAATAAAATCTGTTTATGAACTCCACCCAAATCTTTCACTAAAACTACACATGTATTGTGTGGAGAGATACAAGGGACCCAGCAAAAGCAATACGTAGCTGGAACTTTAGCATAAATGCTACCCATCATAGTGGAAACAGAATTTAGAGTTTATTTCAGTCAAGTTAACTGGTTTTTAGAACAAAATTCATCATTCTTTGGAAAAAAATAACAGAATTCATTTTCCAAAATGTTCAGTTAAAATGTAAATTTAATTAAAAATTACTAGTCATGTGGAGAAATTGGTGTGACCCACAAACAAGACAAAAGGGAATCAAAATAAACCAATTCCAAGATGACCAGAAGTTTAAAGAATCTATTATTTCGAGTGCCCCTCATTGGGCTGCTAATTGCAAGTGTCTCTCATTGGGAGTTTCCCCCTGCAATGTCCCACATGGTTCAGGGTTCAGGTTCAAGGTTCTGGCTCTGGAGGAGGCCACATGCAAATGAAAGAGACTAGAAAATATTAATTTGGTAATATTGGGAGCCAGGCAGGAGCCCAACTCAAGGCAAAGGACCCCACCCCGCTCTAGCCTTGCTATCCCCTTTATTAAGACTATAGGATACATCCATATCCTTTAGGCAGGCAATTCCAATAATAGCTAATCAGCAAGAATTTACATAAAACTAAAAGGTGGACATTGCTTTAGCTAGCATTGTCTCAACTGGACAGTGGGTGGTTGGCTCTGACCTCTCAGAGCTTTAATGTTGACCAGCCTTCTGGGTTCTTTGTCCACACCTTTCTGCTTGTGAAGGCAATGGGGGAGGGGGGCTTCCAAAATATTATGAATATGTTCAAATGGAAAATATACCAATAATGAATGAAGGAGTGTGTGTTGGGGGGAAAAGGGGGCATGGAATCTCAGTGGAGAAAAAGAAACTAAAAAAGAACCAAATCAAAATTCTAGAAGTGAAAGAAGAAAAGCTATCAAAACTTACACAAGAAGAAACAGAAAATCTGCATAGTTCTATACCCATTAAAGTAATTGAATTTGTAATTATCCCTTTACAAAGAAAATTCTAGGCTCAGATGACTTCACTAACAATCTTTATCAAACACGTTTTTAAAATGTCAATGATGCACAGTCTGTCAAGAGAAAAAGACATTTTCCAGTTCATGTTATGAGTTGAGCATTACCTATTATCAAAACGATTCAAAGACTTTAAAAGAAAAGAAATTACTAACCAACATCCCCAATGAACATACTGGTATTTGCAAATATCCTTTACAAATTATTAGCAAACATATTCTGTAGTATATTAGAAGAATAATACTATATGCCCAAGTATAGTTTAGTTCAGTAATACAAGATTAGCTTCAAATGAAAAAAATCAATCAATTCAATTCAGGAACTAAAAGAATAAATGAGTCAAATCCTATGATGATCTTATTAGATTTAGAAAGAATAGTTGACAAAAATTCAACATCCATTCATGATTTAAAAAATTATCAGCAAAATTGTAGTAGAAGGGAACTTATCTTCTCAACATGATACATTTCAGCCATAAAGTATGTACCAATATTTCAAGGGCTGAAAGTTTTGTATCTAAAATTAAGAACAAGGCAAGGATGTCCATTCTTCAATACTTTTATTCAACACTACAGGCCTGGTGTATGAAATTCGTGCACTGCGGGGGAGTCCTTCAGCTTGGCCTGCACCCCCTTGCAGTCTGGAGCCCTTGTCAGCCATGATCCTGGGTCTCCCCCATGTGGGGGCACACTGACCACCAGAAGGCAGCTCATGCATTGAGTCGCTGCCTCTTGGTAGTCAGTGGGCATCATGGTGACCAGTTGTTCATCCATTTGATCAATTTGCATATTAGCCTTTTCTTATATAGGATTGTATTAGAGATCCTAATACGTGTAATAAGGGCAAAAATGTATAGAAGTTTAAAAGAAAGATATAAACTGTCATTTTTCTATAAATGTCAAAATCATGTACACAGAATGCCTATGGAATATATTAAATCTTCTAGAACCAGGTTGCAGAAAAAATGGTGGCGGAATAGACGGATGTGTCTGGAGCCTTGTTTCTGGGCAGATGGAGAGAGAGCAGCTGAGAGTCGCACTGGGAGTGTTTGTTGGCAAGTTAAGAGTCAGTTATCCTCCAGGAGAAGGTGGAGGACTGCTGGACGGGACTTCCCTGACCAGGCAGCCCCACTGCCATGGGGTATTTGTCTGCTGGAGTCACCAGCACAAACACAGAGACCCCGTCATCTTGCAGGGGAAAGTGGATGTCTACAGCAGTCTGAAAAGCTACAGCTGCAGCACCTACAGTACAGGTGGGGGACCCAGAACACCACTCTCCAATTGGCACAGACACTCAGACTCAGAGGAGCTCCACACGCCAAACGGAAAGGTAAGATTTTGCCTGGGATAAGGTGAGGTCTCCTATCCTGCAGAACAGAGACGCTCACACTGTGGAAACCGGACTTGGGGAAAGCTGCTTCTGAGAGGTCCGCGGATGTGGGGCAGGGTGTGATCACTAAATGTGGAAGGGGACTCTCAGAGCTACTAACAGAGGGGAGCTCTAGAAAACACCTCATTTTGATCTCAGGCAGAAGGACAGCCTGGGAGTTATTACAGTGTCCCAGCTGCTCGAATCCCCACAAACTGGTATTTAGAACCACAGAGTAGCAGGATCTAAGCACAGGCTAGAGAGGTCCTGTGCTTAGTCTCAGAGGTCAATTCCGAAACACTGCCACCCAGTGGATGACTCACAAATTGGCTCTAGCATAATCACAAAAGATTAAAGAGATTAAGACACACTTCAGCAGTGGAACACAAGGAATTGCAATACCCTCCTGACTGGGAAACAGAAGTACCAAGCAGAACAATAGTGGAAGTGAATGACCTCCACTACTGTCCATTCTATTTTTTTTTGCATATTTTAATTAAGAAACTATTTTCTTCTTTTCTGTTCAATTGATTTTACCTTTTTAATTATTACATTTTTGTTTTCAACTAGTATTATTACCACTACTATTTTACCTTTTTGAAAGAAAAAAAAAAAACAAGCGTCATTTTGTTTTTTCTTTATTTTACTTTCAGATTAGAGTTTTACACTCTATTTTCATCTTTCCTTTAGCATAATTTTATTCCATCTGAACTCTACCTTTATGTCAACACTCTACTCCTAACTTTCACTACTTTATTGTCTTGTTTCTCTTTCCCTTTTCCAACCTTAGATTCTCCCTATTCTTTCTCTTTACCTGGTTAAAATTTCACCCACCTTATATATCTAATTTCAAATCCCCTACTCCAAGTCCATACAAACCTCTCTCTTCTTGTCTTCGCTATCCAAAAAGTTGTTTTTCTCTATGTCCTTTTGTTACTGTTTGGCTGAACAGTGATTATATCGATTTTTTTTATTTTTTTGTGAGATTGTTTTTGCTTATTCTACTTGTTTTATTGTGCTTTTTGTTTGCTTTGTTTTGGTTTGTTTTTTTACCACTCTTTTCCCTCACCTCCCTGGATATTAGTTGTTATTTGTACTTTGTATTAATCTCCAGGTACATGTTGCCGGCATTTGTTGAGATTAGTGGCTTTTCTATTAGATTTTTCTCCTCACCTCTATAATTTGTTCCCCCTTTCTCTCTTATTCTCTTTCTTTTCCCTCTGACTTTTTTTCTCTTTCTCTTTTCTTCTTCTGCTTTTTATTTTTTTATTTTATTTTATTTTTAATTTTTTTATTTTTCTCCCTTCTCCAAACTTGATTTCGGCACTTCCTTCTTTTCTTTTTTCTTCATTTTTCTCTTCTTCTTTCATATTTACCCCTAATTTTCTATCATTGATGGTCACCTTATTTGTGGTTATTAACATCGTGAATATATTTCTGTTTAGTGCCTTGTGTGTTGTACCTAGTCATGTTGTAGTTTGTGCCCTTGAATCAATGTAGGAGAGAGAACTACATAACCAGACACCCAGAGAAGAAAGACCATGGGCAGATGAAAAAACAGCCCACATATGACAGAAAGGCAGGTATTACCAGAAAAGGAAGTAAACAAAATAGAAGCAGAAATAAGCCTGCCATAGAAAGAGTTCAGAGAAATGATTATAAGGTGGCTGAAAAGAATGGAAGACAAAATAGACAATATGAGTAAGAGCCAAGAGGAAATGAAGAAGCAGCAAGAAGAAATGAAGAATAATCAAGAAGAAATGAAAAATGCCATCACTGCAATAAAGAACTCAATAGAAAGCATTAAAAGTAGATTAGAAGAAGCAGAGGATCGCATCAGTGAGCTAGAACACAAGGAAGGAAAAAATACCCAAGTACAGCAGCTTTTAGAAAAAAAATTAGAAAGCTAGAGGAGAACCTAAGGGAACTTTGGGATGATACGAAACAAAATAACATCCGCATAATTGGGGTTACAGAAAGAATGGAAACTGAACAAGGAATAGAAAACCTGTTTGAAAAAATAATGACAGAAAACTTCCCTAATATAGAAAAGAAAAAACCCATACAAATCCAAGAAGCTCACAGAGTCCCAAGCAAAATGAACCCCACAAAACCAACACCAAGGCACATTATAATTAAATTGGAAAACACCAATGACCAAGTAAGAATCTTAAAAGTGGCCAGAGAGAAACAGAAAGTTACCTACAAAGGAACCCCCATAAGACTAGCAACTGATTTCTCAACAGAAACTCATCAGGCCATGTCGGAAACCAAATATTGTTCTCACTAAATGGATGTAAACAGGAA
>JAAGEH010000032.1:32646974-32659555 GCA_011751065.1 Lasiurus cinereus
TGCGTGCGGCCTCCTTCAGAACCCGAACCCTGACCCGGGAACCCTGAACCACGCGGGACGTGGAAAGAGGCTCTCACAAGGCCAGAAGAGAATGGAATGAAATATACAAAGTCATGCAAAGGAAGGGTCTGAATCTAAGAACACTGTACCATGTAAGGCTTTCAATCAAAATTGAAGGTGAAATCAGAAGCTTCACAGACAAAAAAGGACTAAGGGAATATATTACCACCAAACCAGCAATGCAAGAAATGTTAAAGGTCTACTGTAAAAAAAATAAATAGGAAATGAAGAAGGAACTCGGGGGTAAAGACTAAAAATGGCGACAGATAAGTACCTATGAATAACAACATTAAATGTAAACAGATTAAATGCTCCAAACAAAAGACATGAGGTAACTGATGGGATAAGAAAACATGATCTATATATCTGCTGTCTACAAGAAACCCACCTCAGGAAAAGAGATGCACACAGATTGAGAGTGAAGGGATGGAAGATGGTATTCCAGAAAAATGGAAATGAAAAAACAGCTGTGGTTGCAATACTTATATCTGACAAATTAGATCTCAAAGTGAAGGACATAACAAGAGATAAAGAAGACCACTTCATAATAATTTTGATTGTTGTGTTGCCATTGTCATTTGGGAACATAATGGGAACAATTCAACAAGAAGAAATAACTCTGGAAAACATTTACACACCCAATATAGGAGCACCTAAATACATAAAAAAACTCCTGGAGGATATTAATAAAGAGATTGAAAGCAATACAATCATAGTAGGAGACTTTAATACCCCACTGTCACCATTGGACAAATCCTCTAAACAAAAAATCAGCAAAGAAACATCAATCCTAAATGACTCACTAGACCAGATGGAATTAATTGACACCTTCAGAACATTTCACCCCAAAGCCACAGAATATACATTCTTCTCCAGTGCACATGGGTCATTTTCAAAGATAGACCATATGTTGACTCATAGGAAAAGTCTCTTCAAATTCAAGAAGATAGAAATCAAATCAAGCATTTTCTCAGATCACAGTGGCATAAAACAGTGGCATAAATCAACTACAATAAAAACAATGCAAATAAACCAAACACATGGAGACTATACAGCATACTATTAAACAACAACTGGGTAACCAGACAAATCGAGGAAGAAATATAAAACATCACAGCAACAAATGACAATGGCAACACAACAATCAAAATTTAGGGGACACAATGAAAGCAGTCTTAAGAGGAAAGTTCATAGCCCTACAAGCCTACAGCAAAAAAACAGGAAACAATGGTAATAAATTTCCTAACCCTACAACTCAAAGAGCTAGGAAGAGGGCAACAAGAAAAGCCCAGTGTAAGTAGTACCATATGATTTCATGTGGAATTTAGTAAACAAAATGAATTAATAAGTAAAATAGATTCATAGACATAGAGCAGGCAGACATCTGTGTGAGAAGGTGGAGGGGGGGTAGTAGGGGTGATTGAGCAAAAAGAAGAAAAAGAAAAAGAACTCATGGACATGAATGACAGTATGATGATTGCCAGGGGAGGGAGGAGTAGGAAGTAGAAGGGATATGTGATGATGGACAGAGACTTGTCTTGGAATGGTGAACATACAATATAGTGTACAGATGATGTGTTCCAGAATTGTGCACCGGAAGCCTATATACTTTTATTAACCAGTGTCACCTCAATAAATTCAATTTTAAAAGGAGAGATAGGATATCTATATAATAAATGCGTAAGTGCTACTACCTGATTTGGCTCAGTGGATAGAGCGTTGGCCTGGGGACTGAAAAGTCCCAGGTTTGATTCCAGTTGAGGGCATGTACATCCCCAGTGGGGGGTGTGCAGGAAGCAGCTGATTGGTGTTTCTCTCTCATCGATATTTCTCTCTATCCCTCTCCCTTCCTCTCTGTAAATAATCAATACAATATATTTTTTAAAAAATAAATGCCTAAGTGACCATTACCGCAGAACAACCAGAATGATCAGTTGCAATGATGCACACTGACCACCAGGGGGCAGATGCTCAGTGAAGGAGCTGCCCCCTGGTGGTCAGTGCGGTCTCACAGCGGGAGTGCCGCTCAGCCAGAAGCCCTGCTCATGGCTGGCAAGCACAGTGGCAGTGGCGGGAGCCTCTCCTGCCTCCAGAGCAGATGTAAGGAGTAGCGAGCAGAGCAGTAAGAAGCAGTGAGCAGGCGGGCAGGAAGGAGCCAGGGGTCCCGGACTGTGAGAGGAATGTCTGACTGGGCACAGTCTGGGCTAAGGGAACTCCCCCGATACCCCTCTATTCCCAGTGCAGGAATTTAATGTATATACACACACTAGAGTAATGCATGACGATTCATGCAAGAATGGGCTTTCCTTCTCCTGGCTGCCAGCACCACCTTTGCTCGGACTGAAGCCACCTTTCCGCCTTCCCATGCTGCCAGAAGCCTAGAGTGGCTGGTGTGGTGTGGCACACCTGTGTCATCACCATGGAGACAATGCAAGTGTTTCCCCCCTCCCCCCAGCTGCTCAATGCTTGCGTATGCAAATTAACCTGCCATATTTGTTGGATTAATTTGCTTATTCATTCCTGATTGTCTGGTGGGCATTGTGAAGATACAGTCAATTAGCGTGTTACTCTTTTATTAGTGTAGATATGTTTTTGGGTTTTTTTCTAAAAAGGAATTGAAGGCTAAGAAAAAGTCAACACAGGTATGACAGGCAGGTTAGAGGGATAGAGGTATCATTAGATTGAAGGCAGAGGCTCTTACAAAGGAGTTGTGGGAGTTTTAGATGGAAAGGTAGGAGAAATCTTGAGGTAGAATGCTGCCAGGACAAGGAGATTGGTCTTTATCTTTTGGGCACTAACTGACCTTTTTGAGCAGAAAAGTATGCTAGGCAAATGAATCTGGGGTATGGTGCAGGGAAAATGAGAAAGGAGAGAATTGTTAAGGTTAAGATGATAAATTTTTGTAATAGTCCCAGCTTGACAAGATAGGAGATTGAACTAGAGTGGGGAAATATAAAGAATGGAAGAGATAATGAAGAGGAAGAATTGACTGAGCATGATCATTAATTTCGACAGTGTATTTGTGAACAAGAAAAAAAGTACACAGTGGCTGAGTTTGAAGCCTGGGGAACTAAAATTGACAATACAATAGAGTATAATTAAGAAGACAATTTGGCAAGAATGATGCTAATTTCAGTTTTGGGACTCACTTGTCTAAGGAACCTAACCAGATCCTACTCTTATCTCTCTAAGACTAGATTAAATGTCACTGAATATACCAAAACATGTCCATCATAGCCTTTATTACTATGTAGTTTTTTTTTTTAACTTTACTGTTCAGATTATTAGAGATGTTCCTCTTTCCCTTCTCCCTCCATAGCTCACCTCAAACTGGTTGCCATCCCATTCCAGGCCCACACCACTCCACTGTCCAATCTCTTCCCGCACCCCCATCCTTTTCCCCCCAAGAATTGTCAGTCCACTTTATTTCCATGCCCCTGATTCTATTACATTTACCAATTTATTCTGTTCATTTGATATTTTATTCATTCGATTTTTAGATTCACTTGTTAATAGATATGTATTTGTTGTCACTTTGCTTTGTCGTTCATAATTTTTATCTTTACCTTTTCCTTCTTCCTCCTCTTCTTAAGAATACCCTTCAGCACTTCATATAGTCCTGGATTGGTGGTGATGAACTCCTTTGGCTTTTTTTCTTGTATGTGAAGCTCTTTATCTGACTTTCAATTCTAAATGATAGCTTTGCTGAGTAAAGTAATCTCGGTTATAGGTTCTTGCTATTCATCACTGAGTATTTCTTGCCACTCCCTTCTGGTCTGCATAATTTCTGTTGAGAAATCAGCTGACAGTCATATGGGTACTCCCTTGTAGATAACTGTTTTTATCTTGCTGATTTTAATATTCTCTCTTTGTCTTTTTCCCTTGGCCTTTTAATTAAGATGTGTCTTGGTGTGGTCCTCTTTGGATTCCTCTTGTTTGAGGTTCTCTGCACTTCCTGGACTTGTAGATCAATTTCTTTTACCAGGTAAGAGAAGTTTTTTGTCATTATTTCTTCAAATAGGTTTTCCATATCTTGTTCTTGCTCTTCTTCTGGCATCCCCATAAATCAGATGTTGGTATGCTTAAAGTTGTCCCAGAGCCTCCTTACACTATCTTCATATTTTTTTTTCTTTTTTCTTTTCTGGTTTGGTGTTTTTTTGCTTCCTCATATTTCAAATCTTTGAGTTGGTTCTTGGAATCCTCTAGTCTACTGTGGAATCCCTGTATATTATTCTGTATTTCAGTCAGTGTATGCTTAATTTCTGATTAGTCCTTTTCCATTTTTTGGCATTCTTACTAAGTTCCTTGTAGGTCTCACTAAGTTTCTCAGAGGTTTCTAGAAGATTCTTGAGTAACCTTCTAACTATGGTTTTGAACTCTATATCCAGTATTTTGCTTTCATCCATTTCTTTCATTTGTGACATGTTTCTTTGTCTCCGCATTTTGGCTGCTTCCCTGTATTTGTTTCTATGTATTGGGTAGCTGCTAAGTCTCCTTGAGTTGATAGAGTGGCCTTATGTAGTAGGTGTCCTATAGGGTCTAGTGGCTCAGCCTCCCCAATCACCTGAGGTGCACGCCTTCATGGGCTGTGTGCACAGTCTTGTTGTAGTTGAGCCTTGATTGCTATTGGTATCATTGGAAGGAATTGACCTCTAGGCCAATTGGCTGTGAAGACCAGCTGTGTGTACAAAGGAAGAGCTGTTGTGGAGGAGAGGCAGGACTCACTTCAGTAGGGCTTTGGTGCTCACTGAGTCTGCCCCTTGGGTGTGTCACTGTGGATGTGAAGAGTTGTATTCTGGTATGTTTTCTCACTGACTACTGGGTACACTGGCTCTTGGATCTCCAAGGGGGTGCAAAGCCAGCCACTGCCTGGGACCACCCAGCAGGAGCTACAGAAAGATCTGCAGATTCCTCTTCTTTGTGTTAGGTTGGAAGTGCTTAGACGCAGCCCAGCTGTGAAGCAAGGCAGACTGGTGCTGGTACTCACCTTAGGCCTTCTTTTGATAGCTTTGGGGCTACCTGACCCAGGTGCAGCTTGTTTGACAGTTTTTAGTCTGAGAAAGGACAGGCCATTCATATGCAAAGGCCACAGCTTGGGTGGGGTTATAAATTGGGTAGGCAGGGTCTCAGGGAATCTCCAGGGCAGAACAAACAGCAATGGCTGCCATTCAGCCCTGCACTAGTTCTGCACACTTCTGTCTGGAAGAAAGCTAACTCTGCATTCCTGCCCCAATCCCAGACAGTCCAGTTTCTCCACATATGTGTCTGGGTCACCCAGTCTCACCCAGAACTAGAGTTCAGAGCAAGCTGAAGCTTGTATTTCCCTCCCAATTAAAAAGCAGCACAACCGGGTGCCTGCCTGTTCTGTACCTACTACCCGTCTCAATGAGCTTTCTTCTTTACCTCTCTAGTTGTAGTACTTCCATTCAACCAGCTTTCTTGCAGTTCTGGATAATAGTTGTTCTGTCTTTTAATTGTAATTTTTTTTAATATATTTTATTGATTTTTTACAGAGAGGAAGGGAGATAGAAAGCCAGAAACATCGATGAGAGAGAGACATCGATCAGCTGCCTCCTGCACGCCCCACAGTGGAGATGTGTCCGCAACCAGGATACATGCCCCCAACCGGAATCGAACCTGCGACCTTTCAGTCCGCAAGCCAACGCTCTATCCACTGAGCCAAACCAGTCTCAGCTAGTTGTAATTTTAATGTAGTTGTGAGAGGCAGCAAATACAGGTGTTTACCTATGCTGCCATCTTGGTTTCTCCTACCATGTGTATTAAGGGACTGATTACCAATCTTCCCCACCAGAATCTTGTAAAACTTGAAAGTAAGGATTGTCTTTCCATCAGATTCTCATGTGCCAGTGTTCTAATAGCCTAAGGGTTTTGCATATATGGTTGGAATGTAATAAATGCTTTTAAATGTTGGCTAAATGAATCCTGAATGTTCCTTCTGAGAGAGGATAATGTCAATGGAGAGCAGATGCATTTCTCAGGCAATTAGAGTGGTGAGGCATGGAGATGTAGTCTAGGAGGTATTCACATAAAAGTGATAATTGAAACCATGATGGACAATCCCTAATGGAGAGCTGATAAACTTCTCTGGCACTTTATGTCTTCATTACTTACAGGGCAATATTGCTTCAAAATGAGAAGCAGGAGAGACCTATAAAATGCATACAATCATGCATTATCCATTAGCAGAATTAACAAATTCTGAATATTTAGGAATTGACTTTTCTGATAATTGACAACACACACACACACAACAAAACTATGTCTGGCATTTGATGCTTACATCATTTTTTTTCTGTACCAAGAATAATGAAGTGGGAGAAAAAAATCTAGAGAGATGGAAGCAGCCTGGCTGCATCTTTTGGTTTGCTCCTTTTACTCTGGCAGAATACTGAAGTTTGAATACAGTCTCTATCACTTCTCAACTATTTGAGCTTAGACAAGTTACTTCATCTCTCTGGTCCTAAGTGTTCTCATCTGAAAAAATTGTATTTTAGTACCCACATTATATATTTGTTGAGAGGATTAAGTGAGATACAAAATGCAGAAACTTTGAACAGTGCCTGGCACAAGGTAAGTATTCTGTAATTTTTAGCTTGAAATCAGGAAAGTGTGATGGTTAAGAGGTTGTATTTAGTAGGCTACTATCTGGGCTTAAATTCTGTCTCTGCCACTTACTAGGCAAGTTACTTTATCTTTCTGTATCATTTTCTCATCTGCAAAGTGAGGGTATTATTAGTATCTTTATCATAGATTTCTTGTGAAAATTAAGTGAATGTTAGTCACTTAGGACATTTCCTGACACACAGTAAACATTATGCCAGTGTGAGTTGTAATCACCACTAACCCGTTGCTCTATTACCTTGGTTCTCAAGCCTGTCTTCAGTTATGTTCAGTCTCTTCAGTGGCTCTCACTCATCAGTAGCAGACTACTGGAGATTTTTGAAGTTCACATAGACACTAGGTGGGGGTGCTGAGCTAAAGCCTAAGTACCCCTTGGCAGCCAAATCAGAATTTTGGAGCTGAATGAAACTTTATGGATGACCTAATCTACCCTTTTATTTTTTTTTATTTTTTAAATTAAATCTTTATTATTCAGATTATTACATTTGTTTCTCTTTTTTTCCCCTCCATAGCACACCTCCACCCAGCTCCCACCCTTCACTCCCTCCCATTGATCTCATCCATAGGTGTATGATTTTTGTCCAGTCTCTCCCTGTACATCCCTCACCCCCTTGAGAATTATCAGTCCACTCCCTTTCTGTGCTCCTGATTCTATTATATTCACCAGTTTATTCTGTTGATCAAATTTTTAATTCACTTAACTTTTAGATTCACTTGTTGATAGATATGTATTATTGTTCATAAATTTTTGGCTTTTACCTTTTTCTTCTTCCTCTTCTAAAAGAGTACCTTTCAGCATTTCATATAATATTGGTTTGGAGTTGATGAACTCTTTTAGCTTTTTCTTCTCTGTGAAGCTCTTTATCTGCCCTTCAATTCTGAATGATAACTTTGCTGGACAGAGTATTCTTGGTTGTAGATTCTTGCTATTCATCACGTTGAATATTTCTTGCCACTCCCGTCTGGCCTGCATCGTTTCTGTTGAGAAATCAGCTGACAGTCGTATGGGTGCTCCCTTGTAGGTAATGAACTGTTTTTCTCTTGCTGCTTTTAATATTCTCTCTTTGTCTTTTGCTCTTGGTATTTTAATTATGATGTCTCTTAGTGTGGTCCTCTTTGGATTCCTTTTATTTGGGGTTCTGTGTGCTTCCTGGACTTGTAAGTCTATTTCTTTCACCAGATGTGGGAAGTTTTCAGTAATTATTTCTTTAAATAGGTTTTCAGTATCTTGCTCTCTCTCTCTTCTGGCACTCCCACAATTCTGATGTTGGTACGCTTAAAGCTGTCCCAGAGGCTCCTTACATTATCTTCACATTTTTGGATTCTTTTCTCTTCTTGCTTTTTCAGTTGAGTGTTTTTCACTTCTTTATATTTCAAATTTTTTACTTGATTCTTGCCTTCCTCTAGAATGCTGTTAGGACTCTTTATAATATTTTTTATTTCAGTCAGTGTATGTTTGATTTCTAGTTGGTCCTTTTTCATCTCTAATTGGACCTTTTCCATCTCTAGTTGGATCTTTTGCATCTCTAGTTGGTCCTTTTTCATCTCCTCTTGGCTCTCGCTAACTTTATCCAACCTCTCTAGCATATTCTTGAAAAACCTTATAAGTGTGGTTTTGAACTCTATATCCAGTCTTTTTTTTCCTCCATTTCTTTTGTTTGTCATCCCTTCCCTTGTCTCCGCATTTTCACTATGCCGGGGGAAACCTTCTGTGTTGAATTCAGCCTTATGATACCAGACTTGCAAAACTGAAGAAGCCTCTGTTGAGCTTGGGATGGGTGGAGTCTCAGGACTTAAGGGACCGCCTTGCCTTCCACTCGGCCCCGCCCTCCATGGCCCCTGAGACACACGTGACTGGGTAATCGCTGGAGCGGTCCTTGTGCGCATGCGCCCGCAGTGCCTCTAACCGTTGCCTTTCCAGCTCCCCTGCGCACCAGGACCACACGAATCTAGGTCTCTAGGGTTTCTCCCAAAACAGGGGCTTAGTGGAGTCAGAAGAGGCACAGTTCGGAGGGTCTGTCTCCCGCCCACTCATGAAAGCCAGCGGCACAATCAGCAATCTGTCCTCTGCACAGTGCTGTGCGTGCCGCCACCAGACCTCTGATCATTTGCCACACTCCTAAATTTCCGTGCACCTCTCCCTTTTCACAGTCCAAACTCCCCCCGTATGAGTTTCGGCTGGATCTGGGGTTTAGTGTCATAAGATAAGGGGTTCAATACCATTGGGAGTCTCCGTTTCTCTCTCACCAGAGAAAGCCAGCCAGGTACTCCGGCACCCACTCTCTCAGCGCACGTGTCTCCATACCTCAGCTTTTTGCCGCTCTTCTGGGTTTCTGTGAGCCCCTCTCTTTCCCTCTAGTTGTAGAATTTCCACTCAGCCAGCTTTCCTGTAGTTCTGGATGATGTCCGTTCTGTCTTTTAGTTGTAGTTTTGAAATTGTTTTGCGAGGCAGCAGTGTAGGTATTTACCTATGCTGCCATCTTGGATTCTCTCTCCTAATCTGGCCTTTTATATTGCATACAAAGAAACTGAAGGTCAAAGGAGTTATCTGATGTAATCTGTGCCTGCAATTATCTCAGCAACCCTATCTGCCCATTTTTGGCAAACCCAATCCCAATCTTCATTAGAAATGGATGAATAATAAAGATGCATATGATTACAAATCCAGAGCAAGAGCAAGCTGCTGTCATTCAGTGACTACTCTGTTTGGCATATAGTGGATCTTCAGTTAATATTGGTTGAATGCATTATATGGATTTTTCATGTTATCAAAACTCTAGAGATGTCCCATCTTCCTCAATACTTGTTCCAATACTCTCTGAAAGGGCTTCTTCCTAACTAACATAGACTCATTCCTTTCATAGATATGCCAATCCTTTGCTTCTTTTTCTAGCTTCTGTGAAGATATTAGAGCTGGATAGAACTTTGGAAAAATCATCCAGTCAAAATCTCTCATTTTGTCAATGAGGAAACTAAAAGAGGTAATTCATCCATAATCATATAACTAACTGGTTAGTTGCAGAGTTGAGTTTAGAATCTTTGCTGGCTCATCATCTTTTGAAAAATTCAAACTGCTTCAGGAGACTATCACATTTCTTCCATCGGTTCTTTAAATGTTCCCTAACATTTTATCCAGGTCATATTAATTTTTATTGCTTATTTCTAGGAGTCCATATTCTTTATTTTCCTGATTCCAGCTCAAACAACTAACCTGTCATTGCGACTCACATAACTATCCTTTGCACCTCCTGGCTCTTAATCCCTGCCCTTGAAAAGAAAAGTTAGATCCTCTTTCCCCATCATGGTTAGGTTTTCAGATAATCTAAGGTGGTTGTACCTGCCTGTTTAGATTAAGAATTGATGGATCCCAAACATCCATGACACCTCAAGATTGTTGCAAGATGGTACTTGCTGTCCTACTCCGATCTTCAAAAGTGGCTTTGGGATAACATAATCCATGGCAGTCCCTAAAAAGAGCATTTGCTAGCTGGACTAAAGGACATTCAGGCACTGTTTTGCTAACACTATCTAAGAAATGAATATTTTCTATAGGTAAGGACTGTGTCCTTGATATCCCAAACCTTTCTCTATAGTTCTGAGGACTTACTGGTTTATTTATTTACTGACCCTACTATCTAGTTTTAGTAGATTTTTTTTAAATGGCAATAAATTCCAGTTCCACAAAGAGGTTTATTTGTCTGCTCTTTGAATCTGGTTTGGCCAATGGCTAGCTTTGGCCAATGGGACACTAGCAAAGATTACATAATCTGAGGCTTTGCAAGGCTTGTCCTCTTGCTGTGCTTGGAACCCAGGCACTAACAGGTGAATGGGCCAAGCAAGGCTGTTAAAGGATGAGAAACCATGTGAAGAAGCACTCAGACCGTTGCCAAGAGACTTCTAAATGCCCAACATGGGTGAAGTCATCATAGGTCATCTCACCAACAACATGCCAAGTGACTGGAAAAGCCTTAGCAAGCTCAGCAGCATCAGCCAATCCGATCCTGACAGAGGGACTTTTCAACCAAGCCATGGAGTGTGAGATAAATTAATGATCTTTTAAATCATAACACTGTAAGGTAGCGTGTAATAGAGCAAAACATTACCTGCTGAGGAGGGAATCCAAGATGGCGGCATAAGTAAACACCTACACTGCTGCCTCACACAACAATTTCAAAACTACAACTAAAAGACAGAACGGACATCATCCAGAACCACAGGAAAGCTGGCGGAGTGGAAGTTCTACAACTAGAGGGAAAGAGAGGGGCTCACGGAGACCCAGAGGAGCTGCAAAAAGCTGAGGTACGGAGACGTGCGCTCTGAGAGAGCGGGTGCCAGAGTACCTGGCTGGCTTTCTCTGGCAGGAGGGAAACGGAGACTCTCAAAGGCATTGAACCCCTTCTCCTACGACACTAAACCCCAGATTCAGCCGAAACTCATACGGGGGGAGTTTGGACTGTGAAAAGGGAGAAGTGCACGGAAATTTAGGGGAGTCGCAAAAGATCAAAGGCCTGGTGGCGCCCACTGCACTGCGAGCAGGACAGATTGCTGATTGTGCCACTGGCTTTCATGAGTGGGCGGGAGACAGACCCTCCCAACTGTGGTGCTTCTGAGTCCACTAAGCCCCTGTTTCAGGTGAAACCCTGAGGACCTAGACTCGTATGGTCTTGGTGCGCAGGGAAGCCGGAAAGGCAGCGGTTAGAGGCACTTCGGACTCCTGCACAAGGACTGCTCCAGCAATTACCCAGTCACGTGAGACTCAGGGGCCCTAGAGGGTGGGGCCGAGTGGAAGGCAAGGCGGTCCCTTAAGCCCTGAGACTCCACCCCTCCCAAGCTCAACAGAGGCTTCTGCGGCTTTGCATGTCTGGTATCATAAGGCTGAATCCAACACAGAAGTTTCCCTGGCATAGTGAAAATGCCGAGACAAGGGATGGGATTACAAACAAAAGAAATGGAGGGAAAAAAAATGACTGCATATAGAGTTCAAAACCACGCTTATAAGGTTTTTCAAGAATATGCTAGAAAAGTTGAATAAATTTAGTGAGACCCAAGAGGAGATGAAAAAGGACCAACTAGAGATGAAAAAGGACCAACTAGAAATTAAACATACACTGACTGAAATAAAAAATATTATACAGTGTCCTAACAGCAGACTAGAGGATGGCAAGAATCAAGTCAAAAATTTGAAATATAAAGAAGCAGAAAACATTCAACTGGAAAAGCAAGAAGAGAAAAGAATCCAAAAATGTGAAGATAATGTAAGGAGCCTCTGAGACAGCTTCAAGCGTACCAACATCAGAATTGTGGGGGTGCCAGAAGAAGAGAGAGAGCAAGATACTGAAAACCTATTTAAAGAAATAATTACTGAAAACTTCCCACATCTGGTGAAAGAAATAGACTTACAAGTCCAGGAAGCATACAGAACCCCAAATAAAAGGAATCCAAAGAGGACCACACCAAGACACATCATTATTAAAATACCAAGAGCAAAAGACAAAGAGAGAATATTAAAAGCAGCAAGAGAAAAACAGTTCATTACCTACAAGGGAGCACCCATACGACTGTCAACTGATTTCTCAACAGAAACGATGCAGGCCAGACGGGAGTGGCAAGAAATATTCAATGTGATGAATAGCAAGAACCTACAACCAATAATACTCTATCCAGCAAAGCTATCATTCAGAATTGAAGGGCAGATAAAGAGCTTCACAGAGAAGAAAAAGCTAAAGGAGTTCATCAACTCCAAACCAGTATTATATGAAATGCTGAAAGGTACTCTTTTAGAAGAGGAAGAAGAAAAAGGTAAAAGACAAAAAATTATGAACAAAAAATACATATCTATCAACAAGTGAATCTAAAAGTTAAGTGAATTAAAAATTTGA